>CM057009.1:262154677-262677177 GCA_029891345.1 Dryococelus australis
TAAAACTGGTTATTTTTCTAGTAACATTACAGTAATACTTCTTCCTGACCGAATTTCACCTTTGTTTTATTTGTTTCGTATTTATTACAACTTTCGAAAACACCACAAAACACCGCGGTAAAAGTCTCTGGTATGGGGAAGTCTTACCATAAACTTTCTAAAACACTCCATTCCGAACTTCCCTGTCAAGCTTGGGGCATTGGCTCCTCTTCCTAAGTTTCCCTCGCGAAGTAAGCAGACGACCTTCAATTACTTTCACGTAATCGCTGGGCACAAACTCAAATCTTACCTTCACGAAGCCGCCGTACAGGATAGCAGAAAACACTAATGCCTAAGTTCCGCCCTCGGGTCGCATCATTCCCGGCAAACACTTATTTTGACTAGGGGTAAAACGACCAATTTTCAGCTGTGCTCCACACTCAGACCAAGTTCTGCATTTACCCGTACAAACGCATTCGCTCACGTTCAATGTCCGCTCACACGGTCACAGGATTTATGCTTAAACAAAATTGTCCCTTTTCCGGCCCACGCCCTGCTTCCAATCCTGATTGAATTTGCTTTGCCCATACGACCCTTTAAGAGCGCAAAACTTCTACGGTTCCTTGTATAAAATGTCACATTAGTCTCTGGCCAAGCAAATTAATTTCAAGTCCATGCGGCGCACTACAGTCTTTTCTAGAGTCCCACCGACTAATCTTCCCTAAGTTCTTTTCTGCAACTAAGCGGGATTACAAAGTGTCATCACACTACCAAGTGTAACTTTTATAAGTCCGCAAATCATTTCTGGGCAGAATTTTTATAAGTGCCAAAAATTTTATAAGTTCACTTACACTTGGCCCCGAATATTTCTAGGTCCTCTATTGCCGCTAACACGAAAATTTCAAAGTCTCGACACGAGCACTGCTTGAAACGAAATTTTCCAAGACCATTCAAACTGGGCACTGAAACTTACTAAGTTCTCTACTGTAACAGGCACGTAATTTTCAAATTCTCGACACGCGTGAATATTACGTGAAGAGAAAATTTTCTAAGTCCCACAACTACCATCTCCAAAGAAACCAATACTTAATTTCAACACTGCAGTCAGCTTCTCTTCTGCTCTAGGACAGATTCCACTCGCCAGCTAGAGCCCCACACTCGGCGGGCCGATGAAGACCTCGATCCTAATTTTTTTTTTTTATTCTGACGAGCCCCCAAATCCCGCTACCCCAGCGTGAGCACCTTCACTGTTCTGTGTGCCCTCCGGCATGCATGTTAGTAGCTAACTCGGTTGGAGAATGGGATACGTCTCAGAGCCAGCCCTTTACGCCTTAGGTCGGTTTTAATTATTATAATGGGCGCATGCATCGCGGCTAATGCTGGCTCCACAATAGTGCGATGCGATGCGTTGTGTTGCGTTGTGTTGGGATGCGACGAGCTATACTTGCTGTTTCACAATTATGCGATGATCTACCGGCGACGGACGCCGTCTGATATGGTGCTGCTATCTAGTTTAAGGATGAAATTACATTTTCCGATTTCACGAATGTAACTAAAGACGCCTAAAAATTTAGAACTGTGTATTTAGAGTGATATAAAGTAAACATATAATAGTATAAATGCAATGTATGACGAAAACTAGCGAGAACAAGACATAATAAGACGAAGGATAAAAATTATTATTATGGCATTATCCACAACTGTTAGAAGCCTTGTCGCCTGTTTTGCACATACACGTAGCAATAATAAAAATACAAATACGAAAACGTCGACGTAAACAAGATCGTCGTTTTCAAATTGTAAAAAAAAAAAAAGTTTTTATTCTCCTTGTAAACACACACTTATTCTCCTTCTCCGTAACAGGCTCACGCCGACAATCGCAACTCAAGAATTTCGCGCAACGCACTCGACGCCGACGCACTGCGATGGAATATGCTTCATCCTGATTGGCTACCGTTCATCGCAACGCATCGCATCGCACTATTGTGGAACCAGCTTAAGCAGGGTTATAGTGCCATGGCCGCAATTGTAGCAAAGTGCACACCCCGAAAGAAGAAGTGTCCAGATGGAAGAGCATAGCATACCAGGTAAAGCGGAGAGAGCCGTGGAAAATCTATGCGACAGTCGCGGAGGATAAAATAATTCCTTTTAACTGGATTAGGGCTGGATAAAGTAGGGTATTTGTTAGTTCGGGAAGAAAAACTTCTGTTGGTTTGATGCGAGATGAAATGAAATGAGATCACAGCTGGTGTGTACTGCGGGGGACAGAACAGCCCCCGCGCCGATGCCAGTCATCGTGTGGGAGCAGGCGCCCTTGAAATTGAGCTACTGTCAATACTACAGTGTAGGCGAACCAACACTGTAGTACCGACAGCAACTGAGGCTGGAGGCCCCCCCCCCCCCACCACCCACCAACCGGACAGCTCAGTCACGACACCGACTCCATCTTTGCCCTTCCGCGCCGATGCCAGGATCTCCAATCCATGGTTGAAGGTGGGGAGAGTTCTTTCGGGGAGCCACCCCCTCCCCCTCCAGCAAAATAGCCCTACGGCCTGAGAATCGCGAGACATCCGGGGCCTACCAGTGGTGGTGGCGAATCCGCTGGCCCAGGAGTGAATGCTGATATCGGGGTGCTTCCAAGGTCCGATGCATTCCATTCTATTCAGTGCACCCTTTCTTATACTACTCCGCATCCACTCCTCGCGCCTACCCCTTACCAGAGACCAGACCTCAGCGCCGCCTATACTGGCGATCGGTGCTCCATCTACAATTACGACGTTATTTTCGGCTAGCGCGGGAAAACGCCGACCAATGATACCAGGCCAGCGCCCGCGAAGACTGATACCTGATCATCCCGCAACCTGCATCACACACACGCTCGGTGGGGCTAGTCCCGCCACGAGGGTTCATGTGATCATGCTGTGACAAAAAAAAAACGGGATTTTCACAACTGGTAACAAACCCGTGACGGACCCACTGTCACATTATATATATATATATATATATATATATATATATATATATATATATATATATATATATATATATAATTTCCGATTATTCCCCTTTAGGAGATCGTGGGAACTTGAGCCAATCTCTGCTTCACTTCCTTTTCTCTTATCCTTTCTTCCCAAAACCTCTTCATTAATTCACTATGTTTTTTCTTCCTTTCCTCTGTCCATCTTCTCCTTATCATTTCTTTTTTATGTTCTTGTTCAATTTTCTTGTTTCTAATTATATTTCTGAATTTTTTCCTGTCCTTAATTTCATCTTCTGAGATTTTCAGTCCTTCCAGGTCTTCTTGTGTTTCTTTCATCCAATTTGTCTATAATTTACTTGCATTACGATACTGAAAATTTTCATCGTGAGTTTGTCTTTACCCATCCTACATAAGTGTCCGTAAAACTGTAGGCGTCTTTTCCTAAACTTGTCTGTGATGGTGTCTGTGTTCTCGTATAATTCTTTTGTAGGTCGTCTGACCCAAGTTCCGTATCAAAGGACCGCACCATGGACTTTCCTAAGGATCTTTCGTTCTTGTTTCTCAATGTTATTAATTTTAGTCATTCCCCTGATTATTGTGGTTTCTGCCGCATATAAGGCTTCTGGTAAAACAACTGTGTTGTAATGTCGTAGTTTCGCATTACGAGATACTGCTCTTTTGTTATAGTGATTTTATATATATGTGTGTGTGTGTGTGTTTTTATAAACATGTAAAAATTCTCTCTCAATCCCAGAAGCCAGCTACATGGACGTTCGGTCCAGAAGCGGGGTACGCAGCTACCAGCGCAGACAAACATTACTCCCCGCTGTCCAGATGCGAAGGCCAACACGCACGGAGACGGCAAATAACCAATAGCCTTCCCCGTTGCGTCTCATAGCGAGTGAGGCTGGGGGCGACACCTTTTGTCTCGGTCTTCCTGGTAACGCAATGTCGGGTGAAACTACTTGCGGTAGTATCGTGCACAGAAACCTACACGCCTCCGCGCACACAAATGCGCTTGTGTGTGTGTGTGTGTGTGTGTGTGTGTGTATATATATATATATATATATATATATATATATATATATATATATATATATGTAAAGGCTGTTCACAATAAAGTGAGCACTTTATAAATGAACCTTAGAAAAAGTCACTGCCTCTGCATGCATAAGCTGTATTTTAATGGGTGAAATGAGTGACATTCGCCCAGTAAAGTTGGTAACGATGGACGGAAAGTAGTTCCATAGCTTAACGTCAAACACAAAGTTTTAGGTTACCATTTGTGATAATTTAAAATTAATTATTTCTCACTTTCTGTTTCTTTTTTAATGCATTGAAGTGTAAAAAAAACTGATTTGTTAATTTTTTACATTCTTAATAATTTCACAGTTTCATTTGACCGACACATGAATAAAATTATGAAGCCCGTGGCAATATTAATTTTACATAAGGCGGAGGAATACACAACGTGCATACAAGTAGATCTTAAGCAGGGCTTTCAAAAGTGCTCCTTTTACCGTGAACAGCCTACAGGCATTACCAACACACCTATTTTATCCCTGTTTTTATTCGTATTATTTATTAAAGAAATATTATAATTTATGGAAAATATATAAAATAAAAATTCAGTTTAACCCTAAATAAGGTAAGATTATGTTAACATAAGAATATAACAATCGTGATGCATGACATATTTAGGAAACAAAATACGTCATGTTTGGTGGGGGGATTTTTAAAATCTCTGATTCAAAAAGTGTGAAGAATAGACTATACCATTAAATGTTTCATTCTATAAAACGAAGGGAGGGGGGTGAGTTTGGAACCCCGTTTTACTGGCATTTTCGCCAAGTAACCACCACAGGGCGTTTGCCAAGCCGCTGGTAATAAGTGACTTAGAGAAGTGGGTGGAGCTACCAAAACATGCATCTGTTCGTGAGCAAGCGGGAAAGGATAATCGTTTGACAAACTATGACGTCAACTAGAGGACAGTGTCACCAAGATAACAAGCTGGCGTATTTTGCATAAAAAAGAACTGCCTGTTATCATACCAGCCACCACCTGATAGCCGTTAATGGCCTGACTTATAGTGTAACTACTTGCGCTGAAGTTGAAGCAGAATGTGTGCGTAGCGGCTCTTTGAAGTAGCCTCAGCAGCATTGACTCATCATTGTTTTCATTCAGCTCACAGCTTACTTTTTACTACGCTCTTACCCGATTACCAAATATTTATTTAGTGTTTGCTTTATGGAAAATGCTATTTTTTTCACCATTAATTCCATCGTTGTAACATTTATAAATACTTCTTAAATAAAACGTTTTTATTTCAATACTATAACAATTTGTAATAATTATCAGGAACTCAAACAGCAAGCACCACGTTTCTCTTATGGTCCAAGGTGCTATTATATAATTGAACATCGAAAATCTTAACTTTCTTTTTTGCACCGCAGATACAACCATTAGACATCTCGGCATGTGCTGTTCTGGGAAGTTGTTATCAAATACACTTACGTGTACTGAAAAATTTAACATCTATATGTTTGCGATTAGTTTACACGAGACGGAGTAAGGGCGAGTATTTAAGACGCTATAATTTAACTACAGGTATTGAAATTTGCACGGCGTAACGCGATACGTGAACGCCGTGCCGATTGCAAGACGGGGCGATAGTGTTTGAAAAGCGGAGAAACCCACGTCGTCTGCAATTCGTAGCAATAAGAAAACTGCAGGTTGGTGTCGAACCGGTTATTCCTCGGCTCGGCTGGCTCTGTGCGCGCGCCCCCCGGCGAGCGCTCAAGGACAAGGGGAGTTAACCTGAACTTGGGTTCCACATACTCGCGAGTAGAAGGGCTGTGGATGAAAGTGCTTACGTAAACCTGCGTAGTCGTCTGGCTCGTTCCTCCAGGCTCGCGCCTGCACGGCGGCTTCAACTGCGTTGCCGAGTGTTTCAAATGCACGTTTTCCCCGCGGAAACGCGCGCCCGGTGTGCTAATCTATGAAAAGAACATACGCTTCATTAGAGGACTGTTGAGTAATTTGAAGACGTCACGCTCATTAGAAACACCATTTCAGAGTGCTCCAAAATGCATAAATACGGCTTTTTATCAGTCTTGTATCTCGAAGTATACGCGTCAAATCCATACAAAACTACTGAAGGACCCTGCATGGAACTTTCCTACAGACTTTCCACCAATGAAATAATAGGTTCACAGTTGAAAGTCCCATAGGTACACGCAGTGCGACGAGAACACTGCACGCCAGTTCAGAGCCTTGCGCTTAGCAGCGATGGCGCACTTGATGCGCGTGACAATGTCGCCCTTATCGCCCTCTCGCTCCTCGCACTCAAACGCGGAAAATAACCCTAGGTAGGCGTGTTAAAGGCTTTTCACAATAAAATGAACACTTCAGAAATCAACCTTAGAAAAAAGTTACTACTCGTTCTTGCATATATTGTAACAGGCAGCCTGAGTGACATACGCCCTGTAAAGTTGGTAACTATGGCGTGGGAAAACATTTCAATTACTTAACGTCGAATAAAAAGTGTTAGGTAACAATTTGTGATAGTTAAAATTATTTATTTGGTTTTTTTTTTAATGAATCGAAGTGTAAAAATGAGCATATTTGTAAAATATGCACATTCCCAATAATTTCACAGTTTCACTTAACCGACGCATGAATAAAGTGATGAGGTCCAGGGCAATATCAATTTTACATAATGCGGAAGAATACACAGTATGCATACAAAGAAATCTTAAGTAGGACTTTCAAAAGTGCTCATTTTACCGTGAACAGCCTATACTAACGTTCTGCTCTCAAGGAATCACGAAACCATTTATTGAATTTACAGAGCTGCGTGATTCTACATAACTCGTACCTCGCCGATATATCGTTTTCTTGTTTAAAAAGAGGGCGCCGAGAGATTTGCACGTAATGTTCACGGTGTGTGTTAATTTATTCCGCTGCGTGCTCACTCACGAAACATCATTCACTGAGACGATATATCTGTGGCTGCTTAGTATTCACCCGTTGCCCCGACTCCGGAGACAAATGTTGCGGATGGAGCAGAATGCTGATGTGTGTGGAACTGCGAATCACTAGTGCTAAACTCATTCTACTCGAGTATGAAACTTAACTGTCTAGATATAGAATTAAAAAAGGCACTAGAAAAATAAGCCTGAAATTAAATATAATTGTGATAGAAAAGGCATTGCTTATTGAAAACTACTACTGGTCAACGTATCTCTTCCTAGTTAAAGCTTTTTAATTCAAAGCAATTCGTAATAACCTTTATGATTTACGTGAAACAAATAATACTACTCTACTTCTAAATTAAATGCCGGAGCACTGGCGCAGTGCATTGTTACACATAAAAATTTAACAACAGAAGGGACATTTTGGGATTAGGCCTAATCACATACCAACGGACTGACGAGTGCGTATACAGATAACTTGCAATTTTGTTATTGGAATGGAAAGCAAAAAGGGATGTAATATATTATTTTTTTCGTGGTCAGGGTTGCCAAATAATGCTCGAGCTTGACTCGTCCCAATAATTTGTGAGCGCAATGGTCTCTATAGAAAGAGGGTAGAGACAGATACGGGAAGAACTGTCAGATTAATCCTCACGCCGGCAGTTGCAAATTAGTGTTCTTTGTCAGTAGTTACTACTCGTCTTGTTTTGTTTTGTTTGATTTGGTAGATCAGATGACTAAATAAATTATCTAGAGATTTTTTTATATTTTTAATACAAGGAGATGCTGATTTGTGCACGTGATCCTCTGACGCCATGGCGCTGTCTTTACCTCCCGTGTCCCAAGTTAAAGCATTCAGAAAACTGAACCTTTGTCCCAAGTTGTGTCCTAAGTTGATAGAAGAAGAAGAAGAAATCCGATACTTTCGCACGCATTGTGGAATGTTTAAGTTGTAAATATAAGCAATGGACGAGCGAGGTGGGCTCCCTCGAGACAAGCGTGATGAAAAGCCAATTAGCGCTTTTTTTCGTTCGGTCTGAGCTATTAAATATGAAGGATGAAACTTTTAAAACGTGAAGTTCAAAGAAAATTCGTGGATGTCATTTAGCGAACGTATTAAATATGAAAGACTTCGGGCCTATAATTTTAAAGATAAATACATCAAATCACCCATTTCGTAAACATCAGCCAAAAATTCCACCATCCAGATGAGTACACTTGTGAACACCAGATCCCTCACCCAGCACCACACGAGCCTTGTGTTACCACATAACTCCTAACAGCTGCACATCGCTGTGATTTTATAAAGGTTAAGAATAGATGCTTCGTACATACAAAATCTGGTTATGGCACGCATTTCTCGTTCCCCGAGTTTTTTTTATAACCACGCGAAGAGAAATTGCGCATCGGTGCGTTTCGGAATGGTTCATCATACACATTTCAAGATATGAATTAGTTTGTGCAAGGAAATCAATATAATCATTCATTTAAGTAGTTTTGGTATAAAGGTAAGGTATTAAAACAAATGATGTTTACTTTAGTCGAACTGCTTGCAAGGGAAGACTTGTTAGAGTGGAACATCTGTGACGTTGAATTAAGCTGAGAGCGTCTGACCTCTTAACGATGTTACAATTTTGGAATGCGTATCATATAGTCTACGATCGCTAATTTCTGTCAGCGAGAACATTGTATGGACCGATAGTGAAGAGTAACGATGTACGGTACTTCCTGGGAGACTAGGGTTAACGCGCTGGTATCGAACTGGGTATCGCGAAACTGGTGGAGGCTCGTATCTAACGACGGAGCCAACCATGAATTCTTCTCCCATAATCTAAATCAAGAAAGGAATTCGTACGCTCAGAGCCCAAAGCATCTAGCGGAAGAGGAAGACATATCCAGGATGTCGACGAATAAGTGTTACAAATTAATAGGGGTGGTACATGAGAATAAATGGAACATATTTCATTACGGTACCCATGTTCGGAAATGACTCCTTATACCCAAAATGGCGATTATAGAGTGCTAAGTTGGCGTCAGGTATTATTAAATATGCATGTGAATCAGTATTTTAAACAGGTTTCTTACACACAGAGAGAGCACAGCAGCTGCTCAGAATTGTTTTCCCCGCATGCGATGCATGCTCTGTACCGATGCATGCTCTGTACCGCTGCAGCATATTGCGGAGCACATCATTGAATATGGCCGGAGTGTTCTTAATGGTTTCAAATGCTGCACGAAACCTGGCCTCAAGTTATTCTCTTCTCTGGTATTCACAGGAGTGTCGTACACCAGTGTTTGCACGTGGCCCCAAATGTAGAAATCCAAAGGCCTTAGGTCGGGGTAGCGAGGTGGCCAGACAATGGGACCTCCTACTGTGCGTCAAATGGGCCAGTGCAAAGCAACCTTCAACTTACACATGTAATGCCCGGTACATGCTGTTATATTTCTCGGTTGCCACCGGGTTGCCGACTAACCCTGCTCGCTGGTAAAGGCTGTTCACGATAAAGTCAGCACTTCTGAAATCAACTTTAGAAAAAAGTCACTGCGTATATTTTAACGGGGGCAATGAGGGACATGTGTCCAGTAAAGTTGGTAACGATGGAGGGGAAAATAGTGCCATATATTAACGCCAAACAAAAAGTGTTAGGTAACCATTTATGAAAACTTATTTCTCTCGTTTTCTGTATTTTTTAATATATCGATGTGTAAAAATGAGCAGATTTGTACAATATTTACTTTGTTAATAATGTCACAGTTTCACTTGACCGACGCATGGATAAAGCGATGAGGTCCATGGTAACGTTAGTTTTACATAAGGTGGAAAGATACACAATGTGCATGCAAGTAGATCTTTATCACGGCTTTCAAAAGTGCTCATTTTACCGTGAACAGCCTAGATCACCATGGTTTGGTATAAGGATGCATTTCCGGACATGAGTACCTTAATAAAATATGTTCCATTTATTCTCATGTACCACACCTATTAATTTGTAAAACTTATTCATTGACAACCAGTATAGTCCATTCACGGTTACTTTCACCTTTTCTGAAGCCCTGCTAAAGTTTTAATTACAAGATATTACTCCGCACCATTTAAACAAAGCTTAGAAAATTACACCAGAGGACCTACGCACCGCATTCGGGCGAGCTCAGTGTAATGATATTTTGCAAAAGAACTATTTCTTACTAGGAATCACCAACATATTTTCTTTCTGTTTTTACACATATTAGATAGAAATTTAATACTGTTATTTGTAGATAAAATATTAGTGAAAGTTGACTTCAACCAACAATAAGGTAGTCTAAAGTTAACAGAAGTATAGGACGTTTGTGACACATGACATATTTAGGAAGTAACCAAACACGTCACAAATGGATTTTTATTTTCACAGTTTAGAAACAGCAGACATGCTATACTTAGTGTTAGCTGTAAGCTGTGGAAAAATACCCGCGTGGTAATTACGCTGTGTCACTGCATAAGCACGGGATGCTGGCGCCAACCTTCTGAACCGTGAATGGCGAAAGGGAGATCGACCAGACGACGCTCTGCCTTGTTTGCGACACACGTGCTAACACCGTTCGTGTGAAAACGTAGAAAACCGCCGTCTGCTGTCCCACTACGGACGTGCTGATTATAATTAACTTGACCGAAAATTCAAACTCGCAGTGGATTCTTGAACTAAGTCTTCGATGTTCGTCCATAGTGCATGAACGCGGTCGTGTCAATATTTTTCTTCGTCACTCTTAGCTTGTGACGTACGTTTTGTGTGCAAGAATTTTTTCACGGCAAAGTGAGCACTTTTGAGGCCCTGGTTACTTTTTTTCCATTCAGCATTTTTTTTTAGACATTCAGCCACTTTTTATAGTAAATACTGTCATGTTAGTAATAAACACACTGTCTATATTTTGCCGGACCCGAATGTTAACGTTTAAGGCTACAACAAAATAAATTGATTGACTATTATTACAAATCGGAGGGCTTCAGAGAGTGCTCACTTTATCATGAATAGTCTATAGCATTGTGTTATAGCTGTTAAAGACTGTTCACGATAAAGTGAGCACTTTTGAAATCAGCCTCAGATAAAAGTCACTGCTCCTACCTGCATATATTTTTTATGGGCGCACTGAGTGGCATGCGCCCAGTAAAGTTGGTAACGATGCAGGGGAAAGTTGTTCCATATCTTAACGTTGAATACAAAAGTGTAAGGTAACCGTGTGTGATTACTTAAAATATTTCTATCGCTTTCTGTTTTTTTAATGCGTCGGAGGGAATAAATTAACAGATTGTTTAAATATAAACTTTTTAAAATAATTTTACAGTTCCGCCTGACCGACGCGAATAAAGTGTTCCGGCCCACTGCAATGTTGATTTTACATAAGGCGAACGTATACACAACGTGCATACAAGTAGATCTTGAGCAAGGCTTTCAAAAATGCTCATTTTACCGTGAACATCCTCTAAGATGATTGTTAAGTGACGTTCAGTGTTACGTATACGTCTTGTGTAGCCCGAGTCCCGTGCCGTGTACATGCTCGTTACGGCGTCTCGTCTGTTATCTGAACATTCGTCGCCTTTGTCAGCCTGCAACAATCAGCGGCGCGAAAATAGAGAATCGCTGCAAAACAGCACGTGCGCGCTGATTTTTTTCGTTAATACATTAAGCGGTGACTTTATTTGTATTTCACACGAAGAAACACAATGGCTCGAAGCGAGGCAGATGTGTTTTTTTTAAGGACGCAATGTCGCACATCGGCTGTTCAAGCTAAAATGAGCACTTTTAAAAGCCCTGCTTAATATCTCATTGTATGCACTTGCGTGTTCCTCCGCCTTATGTAAAATTAACATTGCCGTGGGCTTCATCACTTTATTCATGCGTCAGTCAAGAGAAACTGTGAAATTATTAGAATCGTGAATACTTCACATATCTGTTCATTTTTACATTTCGATGCATTAAAAACTACAGTTAACGAAATAAATAATGTACGTGATCGCAAATGGTTACCTAACACTTTTTATTCTACGTTATGGCATGAAACTACTTTCCATCCATCGTTACCAACTTTACTGGGTGTGCGTCACTCAGTGCACCCGTTAACATATATGCATGTAAGGGCAGTGACTTTTTTCTACGGTTGATTTCCAAAATGCTCACTTTATTGTGAACAGCCTTTACCAACGTATTCGGTGACATCGCAACAATCTGTTTCAACACAATAAACGGTTGTGCATGCTTTGAAAAGTGACTGGTTCACGACGCATTGCAAACGTAACACCATCCGTTCCCCGCTTACTGTACTGACGACAACGAATCAACGCTCGCATGGTGTTCTGCTACGATTGATGTTTTGTTAAATGGTAATTATGTGTGCGGGTTGCATAGATAAGAAAAAATAGACGCGGGTGACTCACCCGGTGTATTTTCTTTGACCAAATTACTCAATACTATTAAACGGCAGTATGAAGCGTGTTCAAGTGAACAGATCACTGTACTCACAGTGTACTCTACATCCAGCTAGAATTGCCAACCGTAGTATAAATCCACTATTTATGGTATAATTCCAGTCATTGTAGTATGTAATACATAATAGATCTGTTATACTACAAGAAAGTAGTTAATTAAGCTTCAGAGATGTTTTAAAAACGCAGCGCTTTTTTACACTTATAATATATCAACAGAAGGGAAATTTTGGGATCATACCAATGGACTGACGAGTGACGATGTAGAAAACATTCAATCTTATCATTTGAACGGAAAGAAAAACGGAATGTAATATCTTTTTTGTTTCGTAGTCAGGGTTGCCAAACAATGTTCGAACTTGACTCGTCCCGATCATTTGTGAGCGCAATAGTCTCTATAGAAAGAGGGTAGACAGATAAGGTAAGAACTGTCAGATTAATCTTCACGCCGGCAGTTGCAAATTAATGGCATTGTCAGTAGTTACTGCTCGTCTTGCTTTGTTTAGTTTAGTTCGGTAGATCTCTTGGCTAAATTAATTGTGAGATTATTTTGATTTATATATTTCATTTATTTTTTATAATACTTGTTGATGTCAGCTATTCTTGAATTGTTTTCGTTATGTTTGTAATGTTATCCTCTGTGTTTGTAATGTTATCCTCTGTGTTTGTAATGTTATCCTCTGTGTTTTTCTTGGCGATGTAGCTCTGCAGTAAGTTATTACTGACGTAATTTTTTTTTATTTAGAACGTAGATCATTCAAAATGTTAACTGTGAGAGATAAATTTTGCGTGCCTTCTTCGGAAAAGCATAATATCTTTATTCCTTGCCTCCTGCATTTCTTCGGAATATTTCCTATTGTTCGAATAGCAGCATAGTTATAGCCGTATATTGAAACCTCATGCATTTACAAGAAGCATTTAATACCATGAATATAGTTGAATGAAAAGTCTTGCAGTCATGTTAAACAGTTTCTGAAGATTTTTCCCTTCAGGCGAGACCATTTTCTGTGTCAAATGTTATAACCTTTGCCAGTAATGCTTATTGCTATATTCAATTCTGAAGAAATCCTTAAACTTCTTCTTCTTCCACCAAAACTTAGATACACATCGGCCAGAAATGTAATACATTAGCTCTTGAAATTCAGTGGACGTAGACTTACACACACAAAAAAATTAGAAATTTTAAAACTTGGTAATTCACCAGTGTGTGTCAAAAATATTCTGATCGATAAAATAATCCAAACAAAAAGAATATTCGACTTCAGATGTATTCCACTTAAAACTAGTTGTGAATATTGAAAGGAAACTGGCTTTACTATTTCAGTACAAAAGCGAATGCGCACCTGTATATTGGCCACAGACATGCCCCATACCTTCCCAGCTAAAATTTCACATTTACGTGATATGTCCTACATTTTGTGGTGAAGATCATACCAGACAAGATGCTACCATTACCCTGCCCTTAATTTCAGGAAATCAAGCACTAAATGTGGGTATGCTGGATTCCACAATTGTCTCCTTCTTGATTGTTTGTTACAACCAGAGTGCTGATGTTACCTATGAAGTGTTGAATGTAAGTGAAGAATTGGCTTTGTTGCTTGAGCATTATGACTGGCTTTCCATTCCTTGCCACTGCATTTCGGGTGCGAATGACCTTACACTAGGATTGAAGCAAGAACTAGAAATGTGTGGTAAATACTGAGCGCTTGTGTAAGACTTGAAAGGCAAAGAACACTCTCTTTTTTTTCATGTTGGTATAAATTCCGTTTTGGCTCTGCGAATTCATCTGCCAAAAGGAGGTAACAGGAACTTTTTACTAGTTTCCATGTAACATCACAAAGACTGATCATAGCGTACGTTAGCATAATGCAAAATAAGAAATTTCTATTTTCTTCGTAGAAGTTAAAAAATATTCGATGAAGTATTCTGATTAACGACCTCCATTTGGACTGCCCCCATTTAGTTCTATTTGTATTAGTTGATCACTATACATTTAGCTTTTGTTATAATGTAATTACAGGAAGGCCCAAGTGTGAGAAAACCATTATAGGCTGTTCACGGAAAAGTGAACACTTTTGAGGCCCTAGTTACTTTTTCCTTTCAGCCATCTTTAATCCTTAAACCACGTTTTCAAATAAATATTGCCATGTAAGTAATAAACACAGTGTGTATACGCCACAGCACTTGGAATTTAACGTATGAAACTAAAATAAAGTACATTTATTGAATTTTATTATAAATTATAGGGCAATCAAAAGTGCTCACTTTACCGTAAATAGCCTGTATAGGCTGTTCACGGTAAAATGAGCACTTTTGAAAGCCCTGCTTAAGATATACTTGTATACACGTTGTGTATTCCTCCCCGTTATGTAAAATTAACATTGCCATGGGCCTCGTCACTTTATTCATGCGTAGGTCAAGGGAAACTGTGAAATTATTAAGAAATTACATACTCTACAAATCTGCTAATTTTTACACTTCGATGCGTTATAAAAAACAGAAAGCGAAAAAAAATAATTTTAAGTTATCGTAAATGGTTACCTAACACTTTTTATTCGACGTCAGGGCATGGAACTACTTTCTATCCATCGTTACCAACTTAACTGAGCGAATGTCACTCAGTGCGCCCATTAAAATATTTGCATGCAGGGGCCGTAATTTTTTTCTGAGTTTCATTTCTAAAGTGCTCAATTTATCGTGAACAGCCTTTAATAATAATTATTATGCGTAGTATGGCAACATTCCACATGCGTGGGAAGCTGTTTGTTTGCATCCGACTACCTGTATGGGGAATTATAAAATGCGGTATGGAAGTGAGGTTATGTATAACCGTGGCTCTTCTTTCCAACCTGTGTATTAGTTGCAGGCACCTCACCTGCTGTACTGTGAGCTTGTCCCTCCCAGCAGGGGTCCCAGAGACAATTGCTAAACACGCTCACTCACATCTGTTACTCTCAGGTGGCTAATTGCCAAGCCCGGGACAGGAATAAATGGTTTCAGATATATATATATATATATATATATATATATATATATATATATATATATATATATATATATATATATATATATATATATATATATATATCGCCACGCGGAAAGGCAACGAAATCATGCACACTATTGTAAATGTCGAACCGTTTATAGTTAATTGGCAACGAGCGCGAGGTATAGTCTATTCGCTGTTTCTTCACACTCTTTGAATCAGACCTTTGAGAAATCACCCTGTTTAAAACGTGTTTCGTTGTTTCCTAACATGGCGTGAGAACATATGTGTGTTGGTAATGCTTACACTGTTAAAAAATTTCGTATATTTACGGAATGTTTTGCGGAAATGTACAGTGTATATACGGAAAGGCAATCCGTAAAGACGACAAACGGAGTTAAGTCCGTAAATTCAAAATTCCCGGTTACTTCACACTTTAATGAAGCCCTACTAAAGTTCTACATCCAGAATATTCCTCCGCCTCGTGCAAAGAAAGTTTAACTAAGTTTGGAAAATTACATCAAAGGAACAGCGCACCAAATTCATGCCCGCTCAGTATAATAATATTTTGCAGAAGAACTATCTATTAAAGGCTGTTCACTATAAAGTGAGCACTTTTGAAATCAACCTAAGAAAAAAGTCACTCCCGCTGCCTGCACATATTTTAACTCACGCCCTGAGTGACATGCGATCAGTAAAGTTGGTAACGATGGATGGGAAGTAGTTCCGTATCTTAACGTCAAATAAAAAGTGTTAGGTAACCATTTGTGATGACTTAAATTATTTTTTTATTTTCCTGTTTATTTAATGCACTGAAGTGTAAAAATTAGCAGATTTGATAAATGTTTACTTTTCTAATAATTTCCCCATTTTCATTTGTCCGATGCATGAATAAAGTGATGGCTTCGTATAAAGGCTGGCTTCGTATAAAGGCTGTTCACGGTAAATTGAGGATTTTTTCACATCAATCTTTGAAAAAAATCACTGTCGAGAACTACATATGTACTGCAGTAGACCTTAACGTACAGGCTTCAAGTTGCAGTGAATTAATTAAACCAGTTTTATGATTTGACATATTGAGAACGTGATATGAAAATGATGACCACTGAAGTAAATTGTCTTTTTTTTTAAATACTCATAAAGCAGAAATTTTCACGTTATCACATTTGCTTTCATAAAAATTTCTCTATTTCACTTCGATGATGACACATGAATAAAAAGAGACTGTTCACGCAGGTTTTACTTTACATACAGCGGGATAACACAACATGAATTAAACTTAGATCACATGAAGGGCTTTCAAAAGTACTCGACCGCGAGCAGGATAAGAAAGATCTGCAGCTGTCTGCTTACGGAGATGTCGCAAAGTTGTGTAATTTATCTCTGCGTATATTTCTTTCCACGTTCATCCCACAGAAACACAATTTTACCAACAAAAAACTGTACGCTTTAGGCTACGTACCTTGAAATGGATGAGAACGTTTGGTCTTAGAGAATGTATTTTTACGTGCGTAACGAAGAAATTATTCTGAAATGTAAGCAGTGAAACATTTTATTAGCAACTTATGAAGTAAGATAGGCTATTTCGTAATCTGTTATTCCGCATAAATTAAATTTTGCTTAAAGTTCGATATATTAATGTTACGACATTACTAAATGCCTCCGCCCACTAATTTTTGAAATAAATGTTTGCGAAGTATCGTATTCCTATAATGTAAATAGAAATGGACGCGTGGTAATGTTAGTAATGTTTAAAACATTGGCATTATTTGTATGTATAATATTATATTTTGTGGATTATATTTTAAAAATCTATCATGAAATCAGATAAATACCACTACCGTTACATTACAGAACATAGTTTATTCACAATTTGTAGATAATTTAATGTTTAACTGTAAAAAATTACTATTGAGAATATATATTTCATTTTAAGTGTATCTACTGAAATTATAGTTCGACTTTCGTAGGTGCACATATTATAGCTCTGGGGAAAAAGAATTGTTATGCTAACTGGTTTGATACAGTTTGAAAGACTTGAATAATTCCCAGTCATGTAGAAAGTGTAAAATAATGACTCTGAAAATATCTCAGTTCACGCATTTCAAAGCTAGTTGAAGTGAGTGACCATTCTACATCTGGCCGTACTTATAAGGCATCGTTCTACCAATCGTCACTTGAGAGTAATTTGCGCAGATATTTTGAAGTGATTGATGCCTCATCGCCATGGACTTGCGTTGTAATTGAACTCGCTAGTTGTATGAATGATTGTACTTTTAACATTTTCCTCTCAAAGAAAGGTTTTTTTTTCTTGGAAAATAAGGAAAAGTTGTATGAAATTAGTGGTGTTTAAGTGTTTTACGTATCCCCCCACCCCCCAAAAAACACCGAGTGCATATACCGTCTCGCAATGAAGAGTTTCTTATCTTGAGTGATTCTGCTTGGTTATTTATTCCATGCTAGAAGAGTTTTATTGTATGGAGTTGAGGATCAAAGTTAAAAATGTTTTGATTTTTTTCCTCCCAAATCTTTATGTCCGTACTGTCTTCGATAAGAAACATACTACCGTTTCCGATGTTGATACTCTCACATAGGCTTGTCTAAAATTGTGTAAGCTCACACGCAAGTTCGCAGACCTAATAGGATTTCACATAGTTACGCCTTTTAACCAACGATTAGCATACTACTTAGAGGCCCGCGTCACCCGCCTTATGGATGTTTATTTTATTTATTTCTTCCTAATTCAAATTCAGGGGGATTTGTTGAAAAAATAGCGGCAATATAACATTAGCTCATTACCTAATTGCCCTACTCATCATGACGGATGTAGTATATGAACTGTTAACGCTTATTTACGCCACAAATAACTTAGTACGAAATTTTATATACTAATACATTATCGCCTTTTAATGACAACCAAGGAACATTTATTAACAATCAGGTACAAAAATTTGCACAGGACCATGAAGTGTAATACTTCAATAATAAAACATTTTCAGTAATGACCCTAACTCTTCCGTTATGACACTAAAGCGAATATTTTTTGTATTAGGGATGATACAGCCTCTTGAGCAAAATATGGTGGTTCACATCTTATGCTGTCCGTTCACCGTGCAACAGACGAGTACCTCTTGACTGAATTCCTTGTGGGATTATTATTTTTTTTATTTTTTTATTTTTTTTTAATATTTGTTGACATCAGCTAGTCTTGTCTTGATGTTGTGTATTTTTGTAATGTCGTCTTCTGTGTTTTCCTTGGCGACCTGGCTCTGCAAAGACGTGTGTCTAGGGACAGGAAAATGTCGCGTTTTGAACGACGTGCTGGCTAGACTCAAGGTTCTATGTATTTTCGAGCCTCAGTTTCCTGTTCGTTACCTGCTGCCTTTGCCTCATCACAGGTGACACAGGATGGTGCTTCGAAAGACAAAACACATTTTAGAAAGTATTTTGTATTGGTTGGTACTTCACTTGATAAGCGTTGTTTGATGGTCATTTCTACACGTTGTTTGGCGGCCATTTTTACACACTGTTGAACTGATCCATCAGTCAAAAACAAATTACTGGGAAACAGTGAGAAAAGGCTGGTAAATCAGTGGAAAATGTTACTGAATCTTTAAGTGAAGGAAAACAGGCTTTTTTTTTCACTGATTCATCAGGTAAATTCACTGAAGTGACTGTTGAATCAGTCAGGTACTGTTTACTGATGGAAGCAGCGACATTCTCACTGATTCATATTTAGGGTGTAAGAAACAGTTCTTATCTATTACTAACAGACACTCGTCAAAAATAACGGCAGTGCTGCTATAATAATTCGATGTAGGCTTTTCACGGTTCACTGAGCACTTTTGAAAGCACTGTTTATGATCTACTTTCCCTCTCATTTTGTATCATTCCGCTATATGTAAGATGTAGTTCGCCATGGACCGTCTGGCATTATTTACGCATCATACATATCCGATTTCGTGCGCACTCAGTTGTGATAATATTTTGCACAAGAACTATGTCTTACTAGGCGCTACCAACACACATGTTTTCCCGCTGTTTTTATTCGTATTTATTATCAATTAAATATTATACTTAAAGGAATATAAGTAGAACTTCAGCTAAACGGAAAATTAACAGAGGTATAAGACGTTTATAATAGATCATATATTTAGGAAACAACCAAGCACGTGTTAGATGGGGTGATTTTTTCAAAAGTTTAATTCAAAAAGTGTGAACAAACCTCGAATAGACTATAGTTATGGGCAGTGGTATTTTCCAATTGTTGATTTCTAAATTGTTCACTGTACAATTAACACACTTTAAAGTTTGAGAAGCTGTTATGTATGTCGTATAGTAAGAAACATTTCGTTAAAATTTCTTCAATGTAACTTACGGCAAAAAAAAAAGAAGATAAATCGAAGTTGGCGGAGTTGGTTCCCCCGTAAAATTTAAGTTTGATGTTTTCAGAAATGAAAGCCATGAAACTACAAATAAAAGCGATCATCGCAGCTGACAGCGCTTCTCAACTTCGCGATGACCATGAACAAATGACAGTCAATTGCAGCTAGTTAGGACGCTGAAACACATGTGCGTCACAGTGTCTACAGGCTGTTCGCGGTTATTTCGAAACTTTCGAAAACAACCAATAAAAAATATCAGAGCCTCCAGCTGCATATGGGGCCGCGGTGGCTTAGCGGTCAGACTACTCGCTTCCAAACTAGGCGAACCGAGTTTCAGCGCCCGACAGGGTCGCTCCCGGATTTTCGCATGTGGGAATCGTGTCGGACGATGCCGCTGGTCAGCGGGTTTTTTCGGGGATCTCCCGTTTCCGCCGCTTTTGCATTCATTCTGCATCTGAATCAGTGAGAATTTCGCTTTTTGAATCAGTCAAAATTATCTGACTGATTCAACAGTCACTTCAGTGAAGTTAACTGATGAATCAGTGAAAAAAGTCGCATTTGCTGCACTTATTTATTCAGTGATATATTCCACTAATTCACCAGTCATTTATTCACTGTTTATTTTTGATTGATGGATCAGTTAAACAACGTGTCTCAAGTGAAATAACAACGAATGAACTAATAAAACCAATACAAAATACTTTCTAAAGTGTGTTTCGTCTTTCAAAACGCCATTTTACGAGGTAATGTGAACACTCGGCCTGTCATTCAATTTTGACGTCTTTCATTTCGTTTTCATGTAATCGTTTGAAGGTTTAAACTGCATATCACGTGATGAAGAGAGGGCATTCATATACAAATTTTCGTTTTATCAATCCTAACGGTACCAATTAAATCAAAGACGCCAAGTGAGAGCATACAATTGAAATCTTCACGATTTCGCAGCGAAAGTATAAGACATATAATTTTCTCTCATTACTTCAACTTTACGTGGTAGCGCAGGTGGAGCTCTGCTCCCATAGCTCAGGGGTAGAGTGTCCGACTTGTAGTCAAGAGGTCATGGGCTCGCGCCACGCCTCCCCCCCCCCCCCCCCCTCCCGGAGACATCAGTTCGCTTGTCGCACTGGGAATTTTTCTGCAAGTCGGTCTAACTTGAGCTCGTCAACTTGTCTTTAACACGCCTGCAACGACAACATTAAAATAAAATATAATTGGAGAGGAAACGGCCTATAATGGAAGTGGAAAGGGTGTGTGAGTTCAATCCGAGCCAACTTTGAAAATTGTATTACTTTTAAATTAAGGTAGATTGCGCAATATAAATGGTAAACTGTCGTAAATATGTTTATTTCGCGTAATTATTTGCCTACGTTCAATAAAAGCAATATTTAATTCGCCACTGCAGTCGGTCGTCACTTATTAACTCATTGAAATTGCCTCACGTCACTAATTCAATAAGTGAAATTTTTCCACTGAAACAATCAGTGGTTTTCAACTGATCCTAAGTGGTGCCGTTTTCACTGATTCGAGTAGTTGAATTTCACTGCAATTCAGTGGCTTCCCACTGATTCGAATTCAGAATGTTCCGGCGCTGCTCCTCGCTTCGCTCTCGTCAGCTCTCAAGACCTCGATGTTATTGTTGAAGTAAAGTAAACTGCCTGTGGAGCACTCTACCGGACTATACGACGTGAATAACTCATAAAAAAAGCAGTACAAACAACATGAAAGTTGCCAGAAAAGTGCGATTTATGCTGTATATGAAAGAAGAATGTATAAATTTGGCAAAATTATGAAATATGTTACTAAAATGTATTTTTTAAATGTAAAAAAAATCGATCGGTAGAGTCCGCATTTTTAACCAAATCTAAGCGCATTTCTATTCTGGTTACTTCAGAAAGTAGGTTTTACAATAAAATGATATTTACTATGAATGCATGTAACAAAATCGTACTAATAATGTAGGAAATAATTTTTGTAATTGATTTTATGTGCAACCATTTGTCGTAAACATTTATGGCTGAAACTGAAGTAAACAAAGTTGATTGTAAAATTGATATGATACTTTATTATTACAAATTTCTTACATGCAAGCATAGTTAAATATTATGACGTTCTTTCTTGAAGAAGATTTTAATGTAAATTCTGCTTTCCGAAGTATCCAGAATGGAAATGCGCTTAAATTTGGTAAAAATTGCGGACTATTTCTTGAATTTAAAAAGTATATTTTAGTAAAATATTGTATAATTCTGCAAAATACATACATTCTTCTTTCATGTATAGCATAAATCGCAATTTTATGGCAATTTTCGTGTTGTCTGTACTACTTTTTTATGAGTTATTGACGTTGTACAGTCGGGTGCAGTTCTCCATAGGCTACCAAAAAGGTTGCTTGCACTCTGCTATTGGTGCGGTCAGAAAGGCTTCTGGCTTTCTGCTAAGTGCAAGCAAGGTTGCTTGCACTCTGTTTATGTGCATTGTGTCTCGGGTTGTGAATTTTGAGCAAAAGAAATATTGAAATGTGGTATTTTCCGTGACCATAGCAGTGACAGGTTACGGTAACAGCGGTAGGGCTTTTAATAGAATTTATATTAATTTCAAACATGGCTACTGCATGGATTCAGAAATTATCAAAAACGGCCCTCGTGCAAATGGTAGGAGAGGCTGGGGTTGCGGTAGAGGATGGTGATGGGATAGAGGAGCTGAGGGTAAAAGCTAGTGTCCTGGTGAGGAAGGAGGCGAGTCAGGTCAGTGCTGAGAATTCGGCAGTTTCTGGTGAGGCAACTCCTATTTACAAATTATTAAAGCATGTGCCTACCGAATTGGTAGCTAAAATTCCCAAATTAGGTAAACTGAGTATTGAAGCAGTGGTAGATATTTTCATCAAATGAAATTCTGTGCTTAATCTTCAGTTGTGCGAGCGACAGGTGTTGTATGCAGTTGCACTCTTTTAGAGTTCCCGATAGTTTACAACCAGTCTTTGGACAGGCCAGGGAGGAAAACTGGAGGTGACCCAGTTGATTAAGGAATGTTTAAAGGAATGTTCTTGTGAATTGGAGATTGCAAAATTTCGGTTGAAATTGTTGGAATATAGGCAGGCTCCCGATCAAACTGTGCAAGAGTTAGTAAAGTATATCTTGGGAATAGTGCAAGTGGTAGGGTATTCCTGTGAAAAAGCTCATTTCACGCATATCGTTTTTCATAACCTCCACCCATGGTAAAGTCGGTTCTTTTGTTTTGCCAGTAAATCTGTAACTTCAAATGAGTTACTGAAATTGGTAACTAAAGTAGAAAGAACCCTTAAGGAGTGTGTAGTCAATGTGGTACCCACAGTTAAGTCCCTGAATAAGGAAAAAGGGGGAAATAAGGTAACCAAATATTGTGTTATTTGTGGATTGAATAACCGTTTTGCCAAGGAATGCTATCGTAAACAATAAGCATTAGCTGTGATACCTCAGAGTGCGGCTGAGAGAAGTCAGAAAGTACAAAAACGATTGTGGTATTCGCAGACCCAACCTGTGCAAGGACGACCAAGGGAATTTCAGGCGGGAAGTCAAATCCCGGGAAAGAGGACCGTTTTAAGGAGTACACCTTTTTCAGTTGCCATCAGAAGGGGCACATTAAAATCAATTGTCCGGTGGAAAAAAGTAAGGTAATGGGAGAGTCGGCAGTGCAGGTTATGTCATTCGAGCACCAGCATGGTTTATTGTATATCCCAGTAGCAATAGCAGGGTAGGTTGTGGTTGCTGCATTATTGGATTCAGGAGCATCTTGTTTATTAACGGATGACGAGTTTAGTAATTTTTTGCTCAGGTCACTACCAAAAGGGCTCATTAAGGTATATAAGGGAGAAGAAATAGGATTTTCCATGGCCAGTGGTGGTATGATTACCTCACATGGCGTTGCAATAGTTAATATTAAAATGCGCAGTTTTCTTGGAAATTTATATTTAGGATTTTGTCTGGTCTTTCACATGACCTTATTTGGGAATTTACTTTTTTTTTTTTTGGCAAAACTCAAGCTGTTTTAGATGTTACCAATAAAGAATTAAAATTTTCCTTTTGTAGTTCTCAGGTAATTGAAATAATATCAAAGCGATTCCACACTATTGATCTGTCGTTAAAGACAGTTCAGTCAGGGGATAGTAACCATGGTGAAAGTTTGAAATTATTGCGCTAGGAATTTAGTGATGTCATCATCAATAAATTGGGGCATTATAATAAACACCCCATAGTGTTGAGGTCAAGGAATCAGGAACCTGTATCATCAGTACCTTATCGAGTAGCGCCCCCTAAATTAAGTATATTTAAGAATATCATCCACGAATTATAGCAGGATGATATGGTTGAGTCCTCGGAAAGTAATTTTTCCAGTCCAGCATTTTTAATTCCCAAGAAAACACCTGGTCATTATCTCGTTATATGCGACTATGGAAAGGTTAATAAACATATATTTGTGGATCCTTATCCATTGCCCACCATAGAGAGTGTTTTCCAGCAAGTGGGGCAGGGCCAATATTTTTCGATATTTGATCTTAATTCGGCCTGTTTGCAAGTATATCTGCATCCAGACTCTAGAGGAGTTTTGGCATTTGTCACCCCTTGGGGGCAATTTCAGTGGAAGAGACTTCGTATGGGTGTCAACTGTGGCCCACAAGCAATGTCTCGAGTACTTTTCCAGGTATTGGGTAAATATCAGTGCAGCTTTCTGTTCACATACACCGACGATGTGTGTGTGTGTGTGTGTACAGTAATACATTTGAGGACCATTTAGAGCATCTGAGGTTGTTTTAACAGCATTGGGAGAGGCAGGGCTGACCGTGAATCCCGACAAGGTTACGTGGGCGAAGACCTACGTGAGATATTTGGGGTTGGTTATATCTGAAGGGACCTCATTAATAGACCCTGAAAAGGTCGGTCCTGTTGTAAATTTCCCTGCCCCTAAGAACTTGTGTGGTGTTCGTAGATTCCTTGGTATGGCTGGATTTTAGTCCAAATTTATTCCAAATTTTGCTGAAATAGCTGAGCCCCTTAATGCCTTAAAGAGGAAAGGGGTAGAGTTTGTTTGGAGAGATGCTCAGAAGCGTGCATTTTGCTTACGTAAAGAGAAAATTGCTACTCCTCCTGTTCTCCAATTGCCCCAGTTTGACAAACGGATTATTTTGCAAGTCCACACTAGTTTGAAGGCTTTGGGGGCAGTTCTGTGCCAAGAAGTAGACGAAAATCTAGCACCAATTTCTTATGCTAACCGACTCCGAAATCCTGCTGAGCAGAGATACTCAGCTTACGAAAAGGAAGTGTTGGCTGCCATATGTGGTATGGAGAAGTACAAAGACTATCTGGAAGGTGCACACAGCTAACCAGGCTCTCCAGCTGGTTTTATCAGCTAATAAACCCATGGGGCGGTTGGCTCGTTGGTTAGTGTGACTCACATGTTTCAAGCTTGTTGTTCAACACATAAAGGGAGTGGACAACAGGGTAGCCGATGTGCTATCACGGATGTTTGACTCGGATGAATTTTGTGTAGAACCCCCAGATTATGTTAATACTGTTCTTCCTGTGATGCCTTCTACTAATAGGTCTTTTGCCAAAATGATAGTGTTTTCGAAGTTCCTAGTGTTTCTTTTTTTTTTTTTTTCCTGCATTGCCTTCTGCAAACCAGGTTAATGTTTCTTGCCAAACCAAAAGTGTTTGCAATATGGCTGATAATGTTTCTCCTTGTAATTCGGGAGACAATCCAGTAAGTAAAAGTATATCGTGTGTAGACACGTGGGAATATTAGTGTAGGACAAGAACCAAGCCTATTGGTGTCCACCAATAATGCATATAAGGATGTGGAAGGTACTGAGGCAGGACAAGGTTTGACTCTCCAAGACTTCCATCAGGCGTACCTGAGGTTGCAACACCATCAGGGAATTGACCCTGAATGTAATCAGATCAGGTAAGATATTACATAGGGTAAAGGTGGTCCTTTCGAAGTTCGGAAAGGGCTGATAGGTATTCTGAATGCCAAAACCGGGAAGTTTAGCATATTTGTTCCTTCAGTTTTGCAGGGGCAAATATTCCACTATTATCATAATACCTTTTTTGGAGCACATTTGGGACAGGATAAAACAGTATCCAGGATAAGGGAGATGTTTTACGGGCCTAGGATGACCAGTGAAATTGAAGATCTGTTGCAGGCATATTTGGATTGTCAGAGGGCTAAGCCCTGTAATGCTAAGAATATCAGTCCATATAGTTCTAAGGTTGATACGTTCCCTTGGGAGCAATTATACCTGGATGCATTTGGTCTTTTGCCCCACACGACTTCAGGGTTTACATCCATACTTGTTGCTGTGGATAGTTTTAGCAAATTTGTGTTTTTCTTTCCTTTGTGTACCATGAATTCTGTAGAAATCTGTAGGATTTTGAGTCAGCGCCTCTTCCCAGTATTTGGATCTCCAATGAATATTGTTACCGACAATGCCACCTACTTTGTGTCGGTAGAGGTAAACAATTTAGCCTTTGCTTGGGGTATAAAGTTGGTGCAGACCACCCCTTATTATCCACAAGCCAATCTGGTGGAAGGATATAACCGTAATTTGAAGGTAGCTCTGACAGCTTTTCAAAATGGAACACATAAGGAATGGGATTTGACTTTGTACCAACTGTCGTTAGCATTTAACAATGTTGTAAGTGATGCGACCCAAAAGGTTCCATCTGAGGTGTTTTTGGGCCGAAGACTTTTCACCCACTCATTCATGCATGTACGCAAGTAAAATAGATAGCCAAATTGTGAAATAAACAATTTTATAATAATTTCACACGGTAATGTTGATTGTGCACGTGGTGGAAGAATACACGAAGCACAAACAAGTATATGAGACGGTGTATGAAAATTGTTACGTTTACTAAAGCAAGCAGCGCACAGGCAGTGCTCGCTGGAACAACCTCATATCCGGGGATGACAGACGGGCCGTGCTGCCACTCACAGATTTATAAAAACCCCAGATTGCCTACTGGAAAAAAAACCCATACCTTAAAAAAAATCACAAATTACCTAAAAAAATTCGATTCAAATTTTATATTACACAAATTCGAGAAACGCGTTAAAATTTTCAAAGACTGCTTTAACTTTAAAAAAATGCTATTGTCAGTAAAGACGTAAATAGAAAACATATAATCACAATAGAAACATATAAATCACATTGTTTTTATGAGTCAGAATTTCACTCTTCATCCAACTCAAATTCCGCAATGTCTCCTCCCACGTACCCACTTTCGCTGAGCTTCTGGACTGCAAGGCTCTTCTGGTAACGTATGTGACACGAACCGTTAACATGTTCCACTAAATTGCTGTTCGGACTCCAAAAATTGCATGTCGTACCACTTCTCCTAATGGCTTGTTTTACAAGCAGTCGATTTTGAAGTCTCTGGCTTCAAGCTGTTGGTGGTTTTATTCTTCACACGATTGGCTTGTGAAAAACCCTCTACAATGACTCTGATGAATGGAGAAGGACAGTTAGATTTGTCATGAACTCAGACAATAAACCATATTTTGGTTCAGTAAAGTCATTCTTTATATTACGCAATGTGTACCAATTCTGGAATGGTTTTTGCAGGATTATTCGAATATTTTAAAAGGCGAAATGATCGTCATTTATAAACCAATTCTAAGCTACTGCTTCACGAAGACGGTAAATAAACAAAAGCAATTTGTGTTCAAAACTTACAGCTACTGATGTTGCCAAATTGCTAATATTGTAAATTTTACAAAGAACAAACACCAAACTCAAACAACAATGCAATCGTCTGTAAATTTATTTGTTACGTACTATCGAATACTACTGTTTGTAAAATTGTTAAAATAAATGTTCATGATGTATGTGAACAATAGTTCAAAATGTAAAAACATTGAAAAAAAAAAAAACAGATCTGTTCAGATTATGATTTTTTTAAATGCAGAAAGCCAGGGGGGGCTACTAAAACGCCAGATCTTGGGGGGGGGGGGGGCGAAAACGCATGAGTGGCAGCACTCCAGACAGGTATGGGCTCGCAGACATTCCAAGGACTCCGGCCCTCCGCAGCCTTCTCTTTGCTGTTCCTTCCGCGACCGCTTTCACCTCGCGTCGGCGCTGCGGGCGGCGCAGTCTTTGTGCTCGTGACGGGCGCCACGTCACGTCGGCCGGGGGAAGCCATGCAGAGGTTCACGTAGCCGACAGCGGTGCATCCCCCCTCCACACCTTCCTCGTTCCACCCACCTGGAGGCCGAGTCTCAGGCTGGAATCCGCGTACTCGAAAATTCATCGATGAATCCACCAGTGGTTGATACACCGGTGTACACCGGTTGAGGTATTTTTCGAACATCAGGTTGATTTTTAGCGGTGTTCTCGTCTACTTTCAGACACATATAATTTATTTATTTATTTCGATTTTATTTATACAGGTGAAGTTAAGGCTTCAATGCCTTCACTTAAACTTAACCAGGCATAACACAGTGTACACATACGTAAACATAAAGAACAAGAAAAAATACTTACACTAAGAAGAGGCGAAACAGAAATATGATCAGCTCAAATACTATTAAATCTGAAAGTGATCAGTGGTTTCATATTATGTAAGCCTACATATCTTGAGCAGGACTAGAGACAAGGCAATGTTTAAAGAAATTAAAATTAAAATAGTACAATAATATTGATCTATAATAATACAAAATTTGTTTCATATTCCACATTACCAATCATAAATATAAATGTGCATAACCTATTAAGTACCTGAGATGAAAACAACATATTGAATTTCAGCTCATTAAAATAAATAAACAGATCTATAATAAGAACTTACATACAATGAAAATTGAATGCAGCAACACATTAAAATAAATTGATGAATACCATTTCACTCACATTATAAAGTTATCTTCGCCAATTTCTAAAACTCAACGTCTGAATTATTTTGGTTTATTTTGGAATGCTTAACAATTACGAGTTGTGGGTGTTTTTTACTTTTATTTTTCAGAGAAAACGTTCGAAAATTCATCGGTTGATGTTTTGGGTGCATATCCACCAGATTTTCAGGCCTGTGAAACCGATGGATAAACCGGTTCATCCGGACTCACCAAACGATTAATCTTCGAACGTCCAGTGTATACATCGGTGGATGCACCGGTGAATTTTCGAATACGCGGTATCACAATAGCGCGACATATGCGACGCGAAAACATAAGTTCGCATAATGTGAACTCTAGATTTTACCACCTCGCGATCAACATTTTAAAAATATTTTTTTTATAAATGGTTTCCTGCTATTACATACTTTTATTATGCCCATTAAAGTTTCTATTATTTTATTATTTTGCAATCTTTTCAAAAAATTCTTTCCGTGTCCGCTGGTACTTTGAGCGTGAAAATATTTACTGGATTTACATCTGGGCATTAAAATGCCGTTGCTTTTCTTGTTAATACGATAAATAATAGGACATGTAAAAGTTTAGCACCAAAAATATGGTGGGTTAGATAGATTTACAGACCTGTCGCGCCCGCGACGCGAATAAATTAGAAATATATTCTATTCGGAAATATTGTCGCGCGGGCGATTTTCGTCGCGTTGACGTCACAGAAGTCTCGACCCTGATTGGCTGGAAAATTATTTTAATCGCGTCACGTCTGTCGTGCTATTGTGATTCCAGCATCAGATACGTTTGACTGAGTGAAACAGTGAAATTCTCACTTGATCAGATTTCTAGTGTAGTTTTCATATTTTCCATGAGAACTATGTATTACTTGGTATTACAGACACACATGTTTTCTCTCTGGTTTCATCCATATTAATTATAAATGTAATATTATAATTTATTGATAAAATATATGTAAAAGTTAAATTTAACCAAAAATAAGAATTTTTTTTTGCTGACATAAGTACAAAACGACTCTTATACATGGCATATTTATGACTCAACCAAACACGTCATACATGAGTTGTTTTTCCAAAGGTTTGATTTTTAAAATGTGAAGAAACCTCGAAAAGTCTATAGCTTTATAGTGACTATCACTACAAATACATATACAAATGTGTAGCGCCTGAGATAACGTGTCATTTTAAATTGTGTTTGTATAACGTAGGATGGTTGACATTTACGCCATATTTGGCCGTCTGACAAATTTAGCGCTTCTCCGCGCAAAACTAAGTCATACGAAATTTAAAAAAAAAAAAAAAACTGACAGCCGAAATGTGTTCGAATAGCGAACTCGTCTACCAACGCTAGGCAGTGGAGCAGACCACATTTCCTCTAAACGGATGTTCGTCTGGGAAACTAATCACTCGGGAAATTCTTGGTGTAGGAACGTCCCGGTGTTTTTTCAAGCACATACCCCCAGGACAGTTCCGGAGCTGCATCGCCACGGCGTCAACCTGCCAGTATATGAAGGAAAAGTCGAAGTCTTCTGCAGCGTGTGTAGTTGGTTAGGCAAAGGTCAGAAAGCACAACTGATCGATGTTATGTTACTTTTTTTTTGTTTATCGTCCATTCACGTTTACTTCGCACTTTGCTGAAGCCCTGCTAAACTTCTACTTCCAGGATATCCCTCCGCGTCGTGCAAACAAAGCATAACCAAGTCTAGAAAATCATATCAAAGGGACAGCGCACTGCGTTCGGGCGCACTCACTTCAGTAACATTGTGCAGAAGAACGATTTATTATTAGGCATTACCAACACACGTATTTTCTCACTGCTTTTATACATAATAATTATAAATGAAATATTATAAATTAAAAATAAATTATAAGTAACAGTTTTATTTAACCAAAAATAAAAATGCTTTTATGTTAACTCAAGTAACTTATAAAACGCTTGTGAAACACGGCATATTTAAGGAAACAACCAAACGACTTCATACATGGGGTAATTTCTCAAAGGTTTGATTTTAAAAATGTAAACCGCGAATAGACTACAAATGTTTGCGATGTCGTAACGGTGTGACAATCGCTGCGGAGCGATTCTCACTCACCTTTACTCCTATCGGGAGCCCAGTTAGGTCGCGATTGCGATGACTTCAACGTTTCACGTAACACGAATAACGAGCAGCACGTTCGCGTAAGACGGCTACAGCTCGACTGATGTGCTCCGAGGAGACATATTACGATCGTTTCATGAAACGTTCACGTTATGGGAAAGCACACATCAGTGCCAGGCTTTTGCGCGATACGTGACTGCAGCACGTGATCTTGCTGACCAATCACAATGGGGACGTTGTTGTGTTGTCTTCGCTTTTCATGAGTTTGTTTTTACTTTTGCTATGTCGTCCGCTCACGGTTTTTAAATTCATGTACCGCATACATAACTTTCTCTCGGGAATGAGGGAGTCAGCGTAATATAAGTTATGATTAAACATATTCTTAATCCGTAAAATTTTTAGGGAGCTTTACATTGCCGCAGTTTATTACTTATGTTTCTCAGAAGTGTAAAAATGCATGCATGAGATACAGAATATTTACCGTTAAGTTTGAAATGTTTAGTAGGCTTATTTCACTAAACAAAATTTTCATGTTCTCCGCAGATTAAAGTGTTACTACGTACGATTTATTCCATGTAAACGGAAAACGTGTCTACATCTCCCAGAGAAATTTCGTTCTTGAGGTCATGACGATATCCAATTTATTTTCAGAGTTTGTGTAAATCACGAACGCCATACTTTCCCAACCTGTTCTTGCCACATCAGCATTAACAAGAATTTTGAGAGTTTTCTATCTGAAAAGCAACAAAACGTATCCCCGACATACATCTGCATTCAGTGCACAAAGGTTACGCGCTTACGTGAAACATCATAATATACCACCCAAAAAGACCAAGTTTTACGTACACTTTGAAGTTATGCCTGATGCCCGGTTGCACCAGTTTGATCTCGGTTCCAATGTAAAAGTGTTGCACCAACGAATTTTCATGATTCTGGATCACCGATTAGTCGATCTTCGTTCCAAAGTGAGAGATCGAGATTAAGTATGGGACAAATTTTGCTATCGCTGTGCAATATATGACGTCATGGAAGTAGGCGTATTTTTCACTATAGATGGAACTAGATGTACGATGTCTTATCTGTTTTAAGTGAATTATCGTTGCACAAATTTTACTGAATAATATTCAAGTGCATATAATGTAGTTTTAATTTCCCAAGAAAACAATCGAACGTTGTTCTATCTGTTGTTGTATTTTCAAACTACATTTGTCGAGGATGGCTGCTGATTTCGGATCGAGATTTCGAACCGCCAATTCCGGCGGTTCGAAATGAACTTCATCTCGATCTCCAGTCCAGCTCTGAACTCGAATGGTGCTGCAACAGTTTTCTGTGCCGATCTTAGATTCGATCTCGGATCGAGTTTCGAACAACGATGTTGCAACCGGGCATGAGAGGTAGTGTTCGCTGTGGGAGGTTTGGTGCTGCTGTCTAGCAATAAATATCATCTCGAGTTAATGACATTTCATTTTACAGGTAAGTTAAGGGCTCGCAGGGATGGAGTTTGTGTTACACGTGTCAGGTCCGCGTTGTATGTTTGGCTGGTTTGTGGTGACCGCACTTGTCAGTATGTGTGTGTACTGTCATTTCAAGGCTGTTCAAGTGTCCAAAAGAGTTTTTTGTACGTCTAGCATATTTCTTGATTTTTGTGACACGGTATAAAATACATGCTCCAAAAAAAGTGTAAACTCAATTTTTAAAAGTGAAATTAATGAAATCTTGTGCCAAACATATTACGGAATTGCACAGAAGTAACATAATAATTCAATGACAGATCAAAATAATATTAAAGTCGCCAGAATATTATTATTTAATTAATTAATCATTACTTTAATTAGGCGATTTTTATAAGATTTTCGATAAAATTCGAATCTGAAGATGTTTATATTAAATAGTAATTGTAAACCAATCAAGTGTCACATTAAAAAAATTACTTAGTTTTATTGTTATGATTCCCAAAAAATTCTTACTAAAGTAAAACCTCTGTCTTCATTTAACATTCCATATTTGTTTGACAGAAAGTTAAATTTCTAATGGATACTTTTGAAAATGTGGCATTAGATATTTCAATTACACTAAGTATCCTGTTTTAAAATTATAAAACGAGGAAACTCACATTCTTTTAACCAGTTTATTTCGAATGTTTTCGTATGCTCCTAAATGGTTACGTATAAAGCATATCACTCAAAGTGGCATGGTTAACATCACTTAGTTAAAAGCTTCCGTATTTCTGCTGTGTTGGATGATTTCTTGGTATCAGAATATCAACCCGCAGTAACCTATAGTAAAATCTATAAAATCATACATTTATCAAAAAATCTTAGAAATTTTGTTTAAATGGAATTTCCATATTTTCGCGTTAATGTATACAATTATTACTCGCAACGAATATTTATCATTTATGTGGCCGCGTTTCAAACTCCGAACCACCATCTATCTTGTGGGCTTTCCATGGGCATCTACAATCGTTGTGCATTACTATCTCTTGATAGCAATCGAACAGTCTTCATCAGGTTGTCTGGAAGTGACGGCAATATAATATATTATGTTTTTTTCGCTTATTGGTATTAAACGTTACGCGTAATGTGCGGCACATAGCAAAAAGTATGTAATATTGATAAATAGTTTATGGGTTTCCTTCATTTTGTGCGGAAATTTTCAAATTTTTTTCTTGTGTGATATTTTTGCGTGCACATAACCGTGACGTGTTAATAAAAAAATACTAATTTAAGCGGTTTGAACTAATAATTAATAAATAAAAAATTTCTCTCGTAATAAGGACAGTTCTGCTGTAACCACGTCCAATAAGCAACAGTTTAATTGGTAGAGTTGTTTACACAGGTTTTTACAAATGGTTTCTACTTTGTTATATTGGCTGTTCGTAAATATTGCATCCTGTGGATACGTTTTAAGTACTACGAACAACGAAATTGTAGTTGAAGTTAATTCTAGAGCACAGTAACAAGTAAAAATAAATACCCAGGAAACACGAAGAGCACTAAACTGGGAAATACAAAAATTTCCAAGTACATATGGCAATATGCAGTATTAGAGTAGTAATAATAAATCCCCGTTTTAGTGTAAAATTGTTATTTGAAGTAATCAGTAACTTAGAATACCGTACATGGCGCTATAGTTATACTACTTTTTCCAAGGAATTTGCTTAAAACTCACATATGCATTGTACACTTTTTTCATTTCTATTGTTACTATTTTTGTTCATTTATATTTACATGTCGTGTGGCTTCCTAAAACAGTTTGTGCCAATAATTCCTTTCTTTTCGTACTATTTGGTTGTCTGAGTGTTAAAATGGTCACAATGCCAAGTTCAGCTGCAGCTCGTAGCCGTGCCGCCATTTGGCTGCTTGGTTATCTTGGTGATAAGGTGCTATCGGGAGGCCATTGTAACTGGATAGCCAGTAAATGTCAGGTTAGCCCTCCATCGATGGCCCTGAGGGCTAAGGCTTGCCAGTGTTGCCAATTTAGTTTTTTTCCCACTAAATTTAACCTTTTAAATGTTTGATTTAGGGGCACAGGTATTTCTATCCTGCCTAGTAAAGAATCTAGGTATTTGTCTGCAGTGTGAGAAAAACAAATTTGTGGTCAGATTCGAAAAATAAAACAGCGACATGTTGTTTCCCTCGCTTCTGAGAATGCAGAAATCAACCCCGATGTTTCAGAGGAAAACACATTTTAAATGAGGTAATAGTTTATAGTTTTTATTTATTAGCATTATGAACGTGTTATTTTTTAGTAACAAATTTATAATTGAAATTATTGTAATAGCTTGATTTTAAATTATTTTATAGAAATGTAGGGGTTTTTAATGAAAAAAAACAACTTATTTTTGCGTGCGATCGAGCGGGATTTTTTTGAAAACCTGTTGGCAACATTGGAGGATTCGTTTTCATTTGGCGAGGAGGTCGGACAGCAATGGCTGGCGCCCAACAACCGGCATCGTAGTCACAGACTTTATTCCACGCCGATTGGGACAAGTCGCACTCAAACCTTCTGTGACCACACACCCACGTTCATTTTAATGTTATCAAGCTCTCTCTCCTCCCTTTCCCCTTCTGCCTGTCACCCTTTTACACGTATTGTATGTTTGAGCGTGCGGTTATGCACGAATGTAACACTTATTTTTATATAGGCCTAGGTTTCAAGGGAAACCATCCCTCGCCATATTGGACTCTTTGTTTCGAAGCTTATGTTAAAAAGAATCCTAAAGTACCCGTATACCCAACTAGTCATTACTGCAGATATAATGACTTAACTGCGAACTAGTAAGTATGTTACAAAATCACAATATTGATTTTTCCAAATTATGCAGAATTAATATTATGACGTGTTTATTAGCTCGCAGATATCTTGTCTTAACTGTACTGCAGTACAAGTTCAGTCACTAGTTGGGTATAAGGGTGCTTTCGGAATTTTCTTTTTTAAAAACATAAGCTAGAAAAGTCAAGAATACGAGATGGCAATAAAAGGGGGGGGGGGGAGTTCTCCTCAAACAGCATCAGTTAAAAATAATTAAGAAAAAACGATATTGGAATTTTCCATGCAGAGTCAATATAATTTATAAAAGCGTCTGTAAGAATGGTCATTATAAGTGAAATACCCATCTGTTCTATTTTACAAATACTTTAACATGGAAAACGTCACACAGTGTCACATTTTTTGAGAGACCCGTGTAGTTTTCATAGAATTCGTGGGAAATGTTGATAATGTCTTTAGTAGGCAAGTAAATATAACTTATTTTACATATTAATACTTGTGAAAAACCGCAGTAGTGGTAGACACTACCTATCAAACTAGGGTGACAGTGCCCCTACTGGCTAAAACGTGGGGTCCCCTCCCTGTCTCCCCCCCCCCCCCAAATCAACACCATACTCGACTCCTCTGACCAGCATGACAAGTTTTGAACACTGGATTGTCTGATCAAATGGTTCGGAGCCGACTCTTAATAATGAAAGTCTAGCCGTCGTCTTTTCCGTGTGTATAGAGACGCAAAACTCAAACTCGAGCAGCCTAATACTCCCTAACGAGTATCGCCGTACACTTTTCGAAGCTATCCAGCCCTAATATGTGGGAAAGCTGAATGGGTTTGCGTACTTACATTTTCGTGTTTATCGCATACTTCAATTCGAAGACAGCTAGTTAAATTACAAATAACATGTTTGTAAAACTAGAAATAAATAAACCAACTAATTAGCATGGTTGTTCGTTCGCTGTTATTTCGTATAATTATGTATTAATAATTTTATTTATTCTAAACAGTTTCTCTTCGAATTAAAAGTACCTATATGTTTTTTAATTGTGTTTTTTTGACTGATTAGACTTCGATTGCTGACAAGAAATGCCGATTCCTTTACACGCATCGTAAAAAATCAGTTCCACTCACAAGGATGTGTTTGATTATTTGAAAGGAAGCCAACAGTCACCAAGAAAAAGAAATTCTTAAAATTTGTCACCGGAATGAGCAATGTTTATTGTGGTACACATACGTCTTTCAGTATGCCTCCGAGCCGCTATGTTAGCGAACACACTCCGCCAGATGTCTCGGCGTGAAGTCTTGCGATAATTCTCCCCATGCAGCTTGAACTTTCGCTCGAAGTTCCTGCAGTTTTTGCGGCAGGTGTGGAACCGCCATAGAGCGGCCTACAATATCCCACACATTTCCAATTTGGGGATCTGACGATGCGATTGGTCATAACAAAGTATGTATGACGTCAAGGCGTACTCTTGAGGCGGCAACGGTATCGGGACGAGCATTGTCCTGTGGGGATAGAACACTAGCGTGGGCGTTCAGAAACGGCACGCAATCTTGCGTCGTAGAGCCGTCTGCCAACTGTGTTGTAACTCGTAGGATAGGCATCACTGCCCGCTGCATGTCCGCAATTGTGGCAGTTGGGGCACACCGCCCATGTCTCAGTTCCTGGCGTGTCGTACGTATGTGTGCCTTCCTCTAGCTACTGGCGCCTACAGTACTCAGTGGTCCACGTGTCTTGTCGCCCCTTGAGAATGTCTTGTCACCCATTACCTATATACATAACGAGCAATAACGCAATATAATCCAGTACATCATAAGGTATTCCAATAATCAGATAGATGTTAAGGGGATGACAAGACATGTGGTTCACCCTTACACATAGACCAAAATAGAAATGCTTCAGTGGGTGACAAGTCATGTGGACCATCCTGTATGCTACTGTAATAACCTCACGACTGGTATGGGGCTTCCGTCACACATTCCACGCAAACATGATCCAGCCCGCAGGCCATACTATGTACAATATATATCACAGGGGCTGTAGTAAAGAAACGAAACGTTTTTGGACCAATGTTCATATGTTTTTTCTTTCTTTAGATGTGGGAATTTTTTACCCGACGTATTTTTGCATGTTTTTTTGCAACAACCTATATAGTTCGGCAGGTTTTGCTGACATCATTTGTGTGGCCGAGCCTGAAATCTTAATAATCTGTATTCCTCATATTGTCAAACCTACCCGTCACGCTTATTCCTATACGTGAATTCCTTGTAGGTGCAACTATTTTCTGACTATAAGTGTATTTTCGTTTTAGTTTGTTTTATGTACTTCTAGAGAAATTTAAGTAGCATTTTCCCATTGTATTTTATGACTTATCCCAAGCATATTCGGGAATTCTAGGTTTTTAGTCTCATCCTTACTGATATATTTTGGCACTCTTTGGTGTATCCATCTGTATGTTTCCTCTGTAAGCGACTGAAGAAGGAAACAGATCGCATTTACCGAAACTTCGCGCCTGTTGTCTAAAAATTAACCCTGTTAGTTCGTACGTGATGTCGTAATTGTTGCATTTTTTTTTTTATATACGCCAGTCTCATTATCTATTGGTTACTCATTCTGTTGCCTTTTTTTTTTTTTTTTTTTTATGATAACTGAGTAGTCCTTGTAGGGAACAATTTTATATTACCCACATAATTTTTGACAATAGCTGGCAATGGCTTGTTTTTATTATAATATGTTTTGTGCCCATGATTTTATAGCATATTGCGAGTTTTTACTGCGACTTGCAAAATAGTGTTGCTATGGCATATGTCCAAATGAATTGTTCGTTGTAGGTTTTTTGCTAAACTTATGTTCAAGATAGCGTTCATTTTCAAGTACTTGAAAGCTTCCTTGTATATTTAGAAACTGCAATTATTTTCGAACACCATGAAAATAAAATTATATTGAAGTGTCAAACCAATATATTACGAAATTCATTGCTTATATTAGTTGTTAATGGAGATTTAAATTTAAAAATCTTAAACAATTCTCATAGTTGATTAGTTTCATATTGCATTTGTTACTTACAAATCCAGATGTTAGTGTTGCCAATATGCAAAAATAGTCGTAAAAAGCAAACATGATAAGTGCACACTGTACTACTTATATGAATGTTTTTTTTTTTTTTTTTTTTTTTTTAAATATAAAAATTCTTCTGGTGTGTTATAAATGCTTTGCTGTTCTACAACGTAAGTGTAATATTCTCTTTCATTTCAGGAGGTAGTCAGATGAAACGTTTCGTTCAGTTTTGAAAAAGTGTAACATTCTAGTGAGCATGGGTAATTTTTAGTTCTGGACGAATTTCTTTCCTGATGCTTGCCAGCAAGCGCACAAATGCTCTTCTTGCACGCCGCATTCGTACCACTCAGTTGACAACGGCCACAGGCACCACAGCGTTTCAAAGCAGTTCGATTGTGAAGATCCGTCGCGGTTCGTATTGCCAAATGTCACTGGAAGATGACGCAAAATAAAATTGCTGTACATGTTTCCGCTCAGCTGCTAATTCGTGTCGTGCAGTGCGTCGCTAACGTCACTGCTTGCGGCGGCGTCTCCAAGAGAGACAATTGGTATGATTAATAGGGTCACGTATCTTTGTGGACGACTCTTGATTGAGTCAAGGAGAGTCACTGGAGACGCATTCACGTCTGAAGGAGAGTGGCTAGATTTTTTTTTTTAGAGCGGTATTAATACGCCGAACCAGTCGTTAAGCTCACGTCTGCACGCGAGAAATTCAACTAGTAAAACAAGATAAACGAAACTTCTGAATTTTCTCTTTAAAGCTGCTGCCTCGGTTGAAAGCAGTGATAATTAGATATATGGGTATACATGTTTATGAAATTCTGTTCTTTTTTTTGCACACCAATGGGGACATTTTTGAACATAAAAAAAACGCGCTTCTTAGCTATCGAAGTCTTTTGTAACATTAATTCGTGCAGTTACCGTGTCCACGAACGTGAACTTTTTGCATATCAAGGGTATTTATGGCCGCTCCTGTACACAATAGTGCTACCTCTGGTTGGTATGCTACTATAACCAGACAACCCTCTAGATGGCCAGTCCTCTAAATCGGAGTCAAGCTCCAATCTAATGATTTTTCCGACTGTTCAGCACGTGGACTCGAAGCAGCTATTGGGAAAGCCAAAGGGCATGGTAAAGGCCTTTAGACAATTGAAAACCTTAACATTTGACTTTCCGACATGTTGTTTCTAATGGAACTTGACACAGTGGAACTGTCAACGGTAAAGTCAAGCACTCTTGACTTTACAATTTCGAAAAGTTTAAATTTAAAGTCAAAGTCAATCAGCCATTTTATCGAGAATCTAACCTAGGTTATGTGGAAAGTTTATTATTGTATTGTAGGGCGATTTTAATCTCGGTATACTTAAAAATGCTCGTCTTAATTTAAATAAATGACAAACGAATATAATGTGAAGAGGAACTATATTAATTTAAATTTTTAAATCAAGTAAAGAAGTGAGTTTTTGTTTTTAAATAAACTTTTTTTATAAACTTAAAGCCTATTTAAAAAAAAAAAAGTTACGCAAAATGCATTCCTGGATAATGTGATAATGATTTACATAACAAGATAACATTTCTACGAAGCTCGCAGAACCGAGATTTAATATTCTGAACTCTGATTTTATAATTTTTAATGTTTTATTAGTGGTTTCGTCGAAGTAAAGGAAATGTAAAGTCAAATTTTAAAGTTTTCAATAGCGTAAGGGCTTTAACACACGCGTTCCAGCCTCACCAAGGAAAACTCTAGGTGCCAAATCGGTACCCAATGCTTTGAGAGTCTTCTCAACGGGTTAACTGATTTGTGAAAGCTGCCACACCTCTCGTTTATGAATGGCTTATGGCAACGTCTTTGAGCACGCAGCACGTATAGTACACGAGTAGAGCGCACGATACATGTACAGTGAGCGTCAAAATAATACACGGTTGCAGAAATTATTGCGTGACCGAACGGGATAACGCACAGCCTGTCTCCTGGAAAGATCAGAAAACTTAATAATTAAATAAAAAATTACTGAAAACCAAATTATTACACTTGCTTCTATACAGAGCTTAAGAGTATCATTTCTCACTCTCAGTTTTTTTTTTTTTTTTTTTTTTTTTAATTTTATATCTTCAAAATTAGTTTCAAAAACCCTCAATTCCATTGAGGCAAATTTCCCTATACTAAATTCTCACTGCTTTTAAACTAGGCTACGGCCTTAAATATATCTCTATTTATACGCAAAACATTTAACGCCATGTTATTTTCTTATGTAGCTAATCCGACAGTGAATTATTTCCTATCCTTTGATAACGCACTTTTTTTTTTAAATTACTGTAGTAGTTCCAAATCAGTACGCTGTGTGATCAGTTTTCTTACCCCTGTAAATTGATGTTCATAAAATCATTTTACTTAAGTCTTGAGTTGTTTGTGCGATCTTATGTTTCTCTGTGTCTATGGCTAAACATCTCACCCTTCATAACAGTGAATAGTCTTCGACAGGTTTCTCGAGTCCAACCAGTCCGCCACCAATGTTATTCTAATACTGGTCTCTCAGTTTTTAAATTATATCAAATTCGTCTAGTTTAAATATGCAATTTTGTAAACAAGAAAGCATCACTCCAAATTCTTTTTTGAAATAATGTTTCTTGTAAGTATTCCATTTAGAAAAAAGCCTTAATGTTTTCAGCAAAATCTATGATAAATTAACCTAGGCTTCTGCAGAAATAAACTGCTAGCTTCAAATTTTTTGTTACTTATTTTCGTCGTGTTCTGTTAGTGTAATCACTTCCAGTTAATTTGTCATCCTATATGTTATTATTTATATTTGGATGTTACTTGAAATACTGAATCAACAAAGACCCTGACACGGTTATTTTTTTTTAAGTTATGGTTACGTTTAGTATCACAATTCTGTCTGGGATTCAACTATAGGCTGAAAATAATAATATGAGGTAATTTTGTTTGCCATTGTTGCAATGATTTCCAATAAAGTAAAATTTTCGTAGGCTACTGTAAACTTAAACATCATTAAAGAAGTCATATCTATAGTTCGTGGTACTACCGAACTATTTGTATTTCATTTTGTACTGATACTTCAAAATTGCGAGGTGTTTGTACATAACACGGAATCATGCGGAATGTAGATATTTTCATTTTACAGAAAACTTCAAAAAGTTACCCTAGGGGAGAATGTTTTTGTTAGATATGGATTATTTTTGGTGCCGGGATGAAAACTATAGAACATAAAAAACAATCACAAGCAAAACATTAACTGGGCTCAAAGCTCTTCGCTTTTATTCGTAGCAAATGCATTGTTTATATAACAGCCGGCGAACTACTCGCAAAGAAGAAATGAGACAGCGCTAAAATCTAATATGATGGTTCCTTCCACTTCCGTCGATAGTAGACGGCATTACAAGTTGATGGGAAACAAATGTCGCGGGCTGGCGGTCGCTCCCCCCCCCCCCCTTCGCTATCACCCCACCAGCCTCCAGCGGACGTCGGTCAATCATGCGTAGAGACATGAAAAATTCGCGATTTCAATGTCCTGTAGGCTAGACTCTACAGACGTATGAACAAATATGCAGATGTCAACTGTGTAATGGTGTTCTGCTGTCACGGTGGATGGCGATGATTGGGTCAGCCTTCTCCAGGAGGCGCCGAACACACCGAGTGGACCAATTGCTAAGTTATTTAAACACACGGGATTTACAGTCTAGCTTGTCCCGAAACGAATCCGAGAATTCTTCAGGTCTTTACTCATGCGTCTGTAGGAGACAAGTGTAGCAGTGATTGAAGTGGTGGAATTAGGAAAGGATGTAACTTGTTTGGCACCTGCTTGATTGGCAGCTAACACCTGGTGGCGACTAGTATCTTCGATAATGTCGGGGAATGTCCTTCCGATTGAGAAGCGCCTCGATGCATCATTAGGTCATCTCGATATGTGCGTAAGTGTGGCGTGATCTACAATATATAGGTGCGAGTATAAATATGGCATTTTACTCGGCAAAAGAGATTTTTTTTAGAGTGATTTGGCGAAGGCTACTGGCGAGAGTTTTTTTTTAATTGTACAAGGTTTTTTTAACGTTCCCCGGTTTTATGCTTGAAAGCTTAGCAGGGGACGGCTTATACACTAACTTAGAACCTAACTTAAATTAACACCCATGCCTCACCCGGGATTCGAACCCAGAGCCTCCCTAACCCAGATCGGTGGCTGGCGAGTGTTCCTGGTGACTTGACCAGCTACAGTGTTGATTGGAAACATACACTAAAGATGAGTTAAACCCTTATTCCTCTTCTGCGCATGTACCCGACATTAGTCTATCTCAAAAGAACACAACTGTCAAAAGTCACATGTTCAACAATGATGAACGTGTGTGATTATATCTTAATTTTTAAATTACAAGCACTATTATGTTAATAAATAATTTTACTAATTTGAATTTAATCTAACTGCATTACAAATTGGTTAGAGGAAGTGTACGAGCACTTGTTTACTACGCAAGGTTCTAACCTCAAATCGAATACACGCCGTTTTTCAAGCGCGTATTGGTATAAAAGCAGTTCAATGTTGAGGCACGGAGGTTGGTTGTGCTCAGCCAGCGAGCTCGGTCTACCTCATTTTTAGTCGTATGATTGGAACGCGGAGACAACGAACTTTGAGCCTGATGTGGAGTATTAGACTGTATTATGTTTTATAATAAGACTAATTTAATCATATAACTGACGTGTACAATGAGATATTAAGGCCCCCGCCTAACTGGCGATTGAACCGCATTACGGAGTGTTTGGAATACTCGTTTTCCCACGAAACTTTAAAGCGTACGTCCAACTTGCTGAACTACGAAAAGAACACACACTTCATTCGATGGCTGTTACGTGCTTTCAAGACGTCACGCATATTACAAACAATATTTTAGAGTACTTTAAAATGGCTACAAACGAAATTTTCAAAGCGTTGTATATCAACATATACAGACAAAAGTACTCAAGGGCCGTGCGTTGATCCTTCCTACAGACTTGCCACCAATAAAATCATATGGTCACCATTTAAAGTTCAACAGGTACACGCAGTGCGACGAGAACACTGCACGCCAGTTGAGAGCCTTGCGCTGAGAGGCGATGGCGCACTTGATGAGCGCGACAGTGTCGCCCTTATCACTCCCGCGCTTGTCGGCCTCAGACGCGGAAAAAAGGGTTTCGTAGGTGGGGGCCTTAAGTAACATTTTACTATTATATGCATGATATTACATTATGAATATATATATATATAATTTAACTTATGTGTGCAGTGTTATATTATGTAAAGTTTTACTACGAATATTTTACTGGTAATTTTAATATAGTCAATGGTATTACATCATGAAAGGCACATGTATGTATGTGTGTATATATATGTATATGTATATAATTGTAGAATTGCAAATAAATCAAAACATTAAACTTAGCTATTTTATTAAATAAAATCTTTCAACCCTCGCGAACCGCGTCACGCCCAGGCAGTTGTAACACATTTCTTTAGTTGAAGCACGTCCTGAATTGTTAAGAGGGGTAAGGGTAATAGTGGGGAGATTTGGGCGGCTCTTAACATTCAGGTCTTGAGAGCCGATGAGGGTGAAGATACGTGGGTATGAAGCGGTGCCGGAATGAAGGGGCGTGGGAAATGGGAAATCCCCGAGAAGACCTGCTGGCCAATGGCATCCCCGTCATGGTTCCCACATGCGAAAATCCGGCAGCGAACCCGCCGGGAATCGAACCCGGTTCGTTTTGATGGCAGGCGAAAAGTATAAACCACTACACCTCCTCGAGGAAGGGGACAACTGGACATAAATAAAGACAGGAAAAAATCGTAAATGTTAAATACGGTTTATCTTCGTGCTTTGAAGTTGTAGACTCAATTACAATCGGCTATGCAACCAGTCGAACGACAAAACAGACATACGGGGATAGTTGAAAATTTTCATATCATCTTCACGTGAATCTTCAAGTAGAAGGTGAAACGCACCCAGCTGTTCTCTTTTCCGAATTGTAGGGTGGACCCAGTAAAATGTACGCTGTTTGTTTCTACAACGATACGCTGCACGCACAGCGTAGCTATAATCGAATTACACTCCGTTTCAAAACACTGCTCTCGTACAGCTGGCTGATATTTGCTCGTTCGGCTGCAATCGGAATGAAACCGGAGAACCGAAAGTAGTGTTTTTCTGTACTGTGAGTTCACGTCCGGGGGAAAAATATGACGCGTAAAGAAGCATTACTGTACGCTCGCACTTAAGGCGCCTGCCTACCTTAGCTCTTTTTCCCTCGATTAAGGCCGATAAGCGCGGGAGCGATAAGGGCGACGCTGCTACGCGCCATCACCTCTAAACGCAAGGCTGTCGTCGCACTGCGTGTATGTGACTTGCAGCGGTACGTTTTTTTTTTCTAACTACCTTATAACTAAGTTTTAAGTGAAAGCCCGGTGGGTAGGGCGGGAATTTATTGCATCTCAGGGCTAACCTCTTACACCTACAAGGATAGGAATTCATGCAAGGAGACGTGCATCACGGCAGAGAGGGATTGGGCAGACATAACCTGTGATTGGGTACATGACTACCTCCCTAAGTGTACTTATAGCTAAGCTATCGCTAGAAGAGACTGGGAAAAACCGGTATAGGCACCGTAAAAACCCAGTCGACAGGATAGAAGTCAAAATATTCATGCATTAATCAGAAATGCTACGGGAGACAGAGTGTGCGTGTGTGTGTGTGTGTGTAACATACTCGTGTTAGTAGAGATGAAAAAGCTAGTAGAGATGGACGGGAACTATATTTCCTTTCGCCTTGGCAGTTGGAGGGAGACACTGGCTGGTAACCAGAGAGGTACTTGCACACCTCTCTGGTGGGGGAAGTGGCGCTATTGGGCGGTTTCCCCCCGATTCCCCAGTAGAACCTGAAAATTAAAGATAATGCGACTGTAACGCTACTATTTTATCGCAACAAACCTGCAGGAATTTTCAATGCAGGGCCCTTGAGCAGTTTTGTACGTATCTGATGCGAATATGTTGAGATACATCACTTTCAAAAATACTTTTTGAGTAATTTTGAAGTACTCTAAAATGATGTTTCTAATGTGCGTGACGTCTTGAAAGCAGTCAACAGCCCTCGTCCGAAGTGCGTGTTCTTTTCGCAGATCAGCGCGTTAGACGATCGTTTAATAGCTTTGATGAAAAACGTGTCACTCAAAGAAGCAGAAAAGCATTTCGAGCTCCGTGTAGTAGGCTTCTTTGTGTAGCGTCGTTTCAAATCATTATTTCCCTGCTTGATGTATTAACAGGAAGCCAGCCGACCGCAGTTCTGAGCTCCAAGTGCACAACTCCAGACATGCCCCCACTCGCAGCCGTTCTTCAGACGCCGCCAAGATGGTCGCGTGTTTCTTCTTCATCAAGTTTTGAGCAGTTCATTCCGCACCGCTGTTTAACGACAGCACAGCTGCAAATCATCTCGTATAATTACTACCCAACTTCCTTGAAGTCCATAAATATGCCTGAGGGCGCGAGGAATTATGTTCGGCCCCTACTGTTTTTCCCTCGAATTCAACGTCGCATAAAGGCCTTTATTACCGCTTTCCCATAGCCCGTACTCGAACTTAACGTACGATGTTAAGAGGGAAAGACGCGTTTCACTTCGAATGGTCGCAGAAGTTAGTCTTCTGGTTGGTGCGAATGGCGTGTACCGAAGTGAGTCGACACAGAAGAACCGTTCGGCTTGCAGGAGTCAGGTATAACGAAACTTACCTTACTATCGCCTTGCCTCGCTGGTCGTGGTTATAACACGACAGTATTTTTTCTTTGCGGTGATATTTCACTTCGTGTTGAGTTTGGGCCGGGGGGGGGGGGGGGGTTAGCAGTCACATGGCTAAGGATTATTTTACTCAGGTTCTGAAACAAAACTAGATTCCTAATGGAAGTGCTTGCAAAGGCAAAATTTTCTCCTCAAGGTGTACTCTGGTGTATAGGTTTATTCACGGTAAAATGAGCACTTTTTAAGGCCCTTATAAATTTTTCCTTTCATCCAATTTCCATCTTCTTGATGCTTTTTAATATAAACATTGCAATGTGACCAATAAACACATTTCACCACCATCAAAATGTAATGCCTGAAGTTGCAATAAGATATATTTATTAGCAGTTAATGCCTGTTGCGAGGACCTTAAAAAGTGCTCACTTTATCGCGAACAGCCTATACCAAAAGGTGTCGCTTTTAAGCTGGCAATAGACACATTATATACATATATCTGTGTGCAAAAGTTCGTGCGTGTCTCGATTTTTGATAAATGCTTTCCCGTGCCAATATATTAAGTATTAACTTTACTTTGTAGTTTTTTCCCGCGTCCTACAACGGTGTTTCCAAGAGTGAGTGGAGAGATATGCGAGGCTCTTAACATCGAGGTCTTGAGAGCCGATGAAGGTGAAGCGATGTAAGTATGCGGCAGTGCCGGAATGAAAGCGCGGGGTAAACGGGAGGTCCCCGAGAAAACCCACCGATTAGCAGCATCGTCCGACACAATTCTCACATGCGAAAACTCAATTCGTCTTGGTGGGAGGTATGTGGATACATTTAGTTAATCTCCCACTCTAGTGCGAGAAGTAAAGTTTTTTATTTACGCAGCTCAGACAAACCGGAAGAATTTTAAACATTAAATTTGTTTCATGAAAATGGAAAATTTATGGTGCAATTTGACATCTGTGATATATGTCGACGAGAATTTTTAGTTGCCAAACTGCAAACTATTAGCATTGAGTTTCCCAACCGGAGTAGAGTAAACATTACACATGACTTAGAATCGCAGTTTTCCAAGTCTGACGTGGATGCAATATTTTTCGGGCACAGAAAGACGCGTCTTGATAGTGAAGTGCGCACATTGGTTATGAGTTATCGTCTCGTTTGAGTTAATATATACATGTGCGTAAATATTAAGTGTGTTCACTAATGACTGCTCTTTACACTGTGAATGCTGGTACTTTATTTCTCTTTTAACTCTGTTTTAAAGTAGAAGGAGAGTTGAATGGAGCACTTCCTGTTCCGTCGCGTCGGCAGTCGTTAAAGCCACAAAATATCTATTTAAAAAGTAAAATTTAACTTGTCCAACAACCGATTGACTTGAAATGTTTTACTTAAAATTCATATAATCTTTACTTGGAAACTGTGTCTGGACACACGATTAAGATGTAGTTCGTGAGGGTACATATCAAGGATTACATACAAAAGTAGCTATCAAAGGATCACGATCAAATTTCCTGAAGCATAATTATTGCAATTCTCGTAAGCTTGTTAAGTGAGCTTTTTCCGTCTTTTATTGGATTTCTTTAGTTGAATTTCTTATGACAGTAAAAGAACCACTGTTGCTTGATAAATTTGGTACAACTGGAGTAATTACGTTATGCGAGAAACAATTAAGGCCAACACTCAAAGAAAGAAGCATCGCACGGTCACAGAAAGGAAATACTATCCAGCACATGTACCTGTCAAAGTCTAGGCCTGTATAGGCTATTCTCCTTCACTGTCAACGTGATCTGCACACCAACATCGCTTAGGGATAAGTGAATGGCCGTTTCCAACACTCATCTACTGGCTCTGTTTGCACTTATAGGTGTGACGAAGCCACTGATGGACATTGCATCTCCCACGTGAAGCAAGCAATTGACTTTCATGTACTGTAGGCTGACGTTGGAAATACTACCGCGCCATTACTATCGTGAAACATCCAATGATCAGTTTATCTCTCTAGGGCGGCGGCTTTACAGGAAACCTGGGTGGGCATGGCTGATAGATAGACTCGTTGATATTGATGGCCGTCATTGCAGAACGTTGCCAAGCACAACTAATAATATGTATTCATACTGCAGCCGTGTATATCAGATGGTGCAAAAGAACGCAGAGGAAAAACTGCCCGGAAGAGGCAGCATTATTGCTAATTTCGCTTTCTTCCCGACGGCTAGGAGTCGCGGAAGCTCTGTGGTCACCATACTATCAAAAATGTATTCATAAAAAATCGTACCCCGGTAGCTTTCCTTGGCCTCATGTCCTGCGGCAATATTTTGCGCAGTGGTTACTCGTTTATTTACTACAATGAATACTCCCCCATCTGCTCTTATTAGCGTTCATGGGTGTTCCTACCCGCAACTCTGTATTGATCGCGCTCCCCCGCGAATTAGGGGGTGTGGGGGTTCGCCCCGTCAGCCCACCGCCCCACCCCGAGGGGCGGGGACAAGGCGCGGGATGTTGTGCGAGGGCGCATGCGTCGCAGGGTGGCCGGGAGGCGGCGACTTTGCTAAACGTCGCGGCCGTTTGTGCTCGCCCCGACGCGCGCACGGCGAACAAAAAGTTGAGTAACCCGCAGCAACACAGTGGCGCATCTGCGACTTTTGTAGAGACAGGTGTGTCCTCGTATAGGTCGCCCTAGTTTCTGATCCGCGAGACTCGTGTTTGTCGGCGACACAAACCAGTTGTATCAATAACCCCGCCTACCTGGAACTTTATTTCTGCGTTTGAGGCCGAGAAACGCGGGAGGGATAAGGGCGACACTGCCACACTCAACAAGTGCCCCATCGCTACTAAGCGCAAGACTCTGAACCAGCGTGCAGTGTTCTCGTCGCACTGCGTGTACCTGTGGGACTTTCAGCGGTGACCCTATTATTATATTGGTGGCCAGCCTGTAGGAAGGTTTAGTGCAGGGCCCTTGAGTAGATTTGTATGTAGCTGACGTGTATATTTTGAGATACAGAACTTTGAAAAAGCCCCCTTTTTTTTTAAAAATAGCCGTTTTGAGTATTCTGAAACACGGTTTCTAGTACTCAACAACTCTCTTCTGAATTGTATATGCTTTTCGTAGATCAGCACATTGTACGCACGTTTGATAGTTTCGTGGAAAACAAGTACTTCAAGCACTCTGGTTCATGTGCCAAGTAGGTGGGAGCCGTAACATTTCGTAGCCTAAACATTTCCGCCAAGTGCCACAGGTTACGTACGTTTTGTAGGAGCCGCTACTGATCGAACAGCTTTGAAATTTTTTCTTTGAGAAACTAATGACTAATGTTTGGGTCATAGTAATATTTCTTTGTGCTTATTTGACGCGCTGTTTTTTCCACCAGCTCATATCCGAAAATCGCTTTCAGCTGTGTGTACGATTATATTCAAGTATTTCTGATGCGATTCCTACAATATACACACTCCCAATTCGCTACTACCCTGTGCTGTTGTGGCGTGCTCATAATAATAATAGTAACAACGACAAAAAACATTTAAGTTTGCCACGCAACTACTTTTAATTCATTCAAATGCTGTATTTTTTAGGAAAATATCGTTTTGATCGCACTCGCTGCAGTGAGGATGGAGTTGAAATCGCACGATTATTTAGAAATGAACATATTCTGTATCATTTTCTCGTAATAAAGGAAGAATATTACTAATTAGACATTTAATAATAGAAAAAGAAGTTTCACCACTCAGTGTCAAAATACCTAAATAAATCGAAGGAATTAATTGAAATATAACACTTAGTTTTAATAACATGGCAGAAAACTTAACCATTCGTATCCAGCATGTACTTTAAAAATTTATATTACCTCAATAAAATTTATAATCTTGTGTTATTATTAGAGAATTTAGAGGATTGATAGCAATGAATTCTAGTAAACCCATGTGCCTGAACTTTTTCTCAGTCTGCACAGCGTACAGGAGTTTGCTTTTTCCATTTCGTAAGTTTCCTGGACGATGTTGTCTGATGGCGAGTCAATTGAAAGTTAGCCGGCCTTCCCCTAGAACGAGTAGCTTCGTCCGCTGACGTCGCAGTACATTGCGAATGTTGTAGTGAAGACCTGTCTACAATTGCGCTATCCCAACGTGTGTCTCAGGACAAGAATACGCTGATTGGTGCTCGTGGCCCTCTGACTTCATGGCGCCGTCCCAAGCTCCCATGTCCTAAGTCAATATGTGTCCCAAGTTAAAGCATTCAGAAAACTGAATTTTTGTCCAAAGTTGTACCCTACATTGATAGAAAAAAATGAAGACTCCCAATACTTTCGCGCGCATTCATGGAATGTTTACGTTATAAATGTAAACGATAAACGTGCAAGGTGGGCTTTCTCAAAACAAACGTAATGAAATGCTAAAAAATATTTAGTGATGTATTCGTTTGGTCTGAACTATTTTATTTGATATCTCAATCTTTTAAAACATAATTTTAAAAATTAACATTTGGATGTCAGATGGCGAACGTATTTAAAATAAAACTGTCAAGACGTTTATTATAAATAAATATTCAAATAACCTATTTCGTAAATATTAAATAACAAAGAGTTCACCAAATTTAAGAAACAGTACGTAACAAGAAATGATGTGGCGAATTTACTGCGACCTAGTGTCAGATTCAGAAAGCTTACTTCAGACAACGCCTTTGTAGGCCATGTTCGAACTGCGTCAATGTAACGTCACTTGACGCCGAGTTTCAGACACGTCCACAGAAAATGCCGATTGTAGGCAGGCCTTAACATTCGCGCCGTCATTCCGCGCGTAGTCGTGTGAGGCGAAGCACAGCGTCAATGGAGTTCGTTATGTTAATATACCGTGTCACCCGACGTATTACATATTTATTTATTTATTTATTTCTGATTCTAAATTAGGCAGATTTATTGGAGAAAAGCGATTCTACAAGTTTAGCGTATTACTTTACGCACAATTACGTACACAACATGTAAACTACTAATCCATAATTATACAACATTTAACTTAATACAAAATTTTATATATATAAAGTAATTCTCACATTTTAATGACAACCAGGTAGCACCTGTTAACAATCAGGTACAGAAAGTTGTACAGAAACATGAACTGTAATATTCTTCTGAAATGAAACATTTTCAGTAACAACCCTGACTCTTCTGTTATCGCACTAAAATGAATAATTTCTCTATAAGGGGGTGATACAGCCTCTCAAGTCACTGTGATACGGGTGGTGAACGTAGGTCAGGAAGTCGAATTGATTATCTACGCTGTACGCAACATAAAACATCAGCAGACAATGACAAGTCCTTCGCGTGTGAGACATCAATCATTCCTTGTTGAGATACTGTCCTCCTCGTCCACATAAACACTTGCTGCCAATGACATCAAAAACAAACAAGTTTTTATTGGTTCTGACATGTGGCAGTGCGCTGTGCTGATGTGTGTACACTTCCTAACAAAATATTTGTTCCTTGCAATGCTTACTATATTTATCTGTGACGGATAGAGTTAAAAGTTCGGTCCACATTGAAAATGGAGGTTTCAGAAGAGGAGCAGCGTGACGTGGTTAGATTTGTTACTTCTGGAAGGCGTGTCGCTACTAGAGGTGTATCCCAGCAGGTCCGCAATGTGTGGTGAACGTTGTGAAACGATGGTGCAAACATTCCCGGGAAGGAGGTACCAGCAGCTGAGATGACACAAGCCCGGGATAAAGCCACCAGCTGTTGCACAAGTTTATGTATTGGTCGAACAAGATCGACGCTCAATTATCGATGATGTGCCATGAACTTTTAACGTTAGTTGTCGCTCAGTGCACACGTTCTGTTCGCAGTCGTCTGACCTGTCGCCTGCTGTGTGCATTAATGTGATGCCAAGATTTTGAGGCCTTGTCGAAATTCAGTAACGTGCAACCTCGTTCCACTTCGTGTGTAATGAATTCGGACACTCTTCCTCGTTTCCACTCCGAGTTATACTGTCGAATTTAACGTATGAGAATTTCATTTGTCTTTCTGGCGGTTGCGTTTTTCGTGGTCGTGCATAGTTGTAAACACAGACAAACGAGAATACTTCGAACGGCAGAGCATCGAAAACAAACCGGCATTTCAATAAGTGTATTTGACGTTTCTTCTTGGCTGCATCAGTGCCATTGCTGTGAATTTGGACAGCAGCACTTTTGTACGACACGAAGCCAGGCTGGTTAATGTGGACACAGCCTGGGTTATGAAATGAAACGTCACTCGTCTGTTGCATTATCAGGAGGAAGGTTACATATGCGTTTCTCAACCGCAGTTTTGCCACCGATGGAACCTAGCGCAAATCTTACGAATTTATGAATTAAAAACAAAAAAGGAAAAGTTCCTGAGTGCGTACATACACATCGACGCAGTTAATTTACCGTAAATGACACATATCTGAATTATTTTTCACACCTCTTTATGCCATTATTATGTTCTTTTTCGCGCATGTTCTCTTGCCTCCTGTAAAGAATACTTGTACTACAGGTTGAGAATATAAATGTCAAAAATCTGGCAAAGGGAAAATTTTTGCCACTAGGTAGGCGCTAGTGTCGCATGTGTACCAGATTTTCTCTATTTACTACGTTAAACATAGGTTATTTGCAATAATCATAAATCAAATATATAATAACTTCTTAACTAATTAAATATTTCTGTTTAATTATTCACGTAGCTTACAATTGTAATTCGTAGTTACATTTTTGGAAAAATGCGCACGTAGCTGCGAAAATTTTCCTTATACTAAACTCTCCCTTAAGAAATAACGTTTTGTTCCGAACCTGCAGTAGAAATAACCTTAATCCAGTGCAGCCCTACAACTGTCATTTCCTGTTTGGTTTTAACGAAATGTCTACACTCATTTAGTTACTCACCCCACGGTGCACGACTAAGAAACAGCACAGCTTTCTTTGCTATGCATATTGAGCATTATATTTCGCTCCATAGCTATGAGAAGGAGATGTTATGAATATGTGATAAATGACTAAGAGTGTTACTTACTATATGGACTATACCCCACAATTAAAAAAAAAATGTGCTCGCTTGCTTCTAAACCACTGTCATTGTTAAAGACGAAACAACACAGAATGATTTGTGGTCAGCGGATTACACACTGTGGATACTCAGCAATTTTCGTAAATTTTTCGCGGATGATTTCTGAGACATTTTTTTTTCAGTCTATTAAGTTGCAGGAAGTGCATGTTTTGTTGCGAGTAGCTCATTATTATTTTGCTTTTGTCCTTAAACAGTTCTAACCATTTTTTTTTTCAATGCAGTAAGATTTATGAATACGATGCACAGCATTCCAAGAATCAGCAAGGATCGTATTTCGGAGGCATTTCACTTTTCACTAAGCACTGCGTAAAAGCATATGGCCCCGTAAATTACTCTTCTTTCGCAGTGGCTTGGTGTCGCTGAAACCCCTTGGTGCCCACTTCTGATCTTCGTCCTCTATAGGTTCCTCATCTTGAACGGCCCTGGTCATGGCACGACATTTTCATACCAGCGACATAACTGTCAGTTCTGATGGTGCATCTACGCACCTAACGCTCACCGCATTATGAATTTTAGTAAAGACTGTTCACGTTGAAGTGAGCGCTACTGGTCAAACATAAAAAAAAAAAAAAAGTACTGCACATAACTATATGCTACATTACATATTATAACATATTGGCAGTCAGGCTCCAGTAAAGTTGGCAGCGATTATAATTGAAATAGTTCTTAAGAGTTGATGTTCTTTTCGAGTGAAAATTAAAGTTTATAACCACTGAAGTTCGTATTTCTTGTTTTATACACATTACAGTATTATGTGCATATTACTGACATATTCACATTCACAACAGTAACCAAGTTTAATTTGGACGGCGCTTGAACAAAGTGATCAGACCTACGGCAATATTAGTTTTGCAAACGGCGGGATGATGCAATATGGGCAGAGAAATAGATCCTCACTTTGCCGTGAATAGCCTATAACACTTTGTCTCAGTTTGAATTCATGCCGAAAATGACTGTAAATCTCGCTGTTCCACCATGTTTCACGTAGCACCTTGGCACGTCCTATGACACGTGCAAATACATCGCATATAGAATTAAATATTTCATGTTATTGTGATCTGTAACTAGAATGACTCACTGCTATTTCGTTCCCATACAATGAGGCAGGAGTTGAATTTGTATCGTGTGAATTTTGGCAATGCATTTCCGAACAACCAGATGAAAAATATTTTAATATGCTTTGTTCTGGAGCCTTATTTTCCATTAAAAAAAGTTTCGGCGATATAATTTTGGTTTTTCATAGCACATGCAAGGTAAATGTGAATAAAGCGAAATAGCACTGTTCAGACACTTCGAGTAAAGGCTGTTCACGATAAAGTGAGCACTTTTAAAATCAACCTTAGAAAAATGTCACTGCCCCTACCTGCATATATTTCAACCGATGCACTGAGTGACGTGCGCCCAGTAAAGTTGGTAACGATGGATGGTAAGTGGTTCCATATCTTAACAACGATTTGTAATAACTTCAATTATTTCTTTCTCTTTCCGTTTTTTATAATGCAACGAACTATTAAAAGATATTTACTTTTATAGTAATTTCACAGGTTTACTTGACCGACGTATGAATAAAGTGATGATACATATGGCAATGTTAAATTTACATATGGCGGAAGAATATACAACGTGCATACAAATAGATCCTAATCAGGGCCATTAAAAGTGCTCACGTGTCCCGTGAGCAGCCTATAATTTTTGTACTGCGTAGAATTTTGCTCCTCAGAGCAGTGTCAGTGATCCGAAAGAATTGCGTTCGCTCTAAGGCGGTTTCTACTGGGAGATAAAATTCTAGTCACTTACGTGCCTGAAAATGTTTGCCTCCGCACATTAACATCGACGGTTTAAATGGTTTCCAGAGGTCGCAAGCGCCATGCTTGAACCGCGCTAGTACTTTATTTGTCGAGTAAACGCTGCCAGTTTCGCGGGGAGACGCGGTGCTAATTGCGTAGGAAAACCGGCGTATCGTTTGCGAGGCTCGAGTATGAAGATCATGTTGCGCGCTGGTACTCTCCATCACGACCCCCCACATCCCCCCCCCCCTAGGGGATGACAGTGCACTCTCCGGTTTGCTGGCTGACGTCACAGCATCCGCTCAGTACCTGGCTGATTCTCCCTCCCCTAGCTCTTTTAAATTTAGAAAGAATGATTTAACCAAATTTTAACTTCCGACGGACGGACGGACGAGCCATCGCCTTCTGACGACATTCCTTTGACGTGAATACGCACTCTGAAGTAAAGTGCAATTTCTTCGGCTTTGTGTTTTTTATATTTGGTGGTAAAGGCTATTCACGCTAAACTGAGCACTTTTGAAAACACTGCTTAAGATATACTTTTATGCACGTTGTGTATTCTCCCGCCTTATATAAAATTAACATTGTCATAAGCCTCATCACTTTATTCATGCGTCGGTCAAGTAAAACTCTAAAATTATAAGAAAAGTAAATAGTTTCATACTACAAAAAAAAAAAAACAGGAACTGAACGAAATAATTTAAGTTATCACAAATAGTTACCTTATTTGACGTTAAGATATGGGACAACTTTCCCTCCATCGTTACCAACTTTACTTGGAGTATGTCACTCAGTGTGCCCGTTAAAATATACGCAGGTATGAGCAGTAACTTTTTTCTAAGTACGATTTCAAAAGTGCTCACTTTATCGTGAATAGCCTTTAAATACAGGAATTTTAAATGTGAAAAATTCAGTATAATTTCAAATCGCGTGAAAAATTATTTCCCCAAAATATTTCCCTATTTAAAATGTATTTCCGACCAAAGTATACCTCCAACTAAAGAAAGATCACGATGTTTTGTTGTCGCACTGGAATTTTGCCGTTCATAAGGATTGAAGGACGACGGATTGTTGTGAATCGCTTCTAAACAGAAGGACGATTTAAATAGGAAATCCCATGTTAAGGATATTTCGCCTGAGTGCTTTAATATTAACGATAGGCCTTTCAAACAAAATGTATTCTTCACGAAATTTTCAGGACAAGTGCCCTATTGCAGAGATGTTTCCATAACATGTATATCCTGTTTGAGGGATTTCTGAAATTTCTATTTTTACAAAACAGTATATACTGCCCATCCATGTCGGAAATACACGCTCGTATGGACGTGGCCTGTGTTGCGTCCGAGGCCCGACAGTGCGCCGTGCCCACAGGAGCGTTTCTGCGACGCCATCGCTGCTGATTGCGAACTTGGGCGGTGGTGCACGAAGAACGTGGGATGACGTCGACACTTTGTGGATTACTGCGTGTTATCAGCTTAGTGTCAGCTTCTTATCAGTACCTGGAGTCGCGTGCTTGCCATAGTCTCCTCGCGCAAGCTATAAGACCATACGCGGTGTCTTCTGCCCTCTTTTTGCATTAAAACTTCCGAAAAGCCACCTAAATATTCCATGTATCATAGGCGTTTTTAACTTGTATCACCATAAAATACCTCAATTCTTATTGAATTAATATTATATATTTATTTTATTTATAAATTATAATCTTTTAAATTTATAATAAATACGAATAAAAACAGGGAGAAAATGGGTGTGTTGGAAATACCTAGTAATAAATAGTTCTTATGCAAAATATTATGTAACTGAGTGCGCAAGAATGCGGTGCGTTGTCCCTCCGGTGCAATTTTTTAGACATAGCCAAGCTTTGTTAGCACGAAGTGGAGGAATATCCTGGAAGTAGAACTTCAGCATGGCTTCAGAAAAGTTGTAACTGTGAATGGACTATATAGCGAGCTGACTCGAGTGATCCTACACATGCTCCATCTCGTACTTCCCTTCAGTTTCGTCACAAATCAGCATACAGAATATTCCTCCGCCTCACGAAAAAAAAAAAAAAAAGAGAAGGTTAACCGGGTCTAGAGAATTATACCGGAGGGACAACGCACCGCATTCATGCGCACTCCGTTTAATAATATTTTGCATAAGAACTATTTCTAACTAGGCATTACCAACACACATATTTTCTCCCTATTTTCATTCATATTAACTATAAATGAAACATCATAATTCCTAGAAAAAATATAAATAAAATTTCGCTTTAATCAAAAATAAGATACTCTAGTGTTAACTCAAGTATAAAATGCTCGTGATACATGAGATATTTAGGAAATAACCAAACTCATCATACATGCAGTGATTTTTCCAACTTCGGACTCAAAATGTGCGAGGAAACCGCGAACAGACTAAATGCATATTCCGTATATTTCCGCCAAACGAAAAATTTACATTGCCATGGGCCTGGTCACATAATTTATACGTCGGTAAAATAAAACTGTGAAATTATTACAAATGATTTTTTTTTTTTCAATTTAGCTAATTCTTACACTTAAACGCATTAAACATTGCAGAAAGTAAAATAAAAATCTTCAGTATTCTCATACATTTTCCTAACTATTTCAATTCAACGTTGACTTCCCCTTCGTCGCCACCAACTTTAAAGGGTGCAAGCAAATTAGTGTGCCTGTTAAAATACATGCAGGCAGGGGCAGTGACATTTTTCAAGGTTGATTCCGAAAGTGTTCACTTTGCCGTGAACTACCTTTACAGGCTGGTTGATGGTAATTGAACGCTTCTGAAATAAGCCTTTGAAAAAATGTAACTGCCCCTACTTGAAGATATTTAGTAGGCACACTGGCTGACATGGGCCCAGTAGTGAAGTTAGTAACGACGGAGTGAAAGTAGTTCCGTATTTCAACGTTGGATTACACGTGTTAGGCATTTGTGAACACTGTAATTATTTATTTTGCTCTCTGTTTATTTTTAATACATGTAAGTGTAACAACCAGCCAATTGGTAAACTATTTACTTTCCTAATAAATGTTTTCACATTTTCACTTGACCAACGCGAGGATGAAGTGAGCAGACCCATAACAAGTAAATGTTCAGCAGGGCTTTCAAAACTTCTCAGTTCACCGTTAACATCATATATTGGCTTGTTTTGTGTTTCTTTCCGCTTTTATGTGCGAATCTATGTTATAGGCTACTCACGGGAAAATGAGCCATTTTGAAAGCCCTGCTTAAAATCTACTTGTATGCACGTTGTGTATTCTTCCGCCTTATGGAATATTAACATTGTCGTAGGCTCCATCACTTTATTTATGCGACGGTCAAGTGAAACGGTGAGATTATTTGAAGAACTAATATCTAACAAAACTGCTCATTTTTACACTTCGATGCATTAAAAAATACACAGAAAGCGAAAGAAATAATTTAATTTATCAGAAATGGTTACCTAGCACTTTTCATTCGACGTTAAGATACGGGACTACTTCCCATCCATCGTTACCAACTTTACTGGGCGCATGTCACTCAGGGCACCTGTTAAAATATATGCAGGTAGTAGCAGTGACTTTTTTCTGAGGTTGATTTCAAAAGTGCTCACTATATCATGAACAACCTTTAATGTATGCCATCCTGTTAACTTAGTCCTAGATCAACGACTCTGGACATAGTTTGGTTTCTTTAAAAAAGTGTTTGAGTGTAGGTCACTGCGAAATATATTAGGATTTATGACATTCTGAATAAGATTATTCGCTCTAATATACTCGTTAAATTCTTTTAACACCCTCGCAACAAAGAGGGTTCCTTTTTGTTTGGAATTAATTCTTATCACGTAAACCGTGGAACCACTTTAAATACAATTTTGTTTCCATTTCTTAGCTTGCATCAATGAAATTTGACATTTTAATACATTCTTGCATTTATTTAGTGTCTTCTTGCTATACGCTGTTCACGGTAAAGTGAGCACGTTTGAGGCCCTACTAATTTTTTCGTTCACCTATTTTTAATCCTTCAACCATCTTTTCAAATAAATTTTACCGTGTAAGTAATAAACACAGTATGTACATTCCATAGCATTCGGAAGTTAACTTCTAAGGCTAAAACAAAGTATATTTATTGACTATTATTCCAAATTAGAGGGCTTTTAAAAAGTGCTCACTTTACCGTGAATGGCCTGTACTCTTACCCTCTGCTGATACAAAAATGCCAATATCCCCCATATATTTCATATACAGAATTTGATTCTTGATACTTCCAAAATGCTTCATGCTTCATCATTAGTTGTGCTGACCTACCAAATTTCTACGTGAAACTATGGTTTTTCTCATGCATTTTTTTTCGAGAGGTTTATATCTCCAATTTCCAGTGGTGTGTTTTTTCAACATGATAATTTAACTCCGGTATGAGGAAAGCTTAGACTTCGATTCTCGAAATATGTAATAAAATCTTTATACTAGAAACTTTTCATAAGAATCTAATAACAAGGCGCCTACATTATTTCTAATCAATCAAGAGGAATAATCATGTTAGATCCATTATTTTCGCCACTGGGACGGATAGACTTTATCCAACGTTTTCCCGTTTATCACAGATGCCAGTTTCAATATAGTTTTTACTTTTTCTGTTAACTTTGTCTTTATGGTTATGACATTTCCGATAAAAATACTGAGTTCTGAAGTAAAAATTCGCCAATAATTCTGTCGTTGCCATACTCAATCAAGAAAATACCCTCTGCTAATAGTTGTGGGCCGAATGCATTGATAGATTTTTCCTGGAGTAAGAATTTAGTAATTATTAATTTGTATTTCGTATCAAAAATTCTATTGAGCATATAAAAATAATTTTTGAATCACGGTTATCTCTATATTGACCAAATTTGTTCCACTTTTAAGCTACCCAGGTGAATTTTATTGTATGACCATAATGTTATTGTTGTAATAATTGTACTGCTCTCTATGGCTTTTTGATTTTACTGCGGAAATTATTTGAAGATTAGATGTGACAACTTAAAGTGACTGAATAAAATTATTTCACATTCAGACAAATATTGCCGTGACCTACATCGTTAAAAACGTTCATGTCAGGAAAAAAAGTATATATACTTTTAGTCATCCTATACCTTCACAAGTTATATATATATGTGTGTGTGTGTGTGCGCGCGCGCGCGAGTGTGTGTGTATACACATACATGCACACACACACACACACAGAAGGAAAACACTAAGCAATCTCCGCAAAACTTAAAATAGGTACTTTTTTGCGTTATCTGAGCACGCCATGGCCTTGGTTCTCATTCTTAAAACTTCAAAACTTCTGTGTTTGTGCAACATCGACCGCCCTCACAGAGACAAATAGTTCTATCAGTTGAGAAAGGAGGTTACCTTTTAAGCCAGTTAGCAAATGTACTTGTAAAGCAAAGGTCGCGCTCACTTAGAAGAGTCACGGACATTGTCTATTGCAAAGCTGTTTTTCCTAGTAGCGACCCGAACTAAATTAATTGTTTGCTAGCCGAGAGGAGACGAAATTACCGGCACTAGAATATGTCTGCTTTGTGTGCAAATAGACTTCCGAGGTCAAGTTGAAATGGGCGGAGTCACTTCAACCGCTCATGTTGGGCGTAGATGAAAACGATGTGAGAATGTAAACTTTGATTTCAAAGGTACCGACTGAGACTGCGGCTCGTTCATTTCCATAGACTAAAGATGAGGTAGACCGATCTCTATGGCTGAACACAACCAGTCTCCGTGTCCCAACATTGAACTGCTTTTCTGCCAACACGCTTAGCAAAAATGGCGAGGATTGGATTTGAGGTTAGAACACTGTTTAGTAAACAAGTGCTTTGAGATGTTTTTATACTACGTCTAACCAATTTGTAATGCAGTTTGATTAAATTAAAATGAGTTAAAGTATTTTATTACTACAATAGTGCTTGACATCTTAAAAATTAAGATATCAACCAACCCGTTCATCACTGTTGACGATGTGACGACAGGTGTGTTGCTTTGGGGTAGGTGAATGTTGGGTACATGCACAGAAGACGAATAATCGGTCTACCTCATCTCTAGGGGCCGCGGTGGCTGAGCGGTTAATTTGCTCGCCTCTCACCAAGGCGAACCGCGTTCAGTCCCCCGGCCAGGTCACACCGGATTTTCTCAAGTGGGAATCACGTCGGGCGATGCCGCTGGTCGGCGAAATTTTCCTCTGGGATCTCCAGTTTCCCCCGCCCTTGCATTGCGGCTGCGCTCCGTACTCACCACGCTTCACCGTCATCGGCTCTCAAGATCTCGCTGCTAAGAGCCGCCCAAATCTCTCTCCACTACCTCGTCTCTAGACTATGTCATAGCGTATTCCGATTCCTGCTCTGGACTACACTCGGTGCGCACTGGCCGAGTGCCGCGTGTCCCAATAACCGAAACTCTCTCTGAGAGCAGTCGGATTTTCGCATTCCAAATGTGAGTTGCACTGAACGAGTGCATACGCACCGAGAGCAATTTTTTCCGCGCCGAATTTGGAGTCAGTTCTTCTTTTCAGAGCAATATGGCGGCGACCTGTGATTATAAAAACCACACGAAAATTATTGCAATGTTGGAAATTCTACAATATCTAACATTTCGGCAGCTGAATAATACATAATAGTTAATATGGAACAAATATGCTCTCGGTATATTGACGATATTGTTTGAAATTACAGCGGCAATAAGGTTAATTTCACCCAGTGACTCGTGCATACATTTGCCAACGAATTAAAAAAAAAGAGAAATTGGAAAGAAAGTTATCTGTACGGAATTTCATAAATCTAAACTTAAATCCTTTTGTAAACACCGTTGTTCAAGCATTTTCTCCAAAAGATGATATGTTGTAGCAAATGTTTTGCATTGTTTTCGCGACGTGTTCCAGTTGTCGGTGCATAAAAAATATACGCTCGTTTCTGGAAATCACGTGACACATGCCCTTTGTAAGTTTTCAGTGCGCGCCCAGAGCAGCCAATTGTAATGCGCCATTAGTTGCCGAGCCCGCTGTCGGAATAACCGGTTGCTGCCAGCTGCAGTGACGTAGGGAACCACGCCCCTGCAGCCAAGTCAGCTGACGCGTCGAGCAGAAGTTATTCTGGGAGAAGGAAATAACGTTGTGGCAGTTCGCAGAAACGTTTTGAGGTTGCACACGCGCCCGTCGCGCAGACCAGCCCCCCATTCAGTCCGCCGCTACCCTCCCACCCCCCTCTACTTCACCGCGCTTGGCCAACTATTGTCTGTTCACGGTTTCTTCCCACTTCTTTAATCAAACATTTTAGAAATCACACCACGTATGACATACGTGGTGTGATTTCTAATTACATTGTGTATCACAATCAGCTTATACTAGAACTAACATTAAAGTACCACATTTTTGGTTAAATTAAACTTTTTTTATCTAGTCTATCCATCAGTTATAATATTTCGTTTAAAGGCTGTTCACGATAAAGTGAGCACTTTTGAAATCAGCCTTAGAAAAAAGTCTCTGCCCATGCCTGCATATACTTCAACGGGCGCACTGAGTGACATGCGCCCGGTAAAGTTGGTAACGAAAGAAAGTAGTTCCATATCTTAACGTCGAATAGAAAGTGTTAGATAATCATTTGCGATCATTTTAATTATATATTTCGCTTTCTGTTTTTTTTTATGCATCAGTGTGTGAAAATTAGCAGATTTATAAAATGTTTACTTTTCTAATAATTTCACAGTTTTACTTGACCGACGCATGGATAAAATGATGAGGCCCTTGGCTGTGTTAATTTTACATAAGGCAGAACAATACACAACATGCATTCAAGTAGATCTTAAGCAGGGCTTTCAAAAGTGCTCATTTTACCGTGACCATTCTATATAATTAATATGGATTAAAACAGTGAGATAATAGGTGTGTTGCTAATGCTTAGTAAGAAGTGGTTCTCATGCAAAATTTGATTATACTGAGTGCTCATGAATGCTGTGCGTTGTCCCTTTGATGTAATTTTATAGACTCGGATAAGGTTTGTTTACATACGGAGGAATATCCTGAAAGAGCACGGCTTCAGAAAAGTTGGAAGCAACCGTGAATGGAATATACAGAGTGGCTCATGAGGAGATACCGCCACTCACAAGGCTTATTCCTTACATCATTTGGTGCAAAATACGTAATATAAATGTGGATCCTATCCCCAGTATTTACACAGTAGTAATTCTACAATCAGCATACCCACCCTTCAGTGGAAAGAAGTTTTGAACATCGTTTCAGCATAACTGTGTGGTGTGGTGTCCTACACGATCAGCTGATTGGGTCATTCATTTTCCCGGGACTCGACTGTTGTGGTGTATCTGCAGTTTTTGCAAGAAGAACTGCCGCTGTTACTTGAGGATATTCCGTTAGCAGTGAGACGTCGTAAGATCTCCCAGTACGATTGTGCACCTCCTCACTTCCACTGTGCTGTGGTTGAATACTTATATATGCATTTCTTTGAGAGATTAGTAGGAACCAGGCGGTTTTCACCCCTGGCCTCCTCGATCACCAGATCTATCGTCACTAGATTACTGTATATGGGGATGGATGAAGGATATTGTTTGCCAAAGGACTGCACAAACACGCGAGGAGCTACTGGCGCGTATCATGCATGCCGCTACAGAAATCAAAGACAGCCGTGTGCTGCTACGTAGAGCAGCTTGTGCGGTTCATAAGCGCGAGGCCAGGTGTCTGGGAGTAGACAGAACATTCTTGAACATCTTTTATAAGCTTGTTAAAGGCAGTTGTGATGCTCAACTGTAAACAATACGGTCTGACTGATAATACATCACTGTCTGTATTTACTTCTAAAATGATTATTATTTTACTCGTCTTTCTTCAAATGTTTCGAACAACTCTGTAAATATTGGGAATATTTGTTTTGAAGTATGTTGCTCCAAATGATGTAAGGAATAAGCCCTGTGAGTGGCGATAGCTCCTCTTGAACAATCCTGTATATTCCACTACTGCCATGTCGAGCGTGTACAACTGAGACACTGCACTCACTCTCGTATCTCAGCCCGACCATACAGACTTCCCTTCCACGGTTTTTTCGAAATCGCTCCAGGCGAATGCTTCATGCAGGCCATGGACACTTCCTTTCCAGTTCCTCAAGCATCCGGAATGGAAATACGCTTCAATTTTGATTCAAATACTCTTATTAATCGGATTTTCAAACTTTAAATTCCCAAAAAATTATTTTACAGTGTAGCAAAATACATGCATTCTTCTTGTACGTTGCCTTCTCACAATTTGGTAGTGTGTGTACGAATTTTTAATAACTTCTGTAGGGTTGTACAGTCAGTTAGAGTACTTCATTGGAAACCACTCCTATTCTACCTTCATTCACGGGTAAAAATAACCATTTACATAAAACCACCGTTAAATACTGAAAATAGTTTCGTAATGATAGTCACAATGGTCCTCAGATAAGGCCATTAAATAACTCTTCCGAAATACGGGAATGACGGTCACATTTTTTTTTTTTTTTGGTCATTTAAGCTGATGTTCAATGAGCACGGAAAGCGGTTCGGACTCCTCATTTAAAAATAAAAAAATTATTTTTCATTAAAAACTAATTTAATCTCTTTCGAGCTTGTATTGTATGCAAACTAACTGAGCTTAAGTATCGAATGTTTGAGATGCACTCTGTGAGGAATTCACCTCCCGCGAATTCAAATCACCGCACAACGTTGCATATAAGATAATGGAAAGTTTAAGTTTTAGGTTGTCTGAGGTATGTACCCGCACACCTTGGAAACAGTTACTTCAAATATATGCTTGTTTACAATCAAAATTTTCCCAAGTTACGCGGACAAAAACTTTACCTACTACGGAGCCAGACAAGTTTTGAAATAACACTCGCTCTCCATTTTTGGCAGCAGTTAAGTGGGGTGGAGCCCAAAAAATTGATCATTTTACTTTTGTACGAAACATTGTTCATCTTGTACGCATTGTATGTGATGACATTCTCCTCGAATAAAAAATTTTTCACACTTGATATTTTTTGAATAGTTTGATGTCAAATACACAATTCTTCTGTTCCCTTACAACCATAATAACAAACACTTAATTGTACAGATGAAAAAATGTACCAAGTAAACGAATCCTATGGGCTACCGCGTAGCACACATGTAAATCACCAAATAACAAACTATATATACGAAAATAATGTTAAATATAAATATATTTTTGCATTTTTTAAACGTTTATTTTAATGTATGAACTGTTATTTGGTGATTACATATATTTAAAGCAGTATCCCTTCCCACGGCCTTAATTTATGTTGAGAATATTTTCACCAGTACAACTTAGTATTTGTTATTATGACTGCAAAAAAAAAAAACAGAAGAATGTTGTTCTTGACATCAAATTATTAAAAAAATATAAAGTGCAAAAATTTCTTACTAGAGGAAAATGTGTACTAGTTGAACAGTGTTTTGTACAATTATGATGAAATAATGAATTTTTCGGGGTCTGACGACACCCTTAACTGCAGAGAACTGCGCGCGTGTTGCGCAGATCGGATCGGCTGTGTAACGCGAGCACGTTGCAAAACAAAGTCACCCCCAGGACCAGGAGTAAATGCTCTTCAGGGCAGCTTCCAAAAGACAACGAGCGGTGACAGGCGGCACGTCATAAACTGATCGACCCCAATTCTGAGTAAGACACGAGGAATTCATTCAGCGAGTGATGCAACTTCAGATGCTGCAAAGCCATGGTAAGATTGCGCCATGCTGACCTCACTTTACGAAGAAACGTTGTGCTGGTGGACCGAACTTATACGACAGCAGTGCCTCTTCCTGTACTATACGAAAACGTACAGCAGTTATTTGATAACTGATAGTGCCCGGTGATGCATTGCTGTTTTTTTTTCTTTGCTATAGTTCATTTATGGTTACTTCCAACTTTTCTGAAGCCCTGCTAAAGTTCTACTTTCAGGATATTCTTCCGCTTAATGCAAACAAGACTTTATCAGGTCTAGGAAAGTCTTAAGAAATTACACAAAAGGAACAACGCACCCCATTTGTGCTCACTCAACTTTATTTTCTCTCTGTTTTAATTCGTATTAATTGAACGTGAACTATTTTACTACGTAGGAAAAATTTAACTTAAAGTTCAATTAACCAAAAATAAGATTCTTCTGTGTTAATTAACAGAAGTATAGGCTGTTCACAGTAAAGTGAACACTTTTGAACGCTCTCTCATTTGGAATAATAGTCGGTAAAATATATTTTATGTGCGGTGGAATATACACACTGTGTTTATTTCTTACGTGGCACTATTTATTTTAAAAGGCGTTTAAAGAATAAGAAATCGCTGAAAGGATAAAGTAACTAGGGCCTCAAAAGTGCTCACTTTACCGTGAACAATCTATATAAAACGTTAGCAACACATGACATATTTAGAAAACAACTAAACACGTGGGGTGACTTTTCATTGGATTGATTTAAGAAGTGTGAACGTACAGTAAACAGCGTATACTTTCTAAGTAGCTAAGGCTTTGAGTCAGCAACATTAAAATTTACTTATTTTATCCTTCTCTTTTTAATACCTCGGAATTATGGGGATTAAATTGATTGCACGCGTGTAGAGTTGGTGTTATGATTTTATTACGTATGGCATTGCATGGTTATGATCAGGAAGTCACAAGTATTGTTAGTTGCGACAACCTCGTTAACATCATAATGCTCAGATTTTATGTTTTACCATAAATGGGTCTCAAACCATCGCCAATATCCGAGTACATACACCTAACAAATCTATATTTACCAAATTACCTTTCCCTAGGTTCAGATGATTTCGCCTTTATTACAAATCAAAGTGGCAAGGTAACTGGTGCGATATCATTACAACGTTCCGAAAAAAAATGTACTCTTCGGATTTAAATAGTTTAGGTTTCGGCCTGAACAACATTAATTTAACAAATAGCAGGACGCTTTCATGTGGAGGGCGTAGGATTGCTAGAGCTGTTATTAAACCTGCAGGTACAGTAAGGATCGTAGTGGTTAGCCAGCATGTATGTTAATGTATCTTTCAAGGTACATTTTATTCTGCCGGAATGCGCAATTAGTTGTAATGTGGTACAGTTACAAAGGTAAATTTACGTGTATTAATCTTGAGGACTGCACGTGTTAGTTATTATCATCTGATGCGAAACCGAATGTGCCGTCTTTCATTCGGTTTCGTTTGATAAATCGCATAGTTTAGCGGCAGGTGAGTTTAAGAGAAATTTCAATAGCTCACTTATTACGGCTGCCTTTACATAAAATGCTTTACTGTTACTTCAGAATCCTAATTGGAGAGATTATTATTTTTTCTTATTTACTGGTATTTATATCAGTGCTGTTACTGAAAGCATGATTATTAATGGAACCGTGCTACCGTCAAGTGGATACAACACTTTGAAAGGAAGTTAGTTTGTACATGCGATAGCTCTGAGTCATGCGTGATACGCGAGCGACCAACATGAAATTTTTTTTATCCAAGGAGAATGTCATCACATACAATGCATACAAGATGAACAATGTTAGATACAAATGTAAAATGAATAATTTTTTGCGCTCCACCTCACTTAACTGCTGCCAAAAATGGAGAGCGCGATGTTATTTCATGTCCGCCTAACATGGGAAAATTTTGATTGTAGACAAGCATATATTTGAAGTAACTGTTTCCAAGGCGTGCGGATACGTACCTCAGACAACCTAAAACTTAAAACTTCCCATTATCTTATATGAACGTTGTGTGGTGAGATGAATTCGCGGGAGGTGAATTCCTCACAGAGTGCATCTCAAACATTCGATACTTAAGCTCAGATAGTTTACATACAATACAAGCTCGAAGGAGACCAAATTTGTTTTTAATATAAAATTATTTTATTTATTTTTAAATGAGGAGTCCGAACCGCTTCCTGTGCTCATTGAACATCAGCTTAAGTGACCAAAAAAAATGTGACCGTCATTCCCGTATTTTGGAGTGGTTATTTTATGTCAATTTGATGAAACTCCGTCATTCGACTTCAGGGCTGCCACATGTGCAAACAAAGTATGGAGAGATTTGAGTGACTCTTAAGTTTGCCGCCTGCATGGAGATTAAACTGCTAGCAGAGTGTTTCATATACTCGTTTTCCTACGAAACTTATATTAAAGGCTGTTCACGATAAAGTGAGCACTTTCGAAATCAACCCTAGAAAAATGTCATTGTTCCTGCCTGCATATGTTTTAACGGGCTCACTGAGTGATATGCGCCCAGTAAAGTTGGTAACGATGGATGGAAAGTAGTTCCATATTTCAACGTCGAATAAAATGTGTTAGTTTACAACTTGTGTTATCTTAGATTACTTATATCGCTTAATGTAATTTTTAATGCACCAATGTGTAAAAATTATTAGATTAGTAAAGTATTTACTTTTCTAATAATTTCAAAGTTTCGCTTGACCGACGCATGTGTAAAGTGATGAGGCCCACAACAATGTTAATTTTTCATAAGGTGGGAGAACACACAGCGTGCATACAATTAGATCTCAAGCAGGGCTTTCAAAAGTGCTCATTTTACGGTGATTAGCCTGTAGAGGAATTTACAAGTAAAATGAGTCTAGAAACTCTCCCCCACTGGCCCGCCACTCCTGTATTCGCACGAAGAGGAAGGATGACGCAACAGGCTGCCCACCGAACGTAGTCTCGAGCAGGCAGTCGCTTCGCCGAAAAGCGGTCGCCTGCCTCCTGTCACGTAGCCGTGCTCCACCACCAGACGTAGCCTGCATGCAGTACGTGGCTCTGCGCGCGCGCTCCTCTAGGTTCGCGCGGACCAGTCACAGAACATGGCGGATGTTCCCGCCGCGTGTGGTTTTCCCTCGGACGTCTCTGGTTCCGTCCACATTTCCCTTAGTCGGGCCGTGAGGGGACGGCCACGCTCATTGGCTGTGCTGGCGACGTCGGCACTTCGCACGGCTCCACAGACTGAAGATGAAGTGACCGCTTATTCGTCGTGCCCCAATATTAATAACCGTTCATTAAGAAAGAGAGTTACTTCACATTTGAGCAATAGCCTATGGAGAAACGACGGTGGCGCTAGTATATAGTGTACAGTGAAGTTTAGCCTAACGTCAAATAAAAACGCGAATTTTGCAAGTCCCTGATTATGACAGATTGTATAGTCCATTCACGTATACTTCCAACTTTGGAGCCCTGCTAAAGTTCTACTTCCAGGATATTCTTCTGCCTCACGCAAACAAAGCTTAATCAAGTCTAGAAAATTCCACCAAACGGACAACTCACCATATTCGTGCGCAATCGGTTTAATAATATTCTTCGTACGGGCTATTTGTTACTAGGCATTACCAACACATCTACCTTATCATTGTTTTTATTTATATTGATTATAAATGAAATATTGTAATTTATACTTAAATTACAAATAGATGTTCAACTTAATAAAAAATAAGGCACTTTTATGTAAAGGCTTTTCGCTATAAATTGAGCACTTTTGAAATCAGCCTTATAAAAAAGTCACTACTCCTATCTACATATATTTTAACGGACGCACTGCGTGGCATGAGCCCAGTAAAATTGGTAACGATGGATGGGAAATAGTTCCTTGCCTTAACGTCGAACTAAAAGTGTTAGGTATAGCTCTGTGATAACTTAAATTACTTATTTCGCTTTCAGTTTATTTTAATGCATAAAAGTGCAAGAATTAGCAGATTTATAAAATGATTACTTTTATAATAATTTCACCGTTTCACTTGACCGCCGCATGAATAAAGTGATGAGAGCCACGTCGATGTAAATTTTACGAAAGGCGGAAAATGCACAACGTGCGTAAAAGTAGATCTTAAGCAGTGCTTTCAAAAGTACTCGTTTTACTGTGAACAGCCTATAACACAAGTATAAAACCGTTTTGATACACGGCATATGTAGCAAACAACCAAACATGTCATGCATGGGGTGATTTTCTAAGGTTTGATTCAATTAAGTGTGAACAAATTGCGAACAGACTATATGAAAGAGATTACTTTGTAATACACATAATTACATGCATCCTAGTGTACAGCAATTACATATATTAATAATTTTAATACTAATATTTGACATTTTTAAGGACAAAAAAGGGTGGGCACAGCACCTCCGCCCCCCTCCCGGTTATACCTCTATTTCAAAAGTCTCTGAAATGCACAGACGCAAAAATAAGACGAGAGCTGTACTTATAGAAGCGAAACATTTCCAAAAAATGATTGAACTGAAAGTTTAAAAATTAGTTGAATTTTACGTTTTCCTTGATTTTTCGTAACTGGATATCAGTTCGCGGCAAGGTGCAAAAATTGACTGAAAAAATATTACGGCCTATACTTGACCTTCCAGACTCGCTTAAATTTATCTTTACATGCGTCGCAAATAAGAATTATTTTGTTACGTGCTGTACTGTGACAGTCCCACACAAACATTATCGCAACGAATGAGAAATAGATAGGGAAGTTGATTTATTACTAAAACCTTGTCACTGGTCTGCAAAGAATTTAGCCAAATCAAACATTTTATCATCGTATTATAAAAGCTAGAATGTTGACAAAAATGTATACGTATGTTGACTCAAAAAGTTTTTCGCGTTTTCCCAGTCTCTCTACGTATAGGCTTCCTTTTTTAGGCCATAACAATGTCAAGCATACTTAACCTAGATCAGTAGGCTATCCGGGTTTGCGAAACAGTTATAGGCTGTTCACGATTAACTGAGCCCTTTTAAAAACCCTGCTTAAGATATACTTCTATGCACGTTGTGTATTCTTTCGCCTTACGTAAAGTTAACATTTTCATGGGCCTCATCACTTTATTCATACGTCGGTCAAGTGAAACGGTGAAATGATTAGAAAAATAATCATTTTACAAATCTGCTCATTTTTACACTTGAGCGGATTAAAAAATTCGAAAGCGAATTAAATAATTTCAGTTAACACAAATGGTTGTGTAACACTTTTTATTCGACGATAAGATATGGGAATACTTTCCCTCCATCGTTACTAACTTTACTGGGCGCATGTCACTCAGTGCGCCCGTTAAAATATATGCTGGTAAGGGCAGTGACTTTTTCCAAAGGTTGATTTCAAATGTGTTTCACTTTATCGTGACCAGCCTTTACCCACATGGAAGACCGTTCAGTTCGCATCACCTGCCAAAAATAACACTCGTGTGTGTTATGTATACAGTCGTGTCCGTCACAAGGATGACGGACTTGTGCTCAGGCGTAGGTACTGTACGCCGGACTGCTGTTGCAGTGCAGCGCACGAAGAAAGGTGCAGTCGGAACAATATCGCCTCGGGGCCACACGAATATTGTCTGGTCGCAGCTTTCACCGCGCAACTCACGCGGCCTGCTAACCTACTCTTTATGTCTGTGGTCTTGGTTCGATCCCTGGGCCCGGCGGGGAGGAAGAAGGAACCGCTTATCAACATCGCCTATCCTCGCTTGCCGAACTGATGAGCTGGTCAAGTGGGAGTTTAAAAGGAGCACTGAGACAGGAATCTAAGTTAAACACTTTAATTGAAGTCTACGAATAAGTGGCGTAAGCAGAAATTATTTTTTGCTTGTGGGGTTACCGTCATTGATAAAGCAGCGCTCATAAAAAAATCTGAACTGAAGAAAAACAGTAGATGTAGACACCTGTATTATTTACTTATTTTTGCTGTATTGTTCTACCGGTTTATTTATTTGATTTCTTGTTTTACTGATCACTAAAAATACTTTTTTAATGTGTCCTTCGTATTTTTAGGAAGGGGGAGTGTTGGAACCGAACCTCCTCCCCCCCCCCCCCCCAGTCGCTCTATGCCCCTGTGTTTTCCAGCAGTTAATACAAAAATCTAAGATAGGGCAATGCCATGTAACGTTCTCTCCAATTTAGTGAGCAGGTTTTTTGTAGTGTTATACATTCTATTAGTGTAGTAACAACTCGCGCCGCAATAAATGTGCACATTCACAGCATAAGACCACAGTCCTCGGCACAAAGGTATGTACATCTGTGAAAAATAATTTGGTCGCAAAGTTTGCAAAATCCGTAATTAGGCAATACCCTATCTTGGTTTTTATATATTGCCCCCCACCCCCCCCCCCCAAAACTCCACTTGACTTGTCAAGAGGTAATTTATGCCCCAAGAGCTCTTGAAAATTGGCATGACCACGGGTAGTGTTCGTCAAATTTTGGAGTTTCGGGTCACACCGTCCTATACGTGTTAACGGCGAGGCAAGTCTGTTGCACGTGATATTGCCACAGTATTTATTCAGTTTTTTACTGGTGAAGGTTGTCAAGGGCGTGGTAAACCACTGTGGTGCAAGCATTGAAGGAACATTAAAATATTCGTGTTTGAAGACTGTCCCAGCACCGAAAGTATCTGCCAAATTCACGTACCTCTGTCGATACCATGCGTCACCTGTTTTTACACGAAAAAATTTCGCGGGGTTTAAATTTCAAACATTCTACAGGTTTCCAAGCAGCATTATTTCGCTTATTTGTAGGGACAGGAAAAATTTCGCGTTTTTTAAAACGACCTGTAGGATTAGACTTCAATGTTACTATGGTATTTTAGAGCCTCATCTTTCTGTTCATTGACTGCTTCCCAAGTGTGTAGCCAGTTTTACCTCAGACCAGGTGGCACAAGACTCTGAGCTTGTTTCCCTACAGGTATGTTATTGGATCAGAGTTCACCTGGGCGTGTCTCATAAATTATGGTCCAGTTGCAAAATATCAGATAAGCACATTCATTAGACGACTGTATTGTCGTAATTTGAATTCGCGATATTTTCCACAGCCCGCACTTATTGACGGCGTGCCTCTGTGAGAAGACATTTTCTGACTGGCCAATCAGAATTATGTGACTACGATACTGTACGTCTGTGATTCGCGGTCAGACACATAAGACGCGCAATACAGGTTCTGGACGAACGTGTTTTGGAGTACAACTAGTCGTGGAATATTTTCGCGGGAAACAGGTGGCCCTCAGTGGCGTGTGGTGAAGTGTTGCAAGGTAAGGTGGTGCTTGCTCACTGCTATACATTCTCGGTGCACGCAGCAGGAACCAGTAACCATGTGCAGCCTGGGGAAACTGAGGCCGCGTCTCAATTGGCCCAGAGAGCACTCTCTCGTGCTCTCTCTCTCTCCCTCTCTCGTGGATGACGTACAGAGAGCCCTCTCTGGTCGTCTCAATTCGTCGGAGAGAGTGCGAAACAGCGAGAGCACAGAGAGAGCACGAAGTTGTATACTCGCTGGCGCTCTCTCGCAAGTACCATATTTGTTTACATTATTTCCGTGTTTGAATAAGGTTATAGTAGCTTTCTGGGCCAAAACTACGTTGCATTTTAACTGTAAATGTGTGATTTCAACTGTTTCAAACAGCAAAATAACATACGCAACACGTATTTATGAAAATATAAATACGGATGTCTGACTAAATATCGATTTTTGTCACTTTGCTGCAACATTACGGTAAAATATAAAACAAAAATAATAGTATTTTAAGCACTAATGATTGTTCTGGTAGTGCAATAATTATTTGTGAATTATTTCGAACATACATTAATTACTTTCAATAGCCATGATCGCGATTTTAGCGTAACATAATTTCCCGCCTTTTGGCATCAGCTGTTTGCCTGACATCTGAGAGAAACGAAAGAGTGGTTGTCTCAATTCCGCAGAGCAAGAGCACGAGAGAGCGCGAAGCAGTGCTCTCGCCAGGTTGTGCGAAAGTGTGCTCTCTCTCGAGAGAGTACTCTTTAAATTGAGAAACGACCTGAATGCATTCGGACGACTCACAAGCGAGCAGCGAGGGGCCCGCCACACGCGTCTTGTGGCGTCAGCTGCCGAGTGTAAACTAGCAAGCAACAGGGTACAGCACGCAGCTAACGCCAGCTTGCATTGCAACAGTTCTCCACCCGCCGCTGGTGGTGCTATCACTAAAGCTGGACTCACAACCATCCGTTTCATCCGTCAGTCGCCCGTCCGTCCGTCGGTCACGTGATATTCAATCAATCGCCGGGCAACTTTTTTTTTCTACCCGTGAACCGGTCAAATATATCTCAAACTTTAACTTTCGACGGACGGACGGATGGGCCGCCGCCTTGTAATATCGTTCCTTGAACATGGCTGTCGGAAAACAGTCACTTGTTTTTCCTCTGAATATTTTTCTTTATAAATACACAAGGCAGTGAAGTGGTTTACGTTTTTACGTTTCACCGTTGAATTGAACTAAAGATTACTTGTAGATTTTCGGAGTAAATACTGATAAATTATGTTAGGGAAACGGAATGTATCTATTACATTCATTAATAATATTTGTCTGTGCGCGAGAAAGTTAGTGTTGTTGGGTGGTAACACTGAAAATTTTCTCGCCCGACGGATCGACGGACTGTTGTGAGTCGCTTTCAATTGACGGGCGAAAAAACCAACGGATGGCTGACTGACGGACGGGCGACTGACGGAAGCGACGGATGGTTGTGAGCCAAGCTTAACCAATGCAGGGACATGAATGACGTTACTAGCTCGGTGTGGCCAGCGATGAGGCATTCATTTCACTCCAGTGCCGTCAACTGCCTAACATCAGGTTACAATGATTCGCAAACCGCGTTTGCTGGCGGCAGCGTCTCGACGGCTGTGATAGCCGAAGCCGATAAGACAAGATGCATGTTGTCATGATTTATCATTTACAAGATACAGTAAGGCCTGGTGCAACAGTCCTTGTACGTATTACGTACCAGCTGCTGTGCAAGCTGGCATGGCAGATATCCACTACACCGCATTTAACTGGCGTATGAATGTGAGTTATGTGCTCAGATGGGCACAGTAGTCCAGAGTAAAATGGGCCCTAGTTATAAAACCGGTAGCTAGCGGCTTGTGTTAATAAAAACTGTGCAAGTTTTAATATTGCTTATTTACTGTTAGTAAATAAACAGTATAATTCCTATTACTGTATATTCAGACTATAAAACTGATAATGCGATAGCACCTGAATATTTTTCAAGTATCTGAGTGATTTATATTTGTTCAAATGAGGTTATTATTTCATATAATATAATTTATATTGAGCGCGTACGCGCTCAAGAGTGAAAAAAATTCAAACAAAAGAATGCGTGACTGTTGAGATTCCTAACTCAAAATCACAAAAAAAAATTAATAAATCTATAAACAGCAGTCCCCTAGAGAAAAATTTTATCACCAAGTCGCGCCGGTACAACAGAAATTCGTTTTAAGTACTGGTCACTGGTAGCGCCCTACGCCCTGAGAGTTAATTTTGATTGGCCAAGTATACGAAAGCGATCTATAGAACCTGCGGTGGAAAAAAAAAAATACTGTTCATGCGAAATCAGAAAATTTAACATGGATGGCTGAAAATGCAGTTAAAGTTATGCTTAGGAAAAAAAATTTTACAAAAAATAATTTACTGCTACAAATCATAAATATGCAAAAAATAAATCCTTATTTTAGATAATTTTTTAAGAATTGCGACTACATTTCGTACCGTTATTTTAAACATTTCTTTAGTAACCCATAGTATTTTTTTTTCAGTGTAAATTATCTCATTTCGTTCGGTGAGCACATCTCAAAAGCACTGAAATTGTGGTTCTGATGCGCTGTTTTGCAAAATTATACTGTCTAATTGTTTATTTAAGGAAATGATGCCTACGAGTTGAACGTAATTTTGTACAAATGTAAAATAACGAATTTTTTGGTGGAAATCAGTTTAGCTGGAGGTATTTTACGTGTCCGATTCCTAGAAGCGTCGGATCGCTAAGGGCGATCTTGGTAAGCATGTCGAATGTCTGGTCGCCTTTACGCGCAAGGCACTGAAATACGCCCTTTCTCATGCCAGATTTTCATCTGTGACGTTATATTTTTTCGGTGTAATAATAAAGACGAATGTGTATTGCAAGTCCCTACGTTATGTAGGTCGGCTGTGCCGAAATATTTTACCTAAAAACGATTCTAATACACTCATATTAATAGCATTAGCCCTTTTCCACTTAAAAAAAAATACACATTAGATATGGGAATAAAAAGATTGAACGATCATCGGACGTGGATAATTTCTTAAATTTAATTCGTGAGCAGACGTAGCTTAGAAATTTTGAACCGTTTTACAAAGGCAAATATTGACTGGAGTTCTGTGCACTGTTTGGAGACGAGGACAGAAGTTGGCCTTAAACTTTAGTCCATGATCTTCCATTTCTACAGCTTTTGCGTTAATTAAATTTTTAAACCCAAACGAGAGCCAATATTGGAAAATCGCTCTGGCCATTTTGTTACAAATGACTTTTATTATCTAGTCTAATTTTTTCAACACAGAAAAGGTACAGTAATATCTAATTGATTAATTAACAATATTTACGTTTACTATCGTAAAATCTGGAAGAATGGGAAATCATGGCCTTAACAGTTGTATGAAGTCTCCCTTCTCATCAATTCCGGCCCGCGACACACAATCCGGAGTAAAAATGAGGTCAGCTGAAGTAATTTCTTGGCATATGGTGTTGTTAGCGCACTCTCTCCAGATCTGCCACAGTTTGTGCAATAGAAAAGCCAGAGGAGTGCTTATTTTTAGCCTGGGAGAAGGGCGTCAGCCAGCTAGTGTGTGTGTTTGGGGGGGGGGGGGTGTATACCTCGCGAACTGCGAAGAGCAGCGTGCGTCAAATGTTGGGAGTCGCTCTCCAAGAATGTTCTCCCACGTGTGCGCGATTGTCCATCTCCGGCCAAGCGCTTTTTTCAAACATGCACCTGTCTGTGTTTCAACACAGACTGCGCCGCTTAAGTACGCCGCGCAGCTGAGTTGAGCAACCCACGTCGTGTGCGACCTCGCGTCCTCGCCCAACTGGATCAAACTGGTTCACAATCAAACAATTATGCGTTAAGGGGATTATGTAGCTGCGCGTCCAAGGTCAAGAAGAGAGGAAGCGATACATGCAACACTAACACGCAAGCCGAGCGCCTCATCGCTCCTACGCTCAAGGCGTGCAGTGTTTCCGTCGTAACGCTGTACTGTGCAAATAAGATCTGTAACATAGGGGTTTTAATACACGTGATGAAAGACCACAGGTTAAACTACGCCCGTATCATCGTACTTTTCTCTTGCCGCTTAAGGAAACTGAATAGGCAAGTTTTAAAACATGCGATATTTTACTATTTTCACGAAATTTTTTCTCCAAGAATACACTTAATATGACAAGAGTAGAAAAAATACGGTCATAGATAATTGTTTTTTTTTATATTTTCTGACAAAAAGTCATATTTCCAGAATTTTTATTTACCGAGATACGCGTTTACGCGCAAAAAAACGATTTCACAGAAAACGTTTCAGTACATAGGACTCTGCCTGGTTTGAAAGCAGTGACAATTTGGTGTAGGGAAATACATGTTAATGAAATTCGTTTTATTGTGGCAGGGTCTACGGTGGTTAGAATGCTCGCCTCCCACCAAGGCGAATCGGGTTGAATCCCCGGCCAGGCCACTCCCGGATTTTCGCAAGTGGGAATCATGCCGGACGATACCGCTGGTCGGCGAGTTTTCTCGGCGGATCTCCCGTTTCCCCCGCCCTTGCATTCCAACGCTGCTCCATTCTCACCTCATTTCGCCCTCATCGACTCTCGAGACCTCGTTGTTAAGCGCCGCCCAAATCTCTCAACTCAAACCCAACTCAACTCTTGCTCTGCCGCATTTGACTGCGATGCCGCCGGAGCCTATCTATCCTACGCAACAGAAAGGTGCTGTGAAACACCACTTGGGAGGACGAGGATTTTCCTGGCGTGACCTTTCCGACAAATCAGAAGCCGGATTTTCAACCACTTTTCCTGCGAGACCAATCCTATGATCGGTCATGGCGGAAAACCTGCCATGACAACAACGGTCGATCGCAATGCTTACGAATTTTTTCTCGTATGTCACTCGATTAACGTCATTCGTTCACTGCCTAACACTGACTTTCTTAGAGGTCACTCGTCCTATTCCAGTTAACAGTAACGGAACTTAACGCCCATTCAAAGTTTAATGTTTTATTTAATGGTTTATTTAATAAAATATAAATTTTCATAGGCTTGGTGATCGTGTTCAGCGAACTGGTCTGTGGGTGGATGAAAAGCTGCCATGTATAGGCGCTTCACCAGATGGTTTACTTGGTGATGATGGCTTAGTAGAGACAACATGTTCTTACAGTGCTCATGATTTGACACCAGAGCAGGCACTGAAGGAAAAGGATACTTTCTGTACTGCACACAACGGACAGATGAACCTGAAGTCAGAACACAGTTACATGTACCAGATACAAACACAAATTCATGTGACGGGCCGTAAGTTTTGTATATTTGTATTTTGGACACCAAAAGGAATATTGACAGAACAGATTTTTCTCAATAATGTATTCTGGCAAAACAAAATCCAGTCGGTCAAGAACGCCTACTTTATGGAATAATTACAACACAGATAATTGAAAACATTTATTAAATTGTTTGCGTGATGCTTAACGTGTGTGCGATTAAAATTGATTTAATCTTAAACGTAAAAAAGAATAACTCTGCTTGATCGCCAATCCGATGAATAAATTATTTTACAATTGAATGACTTTTCGATCCGGTGGCCTGTCTGTCCTCCGTTATCTTGCTACACGCGCGCACGCACACACACACGCACACACACACATACACATACACATGTACACGCACGCAGCGCGCGTTGAGAATTGGTAACGTTTGGTTGACGTTATACGTTAGCGCGTCTTGCTGGCTCATTCTGTGTATCTTTAGTTCGCTAACTTGACACGAGCTTCGTGTAGCGCTGACGATAGCAGGACTCCTCGCGACGTCTTTCCAATCCACTTAAGTTCTACTTCCAGGGTATTCCTCCGCCTCGTTCAAACTAAGCTCAGCTATTTCTTGAAAATTACACCAAAGGACAAGGCACCGAATTCGTGCGCACTCAGTTGTAATAATATTTTGCACGAGAACTATATCTTGCTAGGCGCTACCAACACACATGTTTTCTCATTGTTTTTATTCACATGTACTATAAATTAAATATTATAATTTATAAATAAAATATAATTGAAATTTTAATTTAACGAAAATTGTAATACTTTTATGTTAACAGAGCTATAAAACGTTATGATACGTGGCGTATTTAGAAAATAACCAAACGCGTCATACATGGGTTGATTTTTCAAAGGTTTGATTTAAAAAGCGTGAAGAAACCTTGAATAGACTGTAGTAGCACCGTTAGGTTAGATGTTACCTCAGTTCTCACCTGCTGTACCGTAGCACACTTGACACACATTCTGAAGGTTGTGGGTTCAAGCCTGGCGAACTGGCATTTCCGGTTGTTTTCCCCACGACGTATTCTATCCGCAAGTCCAGAAAAATTACTCTGCTGCTACTAGTTGTGGCTCCCCAGATCTTTATTTTACTTTTGTGCACAATTTGTATTTTAGTTGATATTTGTGTAAGAAAATTTTAAATACGAAATATCTCGCACCTTTTACATATTTACATATGAGCGTTTGAATTTCGACTTACGCCGTTTGTAAAAAAAAATACTTCTAAATTTTCGCTGTTCTGTGAGTCGTAACGTTTTTTAACCGCAGAAAATGCATAGATGATGATAAGATTCTCAGCGCCCAACACAGACAAATTCCAGAGAATATTTTCAGAGATCTGCTTCATCATTGGCATTAGAGTAACAGTCCACCAACTTCACGCATTGTCTAATGTCTGTTGTAATGAAGTCAACATTAGATACAGTTTAGACTGCATTCTCAACTGCCTTTTCCGAGGCTACGTTAGACAAATCTGCACACGTATGCCAAACTGCACTGGTGCATCGATTGATGTGAGTGGTGTGACGAATGGCATGGCATCAATGCGGCAAGACTGATTGATTGATAAATGTGATTTACTAAACATTATGAATACAATAAGTATAACAATGAATTTGAGAGACGCAAAACATTCCAGCCGAAATGGCTATTCCAAGTTGACACAACGTTGGAGGACCAAAAGCGTGCAGACTAGTGAAACAGATAATTCGTCGTGCAAATGCATGAGCAATCGTCGATTTTGTGACGTTCTTTACACTCGTCATTGGCGTTCTGCTTTCCGGCGCAGCAGAATTTTCATTAAAATAAAGCATCGTCAGTTTAAAGTTACTGTTTATGGCAAAATTATGCCCGAATACATATCCGTCAGAGGTGCCATAATGAGACGCGTTATAAAGGGGTATCCACATTAGACAAACCACACTAACGCAAGGCATTGTAATATAGGAATGGTATCAGGTAAGAAAGCAAATCGCTTCTTGTTCGTATCAGTGCCACCATTATTAACGCGTGTTATATCAACGACTTGTGAAGACGATGTGCTACTGTTTGTATAGTGCCTTAGGTCATATGTTAACGAGACAATGCCAGGCCGAAGGACAATACTTACCTTCGTAAAGGATATCATATTCCACTTTTGTCCTGTTCCGTTTTATCGCCGCGTTATTACTGGTTACTAACGTAAGGAACATGCGCCAACGACCGGGCGTAGAAGTATGACTATAAGTAAGCGTATGCTGATTAACACTGGACACAGATTAATGACGCTTCTTTTAGAAAGTTTCATTGGTTGTCCAAGGAAGTAAAGCAGGCACTAGTGATAATCGCCACAACTTTCATGTAACCGCGTGCGTTTAAGAAAATGCCAACCATTTCTTCATTACTGGGTACAGGAGCTTTTCGCGAAAATATTTATGGTCATGCTAGACTTCAATATCCTATGTCCACAACCACAATTTCCTTTGGTTATTGGCCACGTGTCTACGTGAGAAGGCGTGTTCTTATTTGACTGGGCCAATCAGAATAAATAATTCCGATACTGAATGTCCATGATTCGCGGACAGGCACTCGAGGTAAATGGCATTTAAAAATCATCCATCCACGAAAGTGCATATGGACGAAAGCGTTTAGGAGTACAACCTGGTTTTGAAATCTTTCCACGAAAAAAAAAAAACCTGTCCCTATTCATTATCGCTAGATAATATGTTCTGTGAAATTCAAAAACACATCTCAGCTCTGTCAATTTTTTCTTTTGTCAAAAAGCACAAAATAAAAAGAGGGCTTGTTCTTGACGAAAATGAATTTCAGGACCGTAGCAAGAGAGGGATAAAGGAAGCCTTTTATTCTTCCTGCATGTATGCTGAGCCCCTTGTCACGACCTGAGTTAAAATCCACACTAAATTTTAAAATAAGAGCATTTTCGAGATACAAATAGGTGTTGCATGTGTTACGATGTGTATACAGATTAATAAACAAAGCAGAGCGCAATCCAAAAGTCTGACTTGTCACGCAAGCACCGCGCTTTTTGTGATAACTGGCTTGGAAGGTGGTGCGTATCTTATCTAGGAAACGTCAAAGTACTATCATAGTTATATTTATTACACCATGCACACATTTATAGCTGCCTTACTTTGATTACGGTTAGCTCAACATTAAGACTGCATTCGTGTAAAATTCTTAAAGCTACGAACGCCGTGTGTTCGCATGTTGTGCAGACAACGACATTTTCGAATGTTGAGTTTCTTTGTGAACGCGGTAGAGCTAAAAATGTTTTAAGTCGCGTGTACAGTTTCTCTCAGGAGTTAAACCTTGTATTGGTGAAAGGAAGTGAGAAAGTTTTTTTAAAGAGGCTGAAATGGCTCTTGTTTGATCAGAGCCATGCCGCGAAACCCTCCCCACTAAAGGCTTTTCGAGTTCGAACCGGCGACTTTGCTGTTCAACTCTTAGACTTTACTCGTGGTGGCCAACTACAAAACGTCTTTAGTCAATTTAGCAAAACATGTGGATGATAAACAAATCATACGAGACAATAGTTTGCAAGCTAATGCCTTTGAAATAATTTCACGCATCAGTATTAGTTATTAGATAACTAATATTTAATGAATTTAATATATCAAGATCTTAATTGTTTGCTTAAAAGGCAAAAAACATGTTAGACAAGGGACAGTTTGTAATAGTACTGTGACCGTAGTCTTCAACTATAGACTCACAACCAACCACCCCACCCTTCTTGAGTCTCTTTGTACTTACATGAGGTACAGACATAAGGAGAAAACACAAAACGTGATCCAACTGTCAACTTCACCAACGTCAGTGTAACGCAGTGTTAATAATGCACTTGCAATAACTGTGTTCAAGCAGGGAAAAGGAGTTTCAACACTATCTTAGAAGCAACTTTTTCAAAAGTCAAAATTATACCTTTATTCAAAACATTCACCATAAATCCACACCATTTGGCAATATAACAATAACGCAAAAATATGAGTTTGAACAATGTGAGGTCCAAAACAACAAAGGACTGTTTCGTCTCAACACACACAAGTTTTACAAAATAGAACCCGAGATTGTTTGCACAATATTCCAAAATACAGCTTGTTTGGTAACTTTAACAGTTTGGAGACATAACATAATCATACTTCGCTCCAATACAGTATTCTAACGTAACTTAAACCTACTTTGCTCCAAAACACTCTAGAGAGCGGTCTCAAGTACTCTCCCCTTTAATGTTTCTCTCTTTACCCGGTTACAAAACTCTTGGGTGGAGACTTCAATCACACCAACACCCACACCAGACAACCTGTGGTGGCCGAGGATATTCTCCCCACGATAACCAGGAACGGTCCGCACTTCCACCACAGGACATTCACTCCCCCTACCAGTGGATCAGGCAAGGGATACTCTCCCCGCGGTAACCACACAGGTGGTCCGTACTTCCTTTCCACTTCAAGCACGCAACACTCAGTGTGGAACAGGCTAGGTATACTCTCCCCATGGGAACCACACAGGTGGCCCGTACTTCCTTTCCACACTTCACTTAATCCACACACACACACCAAACTCCAAGTCTCAGTCCAAGTTCCCATAAAAACTCTTTTGTCCCTTCCAACACAACGACTTCCCAATACTTTACTCTGTTGTTTCCTTCCTTAGGTTCCTACTGTTCCAGAACTGTCCCATTCCTTCTACCACGGATATAAAAACACCTTTCTTCGCGAACTGTCCCTCGTAAATTACAAGTCCCACATAGTTCATCCAGCACACGTGTAAATAACTGTAAGTTCTTTCTGGTGCCGCAATAACATAAGTCCCGTTATCACTCATCCAGCGAATAAGTTCGGTTCACACGAGTGAATATATACTAAGTCCATACGGGACTCTGAAAATTTCAAGTTCAAACACTGCTCCTTCAGAGATTAAGTCTTACTCGCAGCCTTACTTCGTAGTTCATACTTACTCTCTCGTCGGACGACACCCAATCTCTTCTTGACCAAGGAGGGCTCCACCTTACTCTTGATCTTTTCCCGCTCGCCGGCGAGGCGCATCCCTCCTTGAGATCGCTCACTGCAACGCCCCCTATACGAACGTGGTGCTGTCTTTACATGCGCCGCGACCTCTTTACTGATACATATTTTCCGGCCGCTTTGGCGGTACGAAAACACAGCCAATCAGGTTCTTACAGACGAGAATATCAGCGCCTTCGCTTTGCGGGCGGCGGACCGCAACCCGTCACACATCTCATCACTGTGGGTAGCGGCGCACCAATTACTGCAAGCGACAGAATTCCTCAGTACACACTTCAAACAAACGAAAACTATTAGTGACGGCCACACATCCGTCACAGTACATACGATAGACGCTTTGGCATTGGCTGCCTCACTTACAAGTACGATTTGCTTGCACAAAAAAAAGTGTAAACCCATATTTATATTGTATGTCACAAGAACACAGAAATTGTGATTTTGCTATACCATAAAGCAAAAACTTACCAGAAAAAATGTCTAATTTTCTTGCAACCAAAAAATTACTGAGACGTTTCTTTAAACATTTATGTTGTACTAACGTTAATAATGTTGTGACAAAGTTAATAAAGTTAACCATTTACAAGTCTTATGTGGCTATAACGCAATTATTCTGTTGAAGTGCTACTGTTAATAAAGCCTCTAAGTTATGTTTCCGCAGCCAAATTTTGTATTTCGCTAAAAATAACAGGAATAACAAAATATTTTGTGTTACCGCATCGTTAAAAATAATGTCGAACTAACACAATTTACACTGACTTGGCATTGTAATATGGCGGCTAGTAGTGAACAGCGATAACCTCGTAAACTAAATGTGGTTTAGACCAGTTCTCAAGCCTTGCAAAGCAGTTTACGTATGCCAAATATGCATATATTTATAGACCATAAAGTATTTATACATAACGAAAGAGACGTTAAGTTTCGAAAAGTTGAGTACAGTAAGCACGCAGGGCAATGGTTCGATTCTACTCTCGGTCGAAATTTTTTTCCGTTGGTAATATTAATTTTAGTCACAAAATAATTGTATGTAATTTATTTTACATTGGAAGGTTTTTAAAGCAAAGAAAGTAAATAAAATTTTTGACACAAATGTTAATAATAATTCGACACAAAATTTGTTTTGCCGCAACATAAACACCACCTTAATGTTTACAGTACAGTAAGGAGGTAACGTTATTACTAAAGTACATGTTATATTAACATTAATTTCTAAGCAGTGTATTACATTAACAACAACATTATGTACTGACGGCGCACAGATTACAAAAAATTATTGTTGTAGTAACATTAATACTGCTATTACAACATTAGACTATTTTCTCTTATATGCGATCATACATTGTTTTATGCGAGGAAAGGGTACATACAAGTAATGCCTCCAGGTTGGAATGCATTTCGTACAAAAATAAAATAATGCATTTTCCGGTGACCAAAAGCCTCCAGGAACGTGTCAGAATGCTACCGCCGAAGGACGTACATGGGCGGTTTCCCCTGGCAACCGTACAACAGCTAGGCGGGCTGGAAATAAAGAAACGTAAGGAAGGAGGAAAACGAAGGAAATTCAATTCCATGAATGTCGTCATCAAATCGACACTTCTGTTGTGCGATTTCCTCCTGCTCTGCATTCTTTACTCACGCTGTTTTTCTGCTTCATTACGTCCTCTATCGAAACTAGAATAAGCAGAATGTCATCAAGAAGCGTTCTTGAACTTAACAGTCACCGGAAGTTGGTTTAAAATTTATTTGAAAATTTCTTCAGATCGATGGAAAAGTATTTTATTCGCGTGGGACGACTCATAGCTGAATACCTCGTTTTGTTACTCGTAAAATTCACGAAATGTGTTTGCGAATGTGACTGATAAGTCAAAGTGGCAGAGGAAACTGAAGTAATGAACTAGATAGAAAGCACGAGCTATTTACGAACTTCGGGAAATTACATCGTTAATCCGTACTCCGGTGTGCGCGTGTCGATATAATTGACGTCTATAGCACACAGTCTGGCTTCTGTCTTCTCGTAAGAATGTTGTGACGATGTGCAGTAGGGACGTCGGAGAGTGCGTGTGTACACGTGAAACACCACGTGTTGTGTTCTGTGAGTCACTTTGGCATTTCATTTTATACCCTTCATTTACAGCCATTTACTTGTGTATGCACGTTCATAATTTATTGTTAAGTACTGCAGTTAGTTAATTCTGATTTTCCGTTTGGCACTGTAAAATCTTAATGGGCAATGTTCTATTAATATTAGCTTTCTTCAACCTGTACCTAAAATAATATATCCATTGGTTAAGGCAATAACTACATCCACCCGCTAAAGCCCATGTTGAATAATTATATATAAGTTATTACTACGCAATGAGCTGATGTACGTGTGTGTATGTGTGTGTGCGCGCGCGAAAATTGCAGCAGCTGCGAATCAAGATTTTTACTCTGATCGAAAAAATAGTCATTTGGACATAATATGACAGCGTTGAAACGTCTGAAACCAGTAATTGCAGTTGTATATGATGAAATTAAAAACGGTAAATGTTAGATGAAAAATCTTGCACACTTTTCATCTGACTTTACATTGTTGCTAACAATTTTAGTCAACAATTGTGAGATTGTCAATTTGGCGGAGGGTTGGATCCTATGTCACGGACAATTTAGAGTTGATACATGTAAATTTCTATAAGTTTTTGAAGAATGATAAAACCCTTGTCAAATAATGGTGTGATTCGCCCTATCTTGTTCATAAACGTGAATAAAATTCATTAACTTTTGAAAATCGAACTCCTGCAGCATTCGGGGCTGTGGTGGTGTAGTGGTTAGTCTACTCATCTCCCAGGTAGGCGAATCGGGTTCCATAGTTTGCAGGTTCGCTCCCGGATTTTCGCAATTGGGAACCATTCCGGGCGATGCCGCTGGTCGGCGGGTTTTCTCGGGCATCTCCCGTTTTCCCAGCCCCCTCAACCGTAACTGCAATCCATTGAGTAAATACGATTACTTTACATCGCAGTGTCGGGAACTAATTTCACTAGCGCATTCAACGGTGAAATGTGTAAAAACATGGATGTAATTCTTATCTCGTAATGTTCTTCATCATACGTTCGCCTGTTGCCTTTTCATTAGGCGGTGCTAATATTACGGACATTTCTTCGCGGGTGCACAATGGAAGGAGGTGCTTTAAAACAGATGCAGTTCCAAACAAGTGCCGCAAGGTTCGCTAGTGAAAATTAGTTTACAATATGTCTACCGTGTGTCCTGTATTGGATACAGGGAATTTACTTAAGATAACGTAAACTGATTCTCGTATACTGCACAAAAATTGCCAAAAAGAACTGTCGAATTCTCATGTTTCAACAATGATGTGCAGTTTGTTTACATTTTGTTTTGCAACAAAAACTGAACTTACACTGCAAAAAAAAAACACGTTGCTTTACTTTGTTACATCGTACTGCATTTCTAAAGTAGTGTACCACCACACCTAAGCACTTATTCATGTAACTGGCTTGACAAACGTACTCGAAACCACACGTTCGTCAACATTTCTGTAAGAAGAAAACCATTTATAAGCTGTTCACGCTTAATCGAGTACTCTCGAGAGTTCTGCGTAGGATCGATCTCTCTTCTCATTGTGTGTCCTGCGCTGTGTACACAGCGGTAGGCCTGGTCGCTTTGTTCGTGTGTCCTGCCAAATAAATCCTTGCGATTGTTAAGTTTATAAATGTGTTATTAATATAAAAATTCATACAGAAATGCGTATATAGGTCGTTCACGGTAAAATGAGCACTTTTAAAGCCTTGCTTAAGACCAACGTGTATGCACGTTGTGTATTTTTCCGCCTTATGTGTAGTTAACATTGTCATCGACCTCATCACTTTATTCGTGCGTCGGTCAGGTGAAACGGTGAAATTATTACAACAGAAAATATTTTACAAACCTGGCCATTTTTATACTTGACGCATAAAAATAACGGAAAGCGAAAGGAATAATTTAAATTATCACAAATGGTTACCTAACACGTTTTATTCGACGGTAAGCTAATGGACGTACTTTCCAACCATCGTTACCAACCTTAATGGGCACATGTAACTCATTGCACCCGTTAAAATATGTGAAGTTAGGAGCAGTGACTTTTTTCTAAGGTTGATTTCAAAAGTACTTACTTTATCGTGAACAGCATTTAATAATAAATACTACATTGAGCTGTAATACATTTAAACATTACACTCGCAATAAAAATGCAAAGAGTTAAGAACTATATTTTTGTTAATTCTCTTTCAACCTGACTCGGAGCTTGCATTCCAGCGTGTAGTGTTTTAAAATGTTTTTTTTTTTTTTTTTACCGGACTACGGTGAAGCAAAGGAAGGGTTACGATTTTACACGAGGTATGAATGTTATATTTCGGATGTTCCACTGCAGCATCGCACCTAAGGTACCGATTTTGATAAATGAGGTGTCTGCCGATTCCTTTTGATAAACCAAGTGTCATAGGCTATGACACAATCAAGAACATTCAAAATGGCGGCCGTGACAAACTAGAAGGCGCCACAGATGAAGTTAGCTCGCGCAAGCACTTAATTCGCGGCGTATATTTTTCGGTAGTATATGTCATTAATGTTTTGTGATGATTACACTTTTAGATTAATAATATGTAGATCAAGCGTGAAAATTGTCAACCTACATTTTTATAAGTAGAGAAAAATTGGTAAGTAAAAAATAAAGTTATAAAAAATTAAAACCCAACTACTCAAAAATAAAAAAAAAGAAGTCTTCTGTGTAGGTAGACTACACAAAAGTAAGGAAAAAGTCTTCAGTTAAGTGTACGAGTATAATCATAAAGCCGTAATTTGCTAATTTATGTCAATTTAAATTCTAACTAAGTCTGACTCAAGACCTTGACAAATGGAAGGCATAGGTAGAGAGAGGCCTTTGCTCAGCAATGAGGCAAAATAGGCTAATAATAAAATGATAAGTCCATCCGTTTGTCCATCCTGGGGTGTCGTAGCATGTAGTTTCTACACAGCACTGAACTGGAATGCATGAAATTTAGTACATAGATAACTACTTTCTTTATATTTTTTCCCCTGTACCTCGCCTATATATGAAGTGTCTTAGACGGCACGATGTGTGACTAAGGCTTTATGGTTATACTCGTACACTTAACTGAAAACTTGTTTTTCTTTTGAGTAGTCTGGTTTCAGTTTTTATAACTTTATTCTATTTCAAAAAAGTTCACAATTTACCACGGATGGCCTGTAATTGCTGGGACACACAGAATGTTACCGCACAGCTGAAATGCTTGATCTACCGGCATTTCCTCTATTGTTTTTGCATGGGTTTTTTCCTTTTTGAAACTACATTCTAATCTAATCTACTTCGTAGCACTGCAATTGTTATCTATATTTGTTTGTGTTGAGCTTCGACATGCACTAGGTCATCAACAGTACTGAAAGTACTTTTCTTGAGACTTCTTTCAAACATCCCTTTAAAAAAAAGGTGCTATAAAACTGTAGAGATAAAAAGTGCTCCAGATTATTTCTGCTTACACAATGTATTTGCGTTGCGCTCACCTGTGGAAGTTTTCCGTTCCGTTCTCAACATTGAGAGAAACTAAAGAGTGGCAGACACGGTTTTTTTTATAAATTCAAGGTCACTGTCATGTTTTTTCTTGGTTGTATCCATTTAAACCTAGCAACGAGCTGGGAGGTTAAAGTATGCTAGGTACACAAATAAATTTTCGTCTTAAAAATGCCTTCCAAATTATTTTTCCCCGCTCGTTTCATGTCTACAATTTTCAGACACCAGGAGACATCCGCATGAAAACATTTACAACGCACATGCCCATATTTAATTATACGCAGAAGAGGAAATTAACTCGATAACACGGCTGGTGTTAAGGTTAATAATCAATTGTTATTACCACTATATGCAATTTATGGTGAGTCATGTTGGTAGCGAGTCGTGAGGGGGAAGTTGGGAGGCGCGTATGAAATAAGTACGCCTACATTTGCCTAGAAGGAGTGTCGTAAACTCTGTACACTGTAGTTGGCCGAGCTCGAACTGCGACTTCTCGAATGGTCGTCAAGCATACAAATGAGAGGCCACACATTCCCCTCTTTCAAGGCTGTTAACGATGAAGTGAGCACTTTTGAAATCAGCCTTAGAAAAAAGTCACTGGCCCTACATGCATACACTTTAATGATCGCAATGAGTGACATGTGTCCAGTAAAGTTCGTAACGATGGAGGGAAAACTATAGTCCATTCCCCATTGGAAGCAACTTTCTCGGAGCCCTGCTAAATATCTACTTGCAGGCCCGTTTCGTATCCTTCCGCCAAATGTAAACAAATATTGCCATGTGACTGCCATGTAGCACCTGTCAAAATCAATGTTTACATTCCATTGTGGGTGTACATGTGTTCGTATACTTTCGCTACACCTAAACATAAACATTGAAATGTGACTTCTACTTTTCTACCTGTCAAACGTGTTGTTTACTGTTTACAGCTTTTCAAAGAATTCTGCCATATTCTAAAAAACCATTCCGTCACAGTATATTTATTACTGCCGTGGAAACACAGATTTATCACACCATCGTAACTTGCCTAGATAGGTTTAAAAAATTCGTCTACAAGCGTGATGTGGTATTTTGAAGTATTTTTTGGAGTTAGAATAAATTACTCTTCATTTGTCAAAAAGCAACACGCCATGTCATGGCTCGCCACGTCTGCCAACTTCACTTGGTAACTGCCCCGCCATCATATCTAAATATATTAAAATAAGTATTCAAACATTATAATCTCTTTTCAGTTGTAAATTACAAATTCAGAAATCATTATTTTTCTGAAATAGGTATGAAATGATACAATTGAAAACATGTATAAAGGTTGCTGCTTATTAGCCAAGTGAAATTTCCCGAGTGTGAAAGAGACGAAGAAAGAGAAAGATTGCGACAAGCCTCGCCAGCAGACAGTTTTTCAATTGGTTTCTCATTCGATAAAGCAATAACGTACCCTTACGGCCTACTCACGATATTTTGCGCTGTTATTTTAAACTGTAAAAATGAGATATGTTGCCATCGGGGCTACTTAAATATTTAAATATTTCGATAGGCACCGTTTAATTTGCCAATAGGATACTAAAAAACGAGGTTAAAATAATATTTTAACTGTGAACTATTTCTTATTGGTCGTTGCCAACACGTCGCTGCACTCGCTGTTGTTAATTCATATTTAAAAAAATAAATAAATATTACAAGTTATAGAAGATATTAAGGTAATAGTTCATTTATCCAATAATACAGTACTCTAAAGTTAACCACAGTGTTATATATTTGTGGAATACAGGTTATTGAAAAAACAGGTGACATGTTATGCCTGGAGTGATTTTTCAAAGGTTGATTTTCATAAGTCGCTTCCAATCGGGAATGGTTCCGTATGTTAACGTCAAACAAAAGGTGTTAGCTAACCATTTGTGATAACGTAACTTATTTCTCTCACTTTCTGTATTTTTTGACACATCTAAGTGTACAAATAAGCAGATTTGTACAATATTTAATTTTCTAATAATTTCAGAGTTTCACTGGACCGACGCATGAATAAAGTGATGAGGCCATTGGCAATCTTGAATTTACATAAGGCGGAAGAACACGCAAGGTGTGTACGAGTAGATCTTAAGCAGGGCTTTCAAAAGTGCTCGTCTTAGCGTGAGTAGCCTATAGTGAACTGTTCCCGTTTTAGGCATTACGCATGAGCTTGCCGTATTTCGTGCGTCGGGATATGCGACGTTCGAAATGAGGGACGGCGTTGTTTAGTGAAGACCGAAGATGATGAGACTTCGTGTGGAACCCGAGTATCTACTTGGTGATCACAAATTTCAATGCCGGAAGTCGAGCGTACATTTTTACCGGTCTGGCGTCCTTACTGCATGCGCCACGCTTTACCGTCCAGCACCTTTCAAAACCCATTCGTGCGCCAGTTTACGGTGTAGGGGGTCCTGGGTTTGAACGCAAGTCAAATTATAGATGTGTTTGCTTTTAACCGATGTAAGGTTAGGTTAGTGGGGAAGCAGTCGCGTTGTTAATCTACTATCGCAAGTCAAGGGCGCATGTAAAAATAATTAATCAACTTTATCATTACGTTACTAGTTTGACGATGAAGTAATAATCTACATGATTGTACCAGATGTGAAAACTTCTCTGTAATGACAGATTTGACATCGATAATTCTTTTTAAACAACGACGAGAAATTTCCCTTCAGAGAGAAGTTTCCATTCCAGAGTTTTATATTACTGTGGCAAGTGGTACATTTCTCCCTGTTAGATTTTTTTGTTCTTATTGTTATATGGTACAGCATAATTTACACGATAAATGAATTAATCTTGATAGTATGGAAACAATGAGGCTAAAAATGACTTTACTGGTTGAGATCGAGCCTTTGTACCCGCCTTGAGCTTAATTCAGTAATTCAGACCGGAGGTAATGTTTAGTTATACTGAATACGATTCACACGTGGAGACATGCAAATAGAAACCGATTTACAGTCTACAAAAATTGATTTAAAAAATGATTATTCCTACGCATCCATCAATTACTTTTAAATAAAACTCAATTAGATGGAATTTTATGACACACTCCAGAGAGAACTCTTGAGCCAATGACAGTCCTTCCAGGAAACAAGGGTACAACCCTCTGCCACCAGTTCTGGGGTTAAACTAACTACTCAGCGGGCCACCAGCCAATGAACTAACTAATAGCTGAAGCTCGAGAATTCAAAGGATAGTGTAATCTAACCTGGTATCGAAATTAGGGCGTAATTAAAAAATATATCAAAAGGGAGTTGCTTCTGAGCAATTACAGTTTTTGAATTTTATTTCTTATATCGTTTCTTGTTCAACCTTTCTTCAGGATGTGATATTATATTTTTATAGGGTTTTGTAACGTCGGTAGTACATAGAAAATGTTGTTTGGATTAGAGTCGAAAGGCATTTACAGATGTAAGTCGGTCATCTTAAATTACCAAGGCCAGCGTTGGCCATATTGCATATGTGTGACCTTGACTTGTGCGAGCATGACCTTGACATTAAGTAACCATTAACATTGTCACCTTGGATAACAAAATTCAGAAAATTGGGTAAATATCCCTAAAAATCCGATATAATAGTATTATTTAGATGGAAATCAGCATGCCCTACACGCCCACTGCTCTCATTTATGTTATGAGGCCACCATATCGAATATCGCCTATTTACCGCCCCCTCTCTACACCTGGTTATGTCGGCCTGCCTATATGACATTCATATTCGACCTTGACCTCTAGTGACCTTGAACTTGAAAACCTTGCAAAGAGGTGGTGTTTACCATGACATGAATGAAATTATTTCGATCATCGAATAAATAAAGGAAAGTGGTTACAAAGAATGAGTCATTGCTTATGAACATCCTCTAGCTGAGAAGGGGGAAGGCACTGATATATATATATATAATATATGAAAAAGTTTTTATATTTAAGAAAATTCTGTTTTTTATTTCATGTACCTGTTATGTGATTAACTGCAGTATTTTAGTTCTCAGATATAAAAGATTGTGTATGTTCATATTCTCTGTGAGTATTCACGGAAGTCTGCCAGTAAGAAATGACAGAACGTTTTGAAGACTGTGGTATGTTAATAAATCTTCGGCGTACACACATTATACAGCTGGTGTTTTGTTTGGTCGATGTATGGTTGATATGGTAGGTATGTGGTTAGTATGTGATTGATGTATTTTCAGTATATAATCGATATGGCTGTTACACTGTTTAAAAAATTCCTTCATTTTACGGAAAAGTGCAGGTAAAACTGTGATCCAGAAGTGTCCTTAAATTTTCCGTAATATTACGGATACGTTGCTTTTAAAAAGCGCCTTAAATTTCACAGAAATCTACGTGAATTCGCGGAAACTGTGAGTATATTTCCTAGATAGTTTCTCTACTTCCAATTTAAAGAAAAAATAAAGAAAAAAAGCTTTGTTTCTCGTTATGTGTGTGTTTCACTTTGTATAAAAATTATATTTAAAATAGGTAAACTATTTTATACATAGGCGAGATTTGAACGCGGGTGATTCCAACCACTTACCTACAACCTCCTCCTGATGGTTTCGGGATATAACTTTGGTAGTTGCACTACATTCACGTAAGCAACTTTTCCAGTTGTTATTAAAGTTTGTGTATTTCAAGACTTGCTGAATGTTCCGAACTCCTGGTGCTACTGTTTGGTGTTCGAAATAGTGCGTCTAAATGGCCTGGATTATCTAACTGCCCCAGAAACGGCAATTTTATGGTTACAGTGGAGAAGAAAACTTGGTGTAGAATCGCCATTGTTCGGTACCGAAACCAGAATCTATAGGAAACGCGAAGACTCCGTATTTTGCATTTACGTATTCAGTTTCGTTTTTAGCCATTAGGGATTGAGTTTCCATATATTTACTGCACATTTCCGTAAAAAAAAAAAAAAAGTAAATATACGAAAACCTTTAACAGTGTACGAATTGGAAATGTTAGGTTATGAACTCAGAAGTCTGAAATGTCTTGTAATAAATTTTTTATCGCTTTCTGCCAATGCCACTTACCAGACGACGATTGAATTACATAGTAGAAACTGTTTCTAACAACGATGAAAAATGATAATTTCATATTTTGATACAGAACATAATGCATTAACAATTGAGGTTACTCTGTGCCATCAAGCGTTGAAAGCTAAGGAAGAACAATTCGAACCAAGGACAACAACTAAATGGTCACAGAAGATCTTAAAGTTATGTCTCCGTTAATAGCAGGTACTCTTGACAACCCGAAAACTGTGGTTAAAAAGATTTTAAGATAATATCTGAATACACTAAAACCATGCCCAACATTTATCTTGTAAAGCTGTTCGGAAACTCGCCAGAAATATTTCGCGAGGAAATACCTTGTGTAAAATCAGGTAGACATTTGCAAAACAACTTATAGCCTAGCTAAATTCCTAAGGAAGATATGCGCTCTTGAAAATTGAGTATAGAAATTTAATTTTTGCAAAATATAAGAAACGGCATGGAATTAAACTACGATTCTTTGGATTACGTTTCGTGTTATCGAGATCTTCAACCTATAAAAAACTGGCGATAAGACATTCCACCGTCATAAAAATAAAAGGGGTGTCCACCCTCAGATGGCATACAATGTTTTAACCTTCAGGTTTTATGGAAATTTTGTATGGTCTTATTGAGCATTACGTCCTATCTAACAAAAAAGATCCTCTTGTTGCACATGCCTAGGACCAACCTTTTCCTTTTAAAAGGCTCACAAATTTTTCAGCTGTGATGTTACAATTCCTGACATGTAGGCAACACTAACAGCACGCGGAGGTAAATATATCGTAAGAAACCGATATCGGGCCATCTAAACTTAAGTGAACTTAAGTGGAAAATGTACTTATGTGACACAATCGTGTATTGGGCATGTGAATTAACGTGCTTTGTAGCTATAATCTTGTTTAAACAGCATAAAGTTTCACACAAGTCAGCAAGTACAAAATACTGCATAAATTATTATGATGGTCAGTGTAACTGTTTTCCTTATGCCGTGAGTTTTTTGAAGCAAAGCATATACAAGAAAATTTTAACAAAAATGTTAACATCAATTCAACAAAAAATTAGTTTTGCCGCAACATAAACTTCACCATAATGTTGACAATGCAGTAAGGAGGTAATATTTTTACAACAGTACTTAATGTTGAATTTAAATTAATAGCTAAATGGTATATTACATTAACAGCAACATTAGTTGCTTACGGTTCACAGATAACCAACAGTTACTGTTGTGGTAACATTAATAATGTTGGCACACTAGAATTTTTTCTGTTTATATTGTTATGGCCTTCGTCTGCGAAATTTCGAATCATACAATATAACCAATACAAACTCTTTTTTTATGGCGTTGGCCTCCTGGTCCGAAATAGTGTTCTTTGGCACTGCATTGTTTTTCTTGTGATTCAGATGATAATTTGGTTATATCCTAAGTAAGTCAATTATTTTGTTTATTTGTTTGGTTTTTTTTTGTTTCCAAGCCAAGGTCCCCGAATGTGTAGGTCGGTCCCAGAATGTCAAGGTCATCAATGAAAGGCACACAAGATGGTTCGATGTACTTGAGATTGATATTAATGCTGGTGAAATATAATATTGCAGCCACGAAAATTGTTTGATGAAGGTGAAGTACACATGACTATAGGCTGTTCACGGTAAAGTGAGCACTTTTGAGGATCTGGTTACTTTTTCCTTTGAGCCATATCCAAACCTTTAGCCACATTTTGAAATAAATATTTCTATTTAAGTAATAAACACAGTGTGTATGTTCCACAGCACTTGGAAGTGAACGTCTAAAGTTAAAATAAAATGTATTTATTGACTATTACTCCAAATGAAAGGGCGTTCATAAGTGCTCACTTTACCGTGAATAGCCTATAACAAGAGGAGTGTAAGATGTGCTTGTCATCACATACATCAAACAATTTAAAATGATTTTAGGGGAATCGCGTCAAATTTTTTGGCTTTTACAACGACTCCGTAGTTAAGTTCAAGGTCAAAGGTAAGTGTGCAGATTATTGACATGTGCGGCCATCGGACTGGAATTCTGTATAATGGACAGTGAGGGAATACTGATCGTTATATATGTTTGGTAGCAAATAGATTATTATGTACTTTGATATTTTTCTTCTTTTCTTGGGTGTCTTGGTGTTCCGAAGGCTATAAAGTCACTTTCATGATCAACAGAGGTCAAGATTGCAGATCAGTGACTTACAGACAAGCATACCCGCAGATGTGTGTATATATACTCATGTATACACACACGAGGTAGGGACAGATCTGTAGCATACTAGAGTGCATGTTGGGCGTTGTATATATAGTTTAAAGCAGATTTTAATTTTTTGTTTCAAGATATTTGATGTTGTTCATGCCAGGTTCAAGATCACTTTAATTCAGAGTTACATATCAATATCATACAGGTACACTGACACACCTATGATATCGATGTAGCTGTACCATTCGTGGAGTTTGATTTGGCGACCATTGGACTGAAGTGATTGTTTAAGAGCCTGGTAGTATGTGTTGGTCATCAAGTATGTACCATATGCCCTTAAAATAGATTTTTATTTTTCTAATTTGTTTAACTTTTTTTTGGTGTTTTCAAGTTTAAGGTCACTATGGGGTTTAGGTCGAAAATCAGTGATGTATAAGTAGATCGACACCTGACATAGCATGGGGCTGAATTTTGGCAAAATTCACTGTGTTAGCCATCGGACCATAATAAATACGTAATGTCACTGTAGGGCACACTAATTATCATGTAAATAAGAATATTATTTTTTCTGAATATTTACATTAATTTTTCTGTGTTTTGGGAGAGGTAATGCGGTTGGTGTATTCCGGGTTTTCTTGGTATCCGTGTGTTTTTCCAATAGTCTCTAATCTCGACAAGGGTAACGAACAATGATTTCCACGGACTACTCATATTTAACTCCGTGCACAGATTCTGGGTTAATAATGGGGCATTGTGATCAGTATACTTAAACTTAATGTGCCGAACAGTGTAACGTTAACTGCAAACGAACAATAGAATTTTATCACTGTGGCAAGAATATGGTGAGATTACGTAACGACCCTTCTCTTACGACAGTTACGCGACTGCTCCGCTGGCATGCGTTAGAGGCGAATGTGATCGTTACACTGACATCCACGAGTTTTACGGGGAGTCACAGTCAAATTCTGGAGACAGTTTGAGCATTGCATTGTTCCACTCGTTTCAAGCGCGTGTGTTGTTTTCCCAGCAGCGGTTGAGAAAGCTGGTTGTTCTGCAGCATTCTGTAAGTTTTATACTAACTTTGTTTGCTGTTTGTCCTCTTTGAAGTCAAAGACGTGTCTGTTAGTTCTTCTTGGCTACATTTCATGCTTTCTAATTTTCGACTAAAATGATATGTTTGTTTTATTGAATTTTTATCAAACTTATACTTTGTTTATGTGTTTTGGAGTATCAGCGACTGTCAGTCTTATGAGTTACAGTGAGTACTGGAGTCTACGGGGCGAACTGTTTTTCTTCTGCAACCAATGGTAACAACACGAAATTTTTATTATTTTTCCTTAATACCAGGTTTCCCTATATTGCAAAACAGCAAGCAGCACAAAGGAAATTCAACTGAAATATTGTAGGCACAGATTTAGATTTCCTGAATAAGTGATGATATATGGGATAAACGTAATTTCAAGTCGAAGCAGCAACACTTGTTTATCTGGCTTCTTATTGACTCATTTTTGAGCCGTCGATGTTTTCACTGTTAAGTCAACGGCTTAGAACACCGATCGTTGTTGTTAATTTCGTAATCTCTTTTGAACACGTGTTCAAAATTAATTATGTTATAGTTCATTAGCCGTATCTTCAGTTGTTCGTTCTGGTAGAAGCCTATAGCAGTTTCGTATTTGTTACGAATGGAATTTTTTAATGGTACACTAAAAATCTAGAAAAATTACACTAACCGCGATCGCCATCTTGGATATCATTGACATTGACCCTGGGTGACCTTGAACCCGATAAATTGAGAAAAATAAAATGTAAAAAATAGGGTAAAATTACATTATTGAACCCGACCGTCATCTTGGATGTCCGTGACGACGACCTTGTCCCCAGATGACACTGAACCCTAAAAATCAAGCAAATTCTAAAAAAAAAAAATTAAAAATAAAGATAATTGGGAAGAGGAAAATTCTATAAATAAAAATAATCGGCAATTGTAGTAGGATTATTTATTTATGCTTTGATACAGGATGAGGAATTGGAGCTCGGAGCCATCTGCCATCTTTTTTGACGTCACATGCGGGTGTCGCGCTCGGCGGCCTGGGGAGCTATGTTTTTGTGCATTATTGACTTCCATCAACGATATAGGATGTGGGTGACCCTGACCTCGACCGGACCCCAGCAACCTTAGATTTGAAGAATCGAGAAAATCGCGAAAAAAGCAAAATAAAGACAATTTTTATAAATCGAGAGAAAAATTATATTACTGACCTCGACCATTATGTTGGATGTATGTGTCCTTGACCTTGTCCCTGGTAAACTTAAACTAGTAAAACCGAAAAAATTCGCAAAAACCGAATAAAACTCGTAAAAATCGAGAAAAAGTATTTTACTTACCCCAGCCGCCATGTTGGATGTGTATGACCTTGCCCTGCAAACAAGAAACGTATGAACGAGGATCGGGCCAGTAATAGCTAGCCGACTAAGTTCGGCCAGCTGATGCTGGCCCGATGTCTTTTATCGTGAACCCCGATTTGCCCAGGCGCAGCACATCCGCTACATTAAACATGAGGGAAACCAGACTGTTCAGTCACTGCCCAACATCGCAAACAATAACGAATCTACTTTAACTCTGAGAATACTATTTATTCCAACATCTTACAAGTCGACCTCGGAATAATTTTACACAGTTATCTCAAACAATTTTCCAGCTGCATGATTACTACTCAAAATATTAGACTGCAAAAATCGAATATGGGTTCGGCTCTCTTGTTCTTACTCTACTCCCATTACCGTATTCATACTCACCTAGCCACAGCTTCCACATCTTAAAAACTATACTGGACTCTTTTAAGCTTTCCGTGACTGTCATCTTAAAAACACGAAATAAGACTAAGTATCCCTGACGTTTAAGGCGAAGTTTTACCGAAACTCAGAAAGGTGTATTGTTTCAATTTGTCAAAGGCAGTGGGCTTAGCCAGGTTCTTTAAGGGGTGGAGGTCTTAATTCATTTAAATATTCCATAGTTTTCTCATTTATTTACAAACCGTACTAAGAAAATACTCTCGAGTTAATATTTCACAATACGTTACTATCACATGCTTTTTACAGCTAATGTCGACATAACCGTTGATCACTTTACAGAAATTAGCGCAATAGAATAACTAATATCAGTCCCAATAAACAGTGCATCGACATCTCTTGAATTATTTTAAATTATATGTACATATTTGGCAGAAAAGACGTAGCGTTTCCCTTGGCAGTGTTGGACTGAAAGGTAGTCATTTAGGGTTTAGTCGTGTCAGTCAAATCTCAGCGACATTTCACGCGAAAATTCATGGGTCATAAAAAATTCAGTCCATTACATTGAAGTGCAAGTTGCGACAAAAACCGCAAAAACATGCACCCTTCGGTAATGTTTTCTTGAGGAAGACTGCAGTATCTTCATTTTTGAGTGTCTCCAGCTCCTGTTTTTCCTGCAGATGAGATGCTGCTGTCATCTGGTTGTCATGAACGACGGCTATCATCCTCTACTCTTATTCTGGTCTCGCCCAGCAACATTTGGAGCAGCACTCGAATCCTACAAGTGATGCATTATGCGACACTAATTTTGTAGGGCACAAGTTATGCTGGTAGTGTTTGGTGGATAACCGCGAGGAGAATACCAACATATGTTGACGAGCAGAGATGCAGCCCGCATCGCGCCTTTGTTGCATTCAACATTACGAGGCCTGCGTAAGATAATCCAGGATTTTTGTGGTTTGTTCAGCACACTGAGTAAAATGTTTCTACGAGCTTACAGATTTATAATATTTTTTAACAATATAAATATACAAAAGTTGAGTGGTCGGAATACACTGAGAGAAAATCGAACAAAATATTTGTTTGTTTATGGCCAAATATATATTTAGTTGCGCTAACAAAATATATTGTTGAGCAAACAAAATTTTAAAAGCAACAAAATTACTTTTCTTCGTCTAACAAAATATATGTTTGAATAAACAAAATCTCTGTGTTAGGCCAGAAAAATTAGACTGTGAACTAAATATTTTATTAAATCAACTGTATATATTTGTTTGGCCACTCATTGACTGTTTTCGTTCGAAAATACAACTCGAGAGTTTGTTTGTATTTTTTGTGACAGTTAGGATAGTAACCGTGTTTGTTAATACATCTATTGATGCTTAACAATCGCATAGGTACATCAATAAAACAATCCGACAAGAAACTGACAAGTAAAGCTGTAAAACTTGAAATATATGTTTGCACACGTTGCCCAACATTTGGAGTGTGTGTGTATGTATGTATGTATATACATGTATATGTATATGTATATATGTACATGTGTGTGTGTGTGTGTGTATATATATATATATATATATATATATATATATATATATATATATATATATATATATATATATATTTGTGTGTGTGTGTGTTTGTTTGTTTAAAAGCTTTCCGGCGTCATCAGTTGACACGTTAGCTGAGATTACTAAGGCAGCGCTCGGACGCAGGTAATCTAAGTTCGAAACTCGGTCGAACTTGTGAAATTTTATTATATTGGCCCAAACTGTTTAATGTAAGTCTAGCCAAACAAATCTTCAGTTGCGCCAACCATATTTTACAGTTTGGGGCAACCAAATGAGAACAACAAAATAATTTGGTTTCAGCAGCAAAATATTTCACTGCCCCTATACAAACGAATAATTTGGTTGAACCAAACAAATCTTGTTGGATTCAACGAAACCTTTTTCTTAGTGTACGCTAGGCTTCGCAGCTGTGATTCTTCTCGAGACTTGGTAGCTGTTCTTCAGCTGCTGCTATTGCGAGAAATCAATTTTTTTTGTTTGAGTTGCCAATTTTCGGTATTTTTTGTGGGTTCGCTCTGCACTTACAATCCTGCTAATCCTCGCCGACAAGCTACAGTCGCATCGCAAACACACACAGAATAAAACTCGAAGAATCCACGAAAGTTGTCCGGTCTCTAGGAAGTAATCGAGCAAGGTAACGCAGCGGTAAAACACGAGACTTACATTCGAGAGGACCTTAGTTTAAAGCCCAGTTACGGCCATTCCGATCCCGACTTTTATGGTGTCCCGAAATCACTCCAAGCGAATGCTGCGTTAGTTCCTTAACTATAAGACCATCGCAGATTCCTTCCCAGTTCCTGCTTCTATGAGCAACTTGCTCCGTCTCTAACGACCTCGCTGTTGACTAGAAGTTAAACCCTTCTCCACCCACCGCAACTTTTCTTAGTGTACATATAATTCTTTGCCGATACCCACAATGCTGCATATACTTGATTTATAGCCTCGCATTGTCACATGACCCGATAGCTCAGATGGCTAGGGCCATAGAATAAAGCCTGGTTCACATGTACGCCGATCACGCCGAACAGACAGAGCGGAAAACTTAAACAGCTTCTGATTGGCTGTTCTAGTTTTCTGCTCTATATGTTCGGCGTGATCGGCTTACATGTGAACCAGGCATAAGTAAGGTATATCAAGAGTGGATAATGCCATGTTAACCAAAGAGCCACTAAATCGGGGTGTCGAAGGCAGGCGACATCGGAATAACAAATTTGAAATTTACGGGTTGGCTACACCGCCAGGCAGCCGTTTTGTTTCCTATATCTTCCGCTATGAGGCGTAGCAGTGGATGCTACGTAGATGCGTTGGTGTCGTGCTGTTGCCATATAGAGCACCATCACTTCTTTAAGTGAACTTAAAAATTTCTGTGGGCGCAGGGATTAGATCCGACCATGTACGAGTTGAAAAAAAAAAAAAGCAGGCATCAAACCGTGTGAGCTACGAAGCAATGTAAAGAATGAGCGTCTGTAAAAGTTGTTTTATAAATAGTAGGCCTACTCACTTATTTCATCGCACATGCTTGACTTATTGAAACATTTGCATGCCGACTTCGGCTATAGAAATAAACATAATCAACATTTTTATAGCAGAACAGTGAGATATGCAGGATTTGATAATTATTGGGGTTATATCACACTAAAGTTATTCAATTAATAAAATGAGACTTAAAAAAAGAGCTGGCCAATTTTTTTTCTAATAGTTGACCATCATCGCACACAACTTTATCTTGCATGTTATTAAAACTAGAAATCAATATTAGTTAATATTGACAAACATATTATCTAATTGTGTCCTATTTATTATGTACAATGTAAAACAATCAGTTTTCTTCGACAAAAAATTTTTGTTTATAAAGTTTTCGGTGAGTGATGTGCCCTAAATTAGTTCTCCACTCGGCTCTATTCGGTTTACACCCCTAAGTTAGGTTTATTCAGCTCAGGTTAGGGACAAAACGAAATTTCTTAAAGGAAAGTTTGGAATAGGGAAAATTTCAGCCGCTAGGTGCACATTGTTCCAAAAGGTAACTTTTTATTACAATTTTAAGCTAAGAAATATAAAAGAGAAAGGTTTCACTTTGGTACGAAGTTATTTTATATTTTATTTGTGATTATTGTAACTATCCTGTAGAAAAGAGATCAAATCTGGCACATTGTCGACAATAGCTCTTACTCAGTGGCGAAAATTTTTGGTTGCCAAATATAAGCATTGATCTTCCCAACCTGTAGTAGAAGTAACTTGACTCCTGGGTAGAGTGTAAGGTTTGGCGACACAAAGGTAAATCTAGTCATGGTTTGTAAACATTTTTCAAATCAAACCCTTGAAAAATCACCCAATCAGTGACTTGTGTGTTCGTTTTCTTAATGTCATTATCACAAGTATTTGACACTTGTGTGTATTAACATTGACGTATCGTATTTTTTGTTAAATTGAACTTTTACCTTATTTATAAATCATAATATTTCAATTATTATGTTATGAAATAAAGCACAGAGGAAAAAAGTATCTTGATAATGCCTAAAGGCTGTTCACGATAGAATGAGCACTTTATAAATGAACCTTAGAAAAAAGTCGCTGCCTCTGCATGCATATATTTTAATGGGCGCACTGAGTGACATTCGCCCAGTAAAGTTGGTAACGTTGGATGGAAAGTAGTTCATATTTCAACGTCGAATAAAATGTTTTAGGTAGCCATTTGTGATAACATAAAATTAATTCTTTCACTTTCTGGTTTTTTTTGTTTAATACATCGAAGTGGAAAAAAAGCATATTTGTTAAGTGTTTACGTTCTTAATAATTTCACAGTTTCATTTGACCGACGCATGAATAGAGTGATGAGGCCAGTGGCAATGTTAATGTTTCATAAGGCGGAGGAATACACAACTTGCATACAAGTAGATCATAAGCAGGGTTTTCAATAGTGCTCATTGTACGGTGAATAGCCTTTAGTAAGAATAGTTCCTACGGAAAATATATTTACACCGAGTGCGCATAAGTGCAGTGCAGTGCGTGGTCCTTTTGGTGTAACTGTCAAGACTCGTTGGAGCTTTGTTTGCATGAGGCGCAGGAATATCCCGGAAGTATAACTCGAGAAGGGCTTGAGTGGCCGCGACTGTACTACAGCCGCACAAGAAGGCAACGTCGCGCTGGAGAAGCGCGGTGAAGGCGCGGTCGCAGGTCGGGAAGCGCGGTCGCCGGAGACACCGGAGTTCGTCCGGAGGCTGGAGGCGCTCGGACGTGCCACATCCGTCGCCTTCCATCCTGCCGCGAGCTGCCTCGCGAGTTATGCTGAAATCACAATCGCGCGACAGACGCGACGCGACAAGCATAAAATTATTTCCCAGCCAATCAGGATTGAGATTTCTGTGAAGTCAACGCGACGAAAAGATTTCCGAATGGAAAATATTTCTAACCTATTCACGTCGCGGGCGCGACAGGTCTGTAAATCTGTCTAACCTGCCATATTTTTTGGTGCTAAAGTTTTACGTGCGCTATTATTTATCGTATTAAAAAGCCTAGATGTAATTACAGACATATTTTGACGTCCAAAGTACCAGCGGACACGGAAAGAATTTTTTGAAATGATTGAAAAATAAGAAAATAATGGAAACGTTTATAGCCATTGTAAATGAGGTTAGTATATAGTGGCAAGAAACCATTTATAAATAATATTTTAAAATGTTGATCGCGAAGCGGTAAAATATGGTGTTCATATTACCGCGAACTTTTGTTGTTACGTCGTGCCCTTTGCGTCGCATCTGTCGCGCTATTGTGATTCCAGCATTATGCGGGAAGCTTTTCCACGACTCTCTGCGTCTTACACTACGCTTACACTCGGGGCTAGTGATGTTGCAAAAATATCGATATATCGAGTTGAGTTGAGTTGAGAGATTGGAGCTGCTCTTAAGGCTCGGCTTACCCATTTTACAGAAGTTCTTCGTTTTCGCGTAATAATAGCGGACTCATAGTAATTACTGACAATATGCGATTGTAGAAAATGCACATTTTACGAATTGTTTAATGTTTTTGTGCGCAATTTTAATAGCGAATTATCTACTTGTAGTAAAAAGCCGAGATTATATTTATATTTTATTAATAACTTCTCGACCTTTTACAACAAGCAGATAACACACAATTAAAATTACGCACAATAATATCACACAATTCGTAAAATGTAAATCTTCTATAATCGTACATTATCAGTAATTACTATGAATCCGTAATTATAACGCGAGAACGAAGAGTTTCTGCAAAATGGGTGAAGTCGTACCTTAACAACGAGGTCTTGAGAGCTGATGAGGGCGACAGGTGACAATGGAGCAGCACCGGAATACGAGGTCGGGGGAAACGGGAGATCCCCGAGAAAAACCCGCCAACCAGCGGCATCGTCCGGCAAGACTGCCACTTGCGAAAATCCGGTTCGTCTTGGTGGAAAGCGAGCAGTCTAACCGCCCAGCCACCGAGGTCCCTCGATATATCGAAATGACGTTTAAATTTCAACGATATATCGATATAAACGTCTATGTATTTCAACGATATTTTATCGAAATCACTATCTTATCCCATGTATTGGAAATAAATATTTTTGACATGCTCTTTTAATAAGTGCTTTAAAAACAAAATTTTAATTAAAAAAATTATGATCTTTACTTTGAGAAATGCACCAGAAACAGGTGCTACAATATTCTGCAGTGCCTCGTGCCCTCAGTATGTAATATTCTAAGCTATTTTACATTTGTCAAGTCCTTTAATACATAATGTATCGGATTACGTTGTACCGAAAATCGACATTTTTCCTTCGGTTTATCGTTTCGTAAAACGATACGTTTATAAATAATCTATATAAATAATATTGCTATTTTTTACCGATATCAACATCCCTAATTAATGGGACTCCAGCTGTTAGACCGGAAAGTAAGTAGAGCACCGCTGATTATAGGTATGTATAGGCTGTTCACGGTAAAATGTGCACTTTTGAAAGCCCTGCTTAAGATCTACTTGTATGCACGTTGTGTATTCTTCCATCTTATGTAAAATTAACATTGCCATGAGCCTCATAACTTTATTCATGCGTCGGTCAAGTGAAACTGTGAATTTGTTAAGATAGTAAATATTTTATAAAATTTGCTAATTTTTTGCATTTCGATGCACTAAAAAAGCAGAAACCGAAAGAAATAATTTAAATGATCACAAATGGTTACCTAACACTTTTTGTTCCACGTTAACATTCGAAACTACTTTCCCTTCATCGTTACCAACTTTACTGCGCGCATGTCACAATGTGCACCCGTTAAAATATATGCAGGTAGGAGCAGTGACTTTTTTTTAAGGTTGAGTTCAAAAGTGCTCACTTTTGAAACCCTAGTTATTTTTCTTTAACCATTTTATATCCTTCCACCACTTGTTAATGTAAACCCTGCCATGTGAGTAATAAACACAGTGAATATATTCACCATACCCAAAACCAAAAGTCCGAGGCCGCAATGAAATGTATTGATTGGTTATTATGTCTGATGAAACAGCTTCAAGAAGCACTCACTTTATCGTGAACGGCCTATACCAAAAATGGTCGCTCCTGTGACTACGTCATAACGGCCAGGATGGTGTTCTGCTGAGTGTGTGACTTAGATGCGGCGGCACTGGACTTGGCAGTAGCTAAGCCGTGCAAATGCTCTTCCACGTGACCGCGGCAAAACACTCCGGGTGAGCCTGCCCTTCAAGTCTTGCTCGAATGCTTGTTTCCATGTAGCTATCTAAACACTGAATGTTCGTAATAACTGGCTAAAATTGATTTTAAGTAAATATTTTAAATATTTATTGTTAGTTTAAATGACAAAAGTTACCAAAAGGATAAAATACAACGTTGACCTACTCCCATTGCCGATAGTTACAAAATTATTGCACAAATGCTGAAAGTTACAGTAAGGTTATTACAAAATGAATGCTGAAAAATATAATAACAATTAAATTATTAATCTTAAAAAAAATCAGTACATCATATATAGTTGTCTGTTAGGATGGATTAAGAATAAAGTTTGGCTCATAGGAGGGCATCATTTAATTATATTATATAAAAATTACGGAAGATAAAAAACAGAAGTTGTGCCGCGGCTTGAGATCTCCTATAAACACAAGTATTGGTAAGGGTGGATGGAGTATTCCGCGAACTTAAAGGTAACACAATACAAAAATAGAAGTTCGCAAATACTTTTATAATCGTAGTATTAACACATTATTCAAAATAAGAATAGAGTTACTTTGTAGTATTAATATATGTTTGTGTTAAATTAAAAATCGTCATACTGTCCATTGTTTATATATATTTACGCAACCTAAGTTTAATAATAGTTTTCAGCAAATATTATGAAGTTATCTATCGTATGAAATTTTCTGTAACAAATTAAACATTTGCGGATGAGCCTGTAAATCATACGACAACCAAACTTAGATTTTATGAAATTTTAACAGTTATATAATACATTATATAATATAGTAGTAAATAACCAATTTTACTGTAAAACTAGCGTGAGCATTTTTCTGATCGTATTGTATATGCCTATATAAATTGTGTGTAATATTTTTCCTTTGATAACTCTAATATATGTTTGGTTGCCCACGGTCTAAATATAATTGCTTACATGTTTTGTATCAAATTATGTTAGAGGGTTTATAAATTGGCGTTTGTTTTTACAATTCTTTCTATAAATTTTGTTTTTTTTTTCTGTGAAGAGAAATTATGTATAAAAGTGTAAACTGTAAGTCAGAAATAATACTAGATGCAGCTCTGTTTGTAAGATTTTACTGTCATATTAACAATTTTTATAACATTTAGTTATAATGGAATATATTAACAAATATAGTAAAACACGACGCATTAAATCGACTGGTATGTTTAGTGTTGAAGTGCTATATGTAATAAAGCGGAGTGGTGTTGGTGTGTATGTGTAGAAACGCTTAAGTGTGTGTGTGTTAGTGTAACACCGGCGGGTGTTAATGTGTTGAAAGTGTGACGGTGTTGTGTACCCTAGTACTGACGCGGAGTAGCGGCGCACGCGATGTAGGAATTTGCTGATAGTTGCCTCTGCGCCACCCACGGCGGGCAATGCAGTGTGGCGCGGCGCGGTTCCGTCAAGCTCCAGATATGTTCCGTGCTCCCGGCTGTGCTGTCAACTCATTCAAAACAGTTTATTAGTACAATGCCCTCTTAAAACAATAACATACTTGTGGGGAAATTATATATCTAAAATAGGGCCCTAAACATTAAAACTTGTATTAGTGATTAAAATTTTTTTTTTTCAAATAGTGCATTGAAATTTAAAAATGTCCAAATTTATCTATTATAATTGTTTTTTTTTTTCTCATTCATTTCTAACTGAAAATATATTGAGTGAGAGTTGACATAGATTTTCTTAGAATTCAAAATTATTGTGAAAATTTCATGTAGTAACTTATAAACTTCAAATAATTATATATAATACTTTTATGTAAGTAATCCTGCTATTACGTCTCTTTTAATATTATTATTTCATCTCAAACTTGCAATTCTTTCTGTTTGCGCGGAAATGCAAAGAAAGAGTTGTGATTTAATTATAATTACGAATTCATCCATATTTATGCATATTTCTGAGTTTTTATTTAGAAACTAGACCAACATAAATATTGCTGTTTCACTTAGAATGCTACGGCTGGATTAAGTAGCATACTTGATATTGAATATGTTATTTAATTTGCCACTTTAATTCCCTGGAGCAGTTAAATTTAGGACTTTTTATATGGGTACCGTTGATTGTGAGTTATATCTATGTAATCTGTAAAAAAAATAAGTTATGACACCGTTACTACATAAATACGGTTAGGGTCGTTAATTTGTTCTATGAAAATATCCTTGGCAGAAACGAAAAATCATTTTAGTTTGAAATTGCATACCCATTAGAAGCTTGCCTACTCTGCAACAATTTGAGCCACTTTTTCTAAACTCAGTGAAATGACACTGCACGCACAGCAAATAATGCAGTACTCCTGAACTCACCACGGTCAAGCAAAGTTGCGTCCCGCAACTCCTAGCCAGTGCTGACTGGTTCCCTATACCCAGGTCAGTTAGCTTCCAAACGAGACAGAAACGCCTCTGTAGCGGGTCATCACTCCACCAGAGATCCAAAGTGCTCCTCTCCTCCGCTCGAGAAACCAAATTCGACCCAATGGTAAACGACTTCTATCTACTGTATGCATCTGAGTTCCCCTGCACACGCCCTTTCGCGGGTGAAGTTGGTGTGACTCTAGCAACTCTCATATTTCGTTAGAACCCTTCGAGTAACACGCAGTAATTCCATCTTACACTCCGAATCTTGCAGATGGTTGAACCACAGGGTTGGCTAAACCTTGAAACACAGTTCCTGCGTGACCCAAATACTTACATTCTAGCTGTGTGCAGTATTTACATTGCAGCCAAACTGAAGAAGTAAACGTTAATCAGTATTTCTTTGAAACTTACTAAGAAATATGTTGTATGTAGAGCTACGAGTATTTTGCTGATTGAGTTGGCAGCAAGCTAGGCTGGACAGCTCTCTATACACTCGATACATTATCATTTGCTTATTGGTTGCTGTGATCAAGTGAGGCGTCTGTACAGGACTGTTAAACTCTCACTCACACTGCTGCTCCCTGCTTACTACTTTCTCTCAGTTAAACGGGGCGTGTCTAAAGATCTGTCATCCAATCACAACAGTAGGAGAGAAGAACAAGTGTTTGGACTCTACCTCGCCTCCGAATGAATTCGCGAAATACTCGTGGCTCTAGTTATGGCGAGCGTAGCAGCCGCGAGCACCGGCGTCTCACGAAGGCGATCCGAATTCGACTCCCGGCAAGGTTATAGTAAAGTTCAAATGAGAAAATAATGTTGGCGGAGCTTTGAGGGAGGGAAGGTAGGGGGAGACAGTGTAGGGGAGGGCTCTCTCGAATGGTCGCTTCTGGAGGGAGGAAAACTACGTGACACTGCTGCCGCCATACAAGCCAGACTGATAACATCGCTCTCTACTACCGCGCTGTTAAGGCCCTTTCACGCCTTTTAATTTGTCATCAAATTTCCTTCGATTTTTATTGAATTCAGTTCATTGAACGCTACATGACGTCATACGAACGCCATAACCGCGGCCAACACATTACCTAAAAACAGCACATTACCTAAAAAAAGAAAAAAAACTGTTTCTCGTTTCATAACGGAGTGCTTTGCACAGGACCGACCAAGCACATGCTTGCCTGCGAAACAACGACGCCATGTTACAATGGGAGTGTCGCGGCAGTGTTATGTCTGTGCGAACACAAAGAACTCTGTTCCTCACGTCGCCGTCTATTCACTTATTAACGCCCCTCTCATTTGTGCCTCGAAGGTTACACGGAGGAGACTTGTTTACTAGCGTGACGTAAACCTCACATGCAACGATATCTGAGACGGGACTTGAGCCTACATCCGCTTGCTGACGAGTTGAGCTTGTGTTAAAGTCCCTGCCACACTGTTACGTAAGTTAGATGGTTCTGGCATCACCGAAACGTCATTATCACCGCCAAGTTTGTCTGGAAAAGTTGGATGGCTCTAGATTAAATCAAATTTTTTTAAAATTAGGGTGGAGGGAGAGGGGGTTCTTAATTTTTTTTACGGTAGACGCAGCCAATCAGAATCGTGAATGACAAAAATGACGGCCTCCGACATCAGGAAACTTCAAGAATGACGAACTGTTACTAGAAACTAATTTAATGTTAGAATATTATGACACTTTCTTTATATAGAACCTCTGTGATTATGAATGCTATTTGGAGTGATTATTACACAAATATTTCAAGAGCCCAGATTGCATTGAATTTCATTATGACGGAAATAACAAATAAAATATAAACTTAGTAAAGATGTGAAAATAAAACTCAACCTTTGTTACATTTCTCGTAGTAGTCTGTCAGAAACACAACAATATCACACTTTGAAACAATTTTAGAATGCAAATTCAAATTAGATTTTCCCAGTAAAAGAAATTGTCACTGTGGCACACTTTTAAATGTATTCAAGATTATTTTACCGAATTTCTTGAATGGAAAAATTTTGATGGTCGTTTTTTGTCTTTAAATTTTATTGTAAAATATATTTCTAGACTAAAATTTGACAGTGTGGCAGGGGCTTTAACACACAAAAGGCTAACCCCGTCACACGTGTGGTTTTTCTTGCAAAATGTATTGCAGTGAACACAGGTGCTCCTGAAGAAATAAAATAACTACTTGGAAATGATTATGCTCTCTGTCCCTGCGTGTATTTAACTTCCGCCCAACAATAAAAATGTGTTAATTGTTATCTGTGGGCAGCAATTTATCGAGTATGACGTTTTACGTCCGCTTTAATATATGCGGTCGAAAATATATATGAATGAGAAGTTGCAGCTTCGATTAATCAAAAGCTATCTTAACATGGTGTTTTTGCAGAAATATTTTCGTGAATGACGTGAATTTACTGTGATTTTTATAACGGCATTATGAATTAAGTAGTATTAAATTAATATTTGAACACTTACTTAATGCTTGGTCAGTTGAGCCATTTTGAGGAACTTGTTATAAAGCAAAACACATAGTCTAGTGTGAAATAATTCTGTTTGTCGGTCTTGTTTACATTACAGAGACATTTGTATAGCCACGAAAGCTTGAAATACAGCCAGGTAAGTGTGCCGTTTACTTCAACGTTGGCTGGCAATGTACCATTTGACACGTAAATGGAAGACTATCGTATGATTTTTCCCCCTGTAATAGTGTTAAATAAATATTCCGTACGGTTAACGAATGTTGTTAATTCTTGTAGATTTTAAACTGAGTAATTTTGCACTAGCTTAAGCTATAGTTTGTTTTCGAGTCACGTGTATGGACTGCAATCGATTAAGTTAAAGTCCAAGCTTTATTTTTTCGTTTAAATGCAACACCAGCGGTTTCAAACTGTGATTTCCGTTTAATTTGTTTATATTTTGCGGAACAGTTTCTCATTGTGATATGATGGCCGTGACTTAGCATTCTGTAAAGTATTTTCGGCAACTAATGAATACATTTCTGGCGCTGTGACCCTTGAAAATGTGTTCTACAGCGTTATTGCCGGGTGGTAACATCTCCGGCAGGATCGCAGACCCCGAAGAGCGGAAAATTTTCCGAGAGTGACTTGCGTGTAAGGAGTATAATGGTGAGGGTCTCACCCTCCCTTTAGTTCCCTCTTCCCCCTCCCGTAATGCCATCCCCCCCTACTACCACGTTGCATCACCCCATGGCAGCGTTCCAAATCGCTACTCCGAGAGCGAAGTAAAGTAACATAGAGTTAAATCTTTGCAAAGCTAGAGTTTAAGTGGTTTTGGAACGAGCATATTGTTTACAAACACGCACTGATCAAGCAACCAAAATAAATTATACATCACTTTTTATAAAAATAAAAATTATATCCGAATGTAGCAGTGCATAAAACTTAACTTCTAAAATAAAAAAATACTAATTCTATCATCCGTTATTTGTGATTTCCCGCTTGTGTCTGTAACCAGAACATGCAAGTTTTCTTTTAGTTTAATTAATTCAGTTAAACCACCCGCCTTCTTCCAGCTTATAGGCTATTCATGGTAAAGTGAGCACTTTTTGAAGCCCTCTTATTTGGAATAATAGTCAATAAATATAGTTTATTGTAGCCTCAGACGTTAACGTTCGAGTCCGGAGAAATACAGTGTTTATTTCTTGCATGGAAATATTTATTCGAAAAGTGGTGTAAGGAGAACAAATGGCTGATAGGAAAATAAGTAACTAGGGCCTCAAAAGTGCTTACCGTGAACAGCCTAGACCCTTCGTTACTCGCCTAAATAACGTGTGTAAAATTTTTACTCCTCCTAAAGGCTCAGAGTAATAATTATTTTGCAGCTTTGGGACTAAAGAATTTATTTTACTCAGTGTGTATTGGCACAGCCATAGAGTAAACGTTTACTCGTAGAGTAGAGTTTTGGAACGTCGCCCAACTATTCTGCCGTTGACATTCGGCTGGCCGGAACGATAGAGACAGTCACTGCAACATGGCCAATTCGTGTTTAACTATAGTAGTTTCAGCGGGTGTGTGTAAATACTGTGTAATGTATTTTGTGTGAAATTTTTATGTAATTTACAAATGACCCCAATTTGTATGATAGTTCCCTTGCAATGTTAGGAGTGATCACAGAATTTTGTTCTGTATAGTTGGCACTATTTACAAATAATTTGATAGTAAAAAATGAGTGGAAGTGTGAAATACGCAATATTGTCTATATGTACCCTTTCAGCACTGCAAAATGTCGCGTGTGTGAATTTAAAGATACATTAAATGCATTTTGTCGTATTTAGCCAATTTTCAGTAATGTCATTTCTGTATTACATATTTAGACAAATAGTAAAATTATAGAACCTCATTTCGTTGTTTTATGATGTGGGAAATTTTCACTTTAATTGATGCCAAGATATGTTTACATTCCACCCAATTTATTATTTTTGTGACGGTGGGTGTGTATTCTTGTGTAACTTTGCTAAGTGTATGTGCAGTTTGAGTGGTCACGTGTAGTAACACTGCCAGTGAGTGGCGAAGGACGCTGTGGTTCGCTGGCTGGGCCGCTCGCCTCCCGACACGGTCAACCGGCTTTCATTCCTATAGTCCGTCTCACGCTTAGATTGCAGTACAGGGCTTATGGCGCTCACTGTTGCCAGATTGCTTCAGCCTTGTGACGTAACTGACAAGCTGAGAAACAAATGGGCGGTGAAGGAAACGGCCTGATTAAAATAATTTTCATCCGTTTACCTCCCTGCCAACTCGTAAAGGAATCCAATCCTACGACGCAAAGCTAAGCGCCTCCTTTGAAGCTGAAACCTGTGAGATATCGTATCATTGTGATTGGACGGCGCGCACGCAACGTAGATAGTTTTCTTTTTCGAAGTTGCAAAAAAATAACTTATGCGGCAACAGCTCCCGCAGGAACAAGGACAGCGTTAACGACAGAAATCGTGCATTGGAAAGAGAGAGTGAATGTCCATTACACCGCACACTACAATCTAAGAGTGGGACCCTCTAAAGGTGTGGCAAGCGCGGCAGGCGTTAGCGTCCTTGTTGATCCTGCCAGGATGTGAGAGGACGTACACACTTTCGTGTTTTCACGTCAACGACCAATGTAGAGCGTCTCGAAGAACGAGTGGCAGAGTTGAGTTGAGAGATTTGGCCGGCTCTTAACTACGAGGTCTTGAAAGCCGACGAGGGCGACATGAGGCGAGAGTGCAGCAGCGCCGGAATGCAAGGGCGGGGCAAGCAGGAGATTCCCGAGAAAGCCCGCCGACCAGCGGCATCGTCCGGCACGATTCTCACTTGCGAAAATCCAGGAGTGACCCGGCCGGGGATTGAACCCGGTTCGCCTTAGTAGGAGGCGAGCAGTCTAATCGGTATAGCTCATGTGGGCGTTCTGTAAGCACAGGATGGACATGAAAACGCAAAAAATCAACCCGGCTAAGTAGGTGTTATAGGCACATGAGAACATTTGCCGTGATAAGTGGGAGATAGGTAGGTATAGATATAGGGCTTAAGGTTGAAGTAATGCAACTGCCTATGGAGCACTGCACACGACTATATAAAGTGACGAACTCATAAAAAAGTAGTACAGACACCATACAAATCATCAGAAAAGTGAAAGAAGAATGTATATATTTTTCAACATTATAAAATATTTCACTAAAATATACTTTTTAAATACAAAAAAAGTCTAATATAATAGTCTGTATTTTTAACCAAATTTAAGCGCATTTCCATTCTGGATGCTTCTGAAAGCAGAACTTGCAAGAAAATCTTCTTCAAGAAAGATCGCCATAATATTTATTGTGATCGTGTGTAATAAAATCATAGTAATAATGTATCATATAAATTTTATAATTGACTTTATTTACATCAGTTTCAAACATAAATGTTTGTGGCAAATGGACGCGCATACAAATAAGTGTAAAAATGATTTCATTCATTACTATTACAATTTTCTTACATACAATCATGGTAAACATTATGACGATATTCCATGATGAAGATTTTATTGCAAATTTTGCTTTCTGAAGCATCGAGAATGGGAATGCGCTTAAATTCGGTTTAAAAACAGACTTTTTTAATTGATATTTTTTTATATTCAAAAAGTAATTTTAGTAAAATATTTTATAATGTTGCAAAATATATACATTCTTCTTTCATATACAGCACATAAATTGCCCTTTCTGACAATTTTTATGGTGTCTGTAGGTACTACTTTTTTATGAGTTCGTCACGTTTTATAGTCGGTTGCAGTACTCCATAGGCAGTTGCTTTACTTCAACCTTAATGTCTCGTCGATAGCGGGATCATTAGAGATGAAGAAAGTTCCGCAGGGAAGCAGAAACAGGGAAGAAATCCGCCATTGCCAGTAGTAAGAAACTATCCCTGCATTCGCCTGGGCAGTGACTTCGGGAAAACATGGAGAATCGTAATCAGGATGTTCAGACAGGCAGTCGAACCAAGGACTTACTGAATCCGAGTCCGGAGATCGCTCGATATGTGGCATTCATGTGCTTTTTCTTTTGTTCCTAGTCTCCGGGCAGACTCGAGAGGCCCGCTCCCCGATAAAATAAATGTCAAAAAGGAACTCCCCACACCCTTATATGTTGGTATGCATAGTATAAGAACGTAGTGAACAGACTCAAACAACCTATAGCTTAAAACTGGCGAGAAAATAGTATCTCTACGTATAAATTACTTTGACGGTGATGAGAAATTTTCACCTCATTAGGGGCTAATGAGGTGAAAATGTAACTTGTTTGTCATTAAATTGAAACCAACGAACTTCACGGAACCCCCACCCTCTCCCATATATTTTACGTATGTCGGAACCTGTGTTTTAATATACATATACATTTTTTTTCCAATGCATTTTGAAATTTTGAACGATACTCGTAAAATTGTACATCCCTTTTATTGCAATTACACTAACATTCGATATTGTACTTCGGAATTTGCCTACAAGAAACTCAAATTAATTCGTAGGTACTCCTTACTTAGCTTTGAACTAGTTTACGTAACAAGGTGCAATGTGTCTCACATCTTAAAGTAACACTTTAAGTAAAAACTGTACTGCACGAATACTGTTTTTTTCTTTTCAAATTCAAAATGTCTTGTTTTTGTGAAGGTGTTAGACACACCCTTAACATATTACATCAGGTTGACCGTACGCTTAGAAGCTTCCAGACAAAACTGAAGTTACTCCAAACATTTTGGTTTTTCTAATGTCAATGCAACATCAGATAATAGATGGATCAGTTGGGCTTGAACTGGAAGCAAAACGTGAACCCCGATAATCACGTTTCGAATACCGGTTCTGAGCAAACTCTTGTATAAAGAGTGTAGCAAGGCGGCTTTCGTACGGCGGATAAATGCCTGCTGTATGTTTTGTGGGAAATACGAAAATGTTAATATAATATTTTTTTACCAAGTATAAAATACATTATTACAAAGGCGATCTACTCTGAGGTTGGTACGTTCAGTACGAGTGACTACAAATTTAGTACTTTTATTTTATGTGTTTCATGTGGTTGGTAAAGAATGGTTTTACGTTAGATATACGTTGGAATTTCACATCCCATTGAAGTTCGTGAATTTCGGCCTGTTTGAAAACTTTCAAATTTTGACTACTGAAACAATTTTTCAAAGTAGATACAGGCGTCTCGATTTCCGCTGTACAAAACAAATTTCATAGCTATTAGAACCACAGTTCAAAAACCACACAAAAATAATTTTATATTCATCATTACGTTATTTATCTTAGAGTGGGTATTATGTGGGTTTGTTCTTATTTGCGTAATTACGTCCAGTAGTAAGAAAGAGATGTACTTTGTGTAATATCTCCCTCATGGCGTATTTCAATTACTGCGCTCCCCCCCCCCCCCCTTTTTTTTTTTTCACGCGCCAATTGACAGAGTTTCGCGTATTCTTCAGTTCCACCTATTGCTGTGGTTGTTTTCTATCTTCCAGTTCCGAGTTGCATTGAATGAACCACTACACACTGAGTAAAGTAATTTCCGCAGCACTCGAAGTCTTTTGTGCTATTTGAATGCAAATGCCGTGGTCACAAGCAAGTCGTTTCGGGAAAGCATGCGATAATTGCACCTGTCTTAGTGTTCGGGGCACACTGAATGTGCATTCAGTGCAGTTATTGGAAATACACGGATGCGTGAATAAGCGGACATGGAACACTTTAACTGGACGAGATGGCGACATCTGGATGAATTTGAGCTTGAATATAATGCATGTAACCGTATTGACTAGCAACCAACGAAAAATATAATTGTTTTGTCAATTAGCATCATACCGTATGTTTAATGTTTATATAATGTTTCATATTTCATCAATGATACCTACTGCCAACCCATGAACATGCGTTATGAAAGCAAAATCGTTGAATAACTACATAGATTCCTTTTTTAAAAAAAATCTGCTATTATTTTAGCAATCCCTCGTCATTGTCACTTCTATTTTTAAAATAAATTGTTTATGTTGATAAGTGTTCCGTACTCTTTTCAGGCCAATGAATCCAACGCTGTGGGGTTATTTCCTGTTCTTGCTTCCGGATACAATTTCTAATTTGATTGCACCAAAAATGTTATTTTAAGGTCAAAGTCAAAATACGTTTTCATGTATCGATAATGTCTGTGATTTACGGTAGTTTATACTAAGTTTTCGTTAAAGCCCCTGTCATACAGTCAAATTTTCGCCTTCCACTACATTTGGCAATACAATTTGAAGATAAAATACGACCATCAAATTTTCCCTTCCAAAAGATTTTATCAAATAATCTTTAATGTGTTTGAATATGTGTCACACTGTCAGATTTTTGTACTGGGAGAATCTAATTTGACTTATTATTTAAAAATTATTATCATAGGGAGATATTGCTTTTGTTTTTCCATGCAGTCCATTACAGGAAGAAATGTTAGGAATTTTGTTATTTATTTTCTCTTATTTATTAAATCCAAATTTTATTTATCAGATACGTTCCATGCACAATTACATTAAATGCCTCTGAGCTCGTATTTATGTGCAAAATTTATTTATAATAGCATTCATGCCCAGACAGCTTCTACATAAATAATTATCTTCATTGCCTATTTCGTATTCAGAATTTGTTCATTATTTTAAAGTTTCTTGACGTCCATTTTTGTTATGCACGATTGTGATTGGCTGAGACCGTCAAACGTCAAATAAATTTTAGAACCGGCCCAATCTTCAAATGTTTGATGGAAACTGAAGCCAGCCATCCAACTTTTTCAGGCAAATATGGCGGCGTTTATGATGTTTCGAAGACGTCATAACTCCCCAACTTTATACGACCAAACTTAATGAAAGCAGTTTGACGGAAAAATTTGTCAGTGTGACAGCGGCTTTAGATATCACGAGTTTTTCAAAACGATTACACAAGCAGTAACCACAAATAATTAAATATATGTGAATAATCTCCACTCTAGTCCATATTTCCAGGTTATGTCGGTTTATTTCGTCTGCTACGATTCTGATTGGCTAGACATTAACAGTTGCTAATTTAATCTTAACCTGTAAATTTCCTTATTGGTAATATTCATGTGCTTATCGAGTCATTAAGTACAATTTGTAATTCTTCACTCTTTAATCTTAAACCCACCTTTAAACACTATTGTATTTTTCCGTAATTTTTTTTTTCAAATCGCAATGGTTACGAAAACGAATTTTATCTGACAAAATACTTTATTTCTGACATGTTAGCTACATGGATTCACGAACAAGTAAAGTTCGGTTTACGATTAAGGACGTGTACCTACGTATCGAAATGAAAGAAGGTATTCTTACGAAACGGTTCACGGTCTTCGCGTTACATGTCGTGTAGTTACATCATAGACACGTAGACGTGTAAATATTTTATTTTGGGTCGTGTACTCAAAACCTTCAGTCAATAGGAGGTGTACTCAAAACCATTGCGTTTATTTGAATATTCGATTTCTTGAAGAAAGACTTGTGTTTATTTTACTTTACGCCTTTAAATAAGACTCCTAAATAATTATATTTTCTACTACATCGCTACTTTACTAAAGTTAAGGTAGTTTTAGTCGTGTGTGATTGGTTGTAAGACGTGTACGTTCACTAGGAGCCACACTTTTTTGTAAACGTTAAGTTTTTTTTTTACCGTATCGGCGTTCCAGTCATCGCAGAATGCTCACACGCGAGGCACGATTGAATTTCCTCGTGCGGCAGCTTGCGACGCCGCGATGCCAGCGCCGCCTCACAGGCGTTGTAGAACTATCGGCAGAGTAACCCGTCCTTGTAGTGACTGGAGCTGCCGAGAGAGTGTGCCAGTAGCGGCGGACTGTTAGAGCGTCAGCTGCGCCGTGCGACAGATTTATTATTCCTGCAACACGAAGAGAGAGCAAGGGAAAAAATATAACCAAGGAAATTTGGCCTTGAGTTGAGATACGGCGTACTGAATGCGATGCATTTCCGCAAGTCATTGCTTAACATTTTTGTTTGTTGTTTGCGACAACGTTTCTCAGAACACGCATTACCAGGCGCGATTCTCTCAACATGTGCAATTGTGTTGAGAGGACTTTAAAGCCGACAAGGTTGAAAAAGGAAGTGGGGAGGGGGCGGAGCCGGGAATCGACCCCGTTTCGCATTGGTGGGCGACAAATGACTCTTGACTGCTATAACACCGCGGACCTTAAGAGGGAAAATGAGCTTTGAAACCCTAATCCCTCCTTTGGTAAAGCCCATCCACAGTTGCTTCCAGCGTTTCTGAAGCACGGCTAAAATTCTACTTCCAGGATATCCCTCCGCGTCATGCAAACAAAGCTTAACCAAGTCTAGAAAAACATACCAAAGGGACAACGCACCTAGTTCTTGCGCACTCACATCAAATATATTTTGCATAAGAACTATTTCTTACTAGGCATTGCCAACACACATATTTTCTCACTTTTTAAAATTCGCATTAATTATAAATGAAATATTATAATTTATAGATAAAATATAGGAGATTATTTAAGTTAACCACAAATAAACTACTTTTATGTTAACACAAGTATAAAACGCTTATGAAACACAACATATTTAGGAAACAACCAATCACTTCATACATAGGGTGATTTTTCAAAGGTTTGATTAGAAAAGTGTGAATAAACCGCGAATAGACAAAAAAAATTCTAATCGAAGGTGTGTTGCGCCGCAAAGTTGGTTTTTAAGCATTTGTAAGTAAAGCATTATAACGGGTTAGTTACGTTACGATTTCGTCCAGATTTAAATACAATAAATTCCAAAAACTGGGGTATGAATGGATGATATCCTATGAATAATATCCATCTCGTAGCAACGTGATTGCAGGTTACAGTCCTGTGAAGCATAATGAGCAATGGTTGATTAATAAACGGCTACAATCGCAGTCTCCGGAATTTAAAATTTACGTGTTATGTCTTATGCTTTGCATAACTCTGTTGATAAAGTTTGAGAGATTATTATGAAAACAACCACGAGTTCTCACGAACTCGAGAGGACGGTATAACTGGCATATGTACGTTTATCTGATTCTGACCACTTGTGTAGTAGCTGCGCGTGTTTATTAACCATCCTCTGGCGTACATACACGGATCTATGGAAAAAACGGGCCTCGAGGGAGGGGGTTGGCAACAATGGTTGATAGTCTGTAGTACGGGCATTAGTTACAGATGTGGTTATTACTTTGGTGTCTTGACAGTAACACGTGTCTCCCTAAAAACACGTCCTGCTCGAATGGGTGATTTCGTTATCCAGTTATTTGCTGTTTCGGCATATCGGTCGAGTAAATAATTTATTTCTTACTAAGCTTTACTTATTTTAAACTATCAATGGAACATGCTTTTAAAATGTCAATAAAATGTTATAATAAATTATGATTGAATTTAGCCATTGTGTAATTAATAAAAACTTGGTATGCATTTATTTTCCGTGACATTACAAAAATATTGGAAAGTTTTCGTCTGAACAGAAAAAGGTCTTGGCGCTCTTGGCTTCAGTAAACGTGGGTTTCTTAAATCTGTTTTGTTTCGGTGTTTTGCGAGTCTCTGCCTTTCTGGAAACATTTCTTTCATTTATAACTCTAAAAATTCTTGTAATATATTTTTTCCTGTAATATATTTTACATTAATGACTACGTTTGTTCTGTATATATATATATATATATATATATATATATATATATATATATATATATATATATATATATATATATATAGGGGCTACCCTGACACTTAATTTTTTTGTGCGTTATGATAAACACAATCACTCAGAACGACATATTTCCCGCACAAAAAAAAAAAACAAACGAAGTAGTTTACCCGACAAAATATTCGGCACTCGCTCAGCCAGGCTGTATCAGCTATATTCACAGACCTCAGTCTAATCGACACACGGCTCGTATGTTGATATAATCAATCAACAGTAAATAAGAATTCGTTTTCGTGTCGTTTATTGTTAAGATAAATACTGAAAGAAAAGGGCGACATACTCTTACATAGATATGAATAGTTCGTTTCGTTGTCATATTTTTTATTAACTCATATGTATGTGTTAAAATTTTCAAAATTATGTAGTTTCATTAACTACGAAAGTAGTAAAAGAGTTAGGTGTAAGTATGGGCCAAATATGGCATTGATCACGAAATATCTTACAGCTGCGATGCTGGTCATATGGTTTTCTTTTCTGTATAATTCCATACGAAGTGTAACTAATATTCCCGTTTAACGATACAAAAGTAGGTTTGTCACAACTTTATCCATACAGTCTATAAGTATTTTAAAAAGAGACAAGGATTTTCCGATGCACAGCATTATGTAAGCCACTTATTTTCCCGAGCAACTACGTTTTACATGCCGCTGTGTCTCTAGCCTCTGTGTAAAATAAGTGATTTACGACAGTACGGCATTAACTTGTGTGAAATGAGGGCAGGAGCCACAACAAGTCTGCCACGCAAATGGGTGGTGGGGGGGGGGGGGGGGGGGGGAGGAACAGTGATGTAGGCAGTGACGACGAACGAAAAGCTGCGAGTGTTATTACTTTCAAGTTTTAATTATGCAGCGCCAAAATCCAGTTGATGACAAACCATCTTATCGTTCTGAACAAGCAGACCTACGCAAAGACTGGGCCAGAACTGAAACATGCCACATTTGCAAATAACAGAGACAAGAATAGGATTTTAGTCTGTGAAAAAATAATTATAAATATTTAGAACTTTTTAAAAATAATGTCAGTAGAGGCAGTAATAGTACTAGAAAGTTTGTACAGTACCCAGTAAAATGAGGGGGAAAAAAATAGAATATGAAAAATTCTTATCTGCTGAAGACAAAATATTTAAGTTACAGCTGAAGATAATCAATTATGATTGCAACAAGTTATACCGCCAAAACTAAATTGAGCTATAAAATCGGTGATCTTTGTGGTCTAGGTAAAGGAATAAGATTCGCAACATAGTGTTTTAGACTTAGAATCACGGATGAGCCATAGACGTAAGCGCCATTTGTAGTCTAGGTATGTGTAGAGTATATTAGCAAGTTCCTCTCCTCGCTGCGTAAAATAAAGGTACACCAGCGGGAGTTTTATCAGCCCATGTTTTCAAAAAAAATCTACGAAGCCAGAGGACTTCGACAATTTCTGAATGCATGCTATTGCTGTTTCATGAGCAGCGGGACATTGTTTTCGAAATTTCGTGGCAATTTGTAGTTGAATTAGACACAAAAATTCATTGGACTTTCTTCATTGTCGAAACTGAATATGAGGAGAGCAGCAAAAAATTAATAAAATAAAATAAAAATAAAAGGTGCAATAAAAATGGAGTAAATGAACAAAAATTGGAAATTTTGCAAAATAAAAACCGAATATTAAGCGCAAAAACTGAACAAATGATAAGACACGATATTAATTGTTTTTGGTCTTTTTTTGTTCGAGTTTTGTGTACGTGTTGTATATCGTAATGGCAATAATGAATGGCCAGTTCATATTAACTAACTTAATGACAGGATCTATGTGGGCACCGTAATCTTCTGCACTGCGTGTGATTTTTAATGTTGAAGACTTTACTTCGTGGTTCTTTTTGCGGCAAAGTGAACTGCCGTTGTGTATGTGTGTGTAGAGAGAGAGAGGGAGAGAGAGAGAGAGAGAGAGAGAGAGAGAGAGAGAGAGAGAGAGAGAGACTGCCTCATGGATGTAGTAGTTAGCAGAGCTCTGCATGTGCGCATGGGTAAGACTTCATTTAATAGAAGTTGGCAGGGTCGTTGGTAAGGCGTCCCGCTGACGCAGCGGACGGCACGCATGTCTCGTGGCCGAGAAACTGCGGATTTGATCCCGATGGGGAGCCAACCATCCCTTGCCTACATCGGCCGTCCAGTCCTTACGCAACACTCCCAGACGTCCCCAAGAAGCAACAAGGAACTAACTGGCTTATTCCGGTCAGCCACGTGCAATGCTCCGAATAGTAACGAACATTTCGAGCGGTCTAAAGCCCCTGTCACACTCTCAAATATTCGCATTCAACTATAATTGACAATAAAATTTGAAGACAAAATACGGCCAACAAAATTTATCAAATAATTTAGAATGTGTTTGAAAATGTGCCACACTGTCAGATATTTCTTCTCGGAGACTCTAATTTGAATGATTATTTTAAAAGGATTTTCATAGCGAGATATTGCTTTTGTTTCTCCATGCAGTCCAATACAGGAAGAAATGTAAGGAATGTTGTCGTTTATTTTCGCTTCTTTACTAAATCAACATTTTATTTATCAGAGATTTTTCCTACACAATGAAATGTAATGCATATGAGTTCGTAATATTATGTGCAATATTCATTTATAGTAGCATACATGCTCGAACAGCTTCTACATAAATCATTTTCTTCATTACCTATTTCCTTTCCAGAAATTATTCATCATTTTAAAGTTTCCTGACGTCCATTTTTGTCGTGCACGATTGTGATTGGCTAAGACCGTCTCATTAAATAAATTTAAAACCCGTACAGTCTTCAAATATTTGATGGAAACTGAAGCCATCCAACTTTTTCATACAAATATGGCGGCGTTTATGACGTTTCGATGATGTCATAACTGTCCAACTTTATTTGACCAAATTTATTGGACACAATTTGACTGGAATAATTTTACAATGTGACAGGGTATGGTGTCACGCCTGCCCCGAGTTGCCCGTCCTTGTACAGGGTGATCCTGAGCTGCAGGTACATTATTACATGTTGCACGGCAAATGGGGTAGGAAACACAACGCGACTGTTCAGAGACACACACGCACGTCCTTGAAAACTGGGAGTTAAAAGTAGTGACTTGCAAAATGTGAGAAACGATGTGACGTTAAGAGACAAGTTCGTGAGTAGTGTTAACCCATGATCTGATATCGGCCGTCTGTAAATATCTGTCTGGTAATAACATCGCCCGTCATTAGGAATCTTGCATACCTGGATGGTGGCCCACCGCATTGTTTCAAACGATCATGTTTCCTCCTGAGGTTGACATATAACCGCAACGTTTATGTTTCTCTAATGTAAACGTGATTATTACGCCACAACAATCGATAGAACACCCACGACTAGCACACTTTTGTTGCGGTTAATAACGTGGGGATCTCATAATTTTCTAACGACGGCTGACGTTCTTACCTGCCAAATGTTCACGGGTGGCAGATATCAATGAAAACACTGACACTATTCATCTCAAGTAGTTTCTGACGTTTTGCAAATAACTAAAATTTGGATCCAGAATTTGCGATGATAATCACGTTGGGTTGTATGTCGTATTTTGTTACGAATCCCATGACTTGTCATCTCATCAAGTTTGTACTGGAGTTGGAGGTCGTTCTATATTCGTGATTCTATTCTTAGAATTAAAATACACTATAGTTTCGCTAACATAAATCCTGTAAGTAAATTTACCGAATTTTACGAAGTAGTGATGTAAATTGTTAATATGCCATTATGGCTCAACGCAACCTAATTTAACCTAAAATACCTGTTCATATTTGTAAAGTGTCAAAAACAAGTATTATAAGCCACACCCCTTCATCGTTGGGGACTCTAACAAGTGATCTCTGGGTTCGCAGCTAGCAGATAGAAACTCGATTCCTGGATTTCACGGAGGGCCGGATTCACTAATAATTACGTACAAATGCCATGAAGGGCCATCGGCAAATCTTAGTATTTAAATGCTTGGACGCTGAAAACGTAGAAGATGAGTTATAAAATGAAGCAAAGTACCATCTGTTTCCGCCTACAGCAGGGTCGACGTGTAATAGATGTGAGGGAGGTGGCGCTAAGCGCTGTCGCGAGGCAGACCTTATCGTCCGATCCATCACTTACATCGCTGCCAGTCGAAAATTTCCCGCTCAACAGGATCGTGTGATCATATCGGGGAACGCATGTGAGAATCTCGTGACCATCGGTGATCTATCATGGTTCAATATTGAAAAGGTGGGGGGGGGGGGGGGACACAGCATTCTGTAAATGTCCCGTTCACGTACTTACACGTCGGTTTATCTTTAAAATTGTTGCGACAATGGATTTTTTCTTCTCACAAGTGTGCTTTTCAACATGAAATAGTATTTCACGTAAGAGAGCATATGGAATAATAACTGTTGCTTTGCTATACAAGCAGCATGCAGTTATAAGGTTGCAGTGTTTCAGCAGCTGCCAGATGGCAGTACCAACAAAATATTTATGTCCGTCAAACTGAGAACGTTATAATCCGAAATAATGACTTGACGACCTTGATGCAGGGGTTGGTCCCTAAAATCTGCATACGTAAACTCCAGGAGTGCACAAAACCATTATTAGTATTTTGCAAGCTGTTAATTCTCTTGCATTTTTATGGGGAAAAAAAGGGGGAGTATATTAGGGGTGCAACGATCGCTCGAAGCAGCGATGGGCACATAATCGCCACATCTCGTTCCACAAGCGGATGAGGTGAGCACTAAACCCGTGTGATGAGCAGTTTACCGTGTGCCAACTCCGAGCGTGGTATCGATCTCCGCGGGGCGTTGGTCTCTTTGTTTTCCGCCCTTCTCGCCACGACGCGACTGCAGGACTATGGGAGAATTAGTGCGAAACCTATTAGCGCATTATCGTGCACGAGTGGCTTGCCCGAGGCCCATGTAATGGCGCCGCGACTGCGCTGCTGCCAGTACGAGCGAAACCATCTTCTCTCCATTGTTTTATTCGTTCGTTAACGACATTACACACGAGCCGTTGTTTTGCCAGAGAACTTTTTTAATTGCGATCATTCGAATGTATCCACCTGTATATTTCTTAATAGTTCGCTTATCAATAATTCTTCATTTTTTATTATTTTAGGAAGGAACGTCGGAACCTATTTGTGTGTGTGTGTGGTGTGGGGGGGGGGGGGATAATGCAGAGCCCTGGTGTTGGCTGAAGCGTCCCTTTCCAAAATATAGGTTTTATAAATGATTACGTCTGTGTCTACACACATGTTACTTCTTATCCACACAATTTTCCCCAAAAATACAGTGTAACGTTAGTTAGTGACCATCAAATTTATTAAATTTACGCAAACAGTACGAATATCTAGTGTTAGGGGGGGGGGAGGAGCTTGATCTAACTCTTGTCACATCGCTGTCGTGCCGACATCTTCCGCCCGCTTCATCTTTAATACAGTAGCATGGCGGGAACTTTATAATGCTCGCTAGATATTCGATTGTGTTCATTCACTGTGGAACCGTTACAGTATATACATTTTGATTCTGACAGATTGAAGTTAACTGACCGACTTAATTTTGGTGATGTCCATCACCAGCGATGAAAGAAAAAAACGGCAGCTGTACATTCGTGAAATTTACATCGTCGTGCATCTTCTTTGCACTTACTCCCAGTACCGAGAAGCAGCTGGCAATTTAAAAACAGTTTTGCACTCTAACTTCGAATCAGTGGAGAAACCACTGATTTGCAGTGCAATTCCACCACTCAAGTTAGTGAAAATGATTCCACTTAGAATCAGTGGAAAAACGCTTGAGTGTTTCAGTGAAAAATTTCACTTACTGATTTAGTGACGTGAAACTATTTCACTAATTGAATAAGTGACGGCTGATTGCAGTAGCGAACTAAATATTGTTTTTATTGTATTTAGTAAAATATATACGAGGAGTAAACATATTTAATGTATGTAGTTCACTTCTTATATTGCGCAGTTTACCATAATTTAAAAAGGAAAAAAATATCTGGAGGTGGCCGAGATTGAACTCACACACTCTTTCCAAGTTACATTTAGACCATTAATGATCGTACCATCTTTTTTCTTGTCATTCTTTTTGTAGTTGTGTAAAAGTGACGCTGACGAGCTCAAGTTGGACCGACTTACTGACAAATCCCCAGTGCGACGAGCGAGATAAGGATCTGCTGCGGGGGAACTGGGGCGAGAACCCACGACCTTCCGACTATAGGTCGGCCACCCTACTGCCGCTACATGAGCTGCCACGGAAGATTCATTTTACACGACAGCAGTTTGTGTACTAGCATTTGGCACCCTCGGTGGGTGCGCAGTGTGTGGTTTGTAGTATAGGTGAACCCCATTCGTAGAACTGCTACCAGTTAGTAACTTGCCGTAAGCCTATGAAAAATACTAGCTAGCACATCTTAATATTGCTATATTACTGTTCGCGTTGAAAATAAATTATTTGCTTACTTTAGTGTAGTTTTATTAATTTCCTTGAAAATGACTTGCAGTCACTAGAATACGAGTGTGTTTTTTTTTTATTTTGAAGAAAATTATTGACCTGTTTGCAAAGTATAGTTTTTTCTAGATGTTCCGGGATATTATCCGCATGTAATATTTAATGATAAATAAATTCGGGCCCGTCGGAGTTTCGAATTTACGTCCAACAAGCTGCTCGCAACTTTGCCATTGTACCACCGGTTCACACAATTAACAATGAGTTTATATAGTGTTTATAACAGCATCCTTTAATTAAGGTTTTTCATGTAGTAGGTAATGGTTTAACGGTTTTAAACCGTTAATGTTTAGAACGGTTTTAAACGGCAATTAAAAGTTGTCCTCGCCAATATTATTCGTCGTCGTATTTTAAATTTATGCGAAAGAGTTTCAACCTCACGGATGTATAATTAAGACGGAGGCGACCTTTTCGCTTTTCTTCATCAACTCGTTTCAAGAAGTAGCCACGGGGAGCGCCCTACGCTCTGAATCTGCGATGTGATTGGCCAGGTACGGATGCCGGTGTGGAACCTGCCACGAAAAATAGGACGTGCCCAATTACCAAACCTGGTACGAAATCTGCCAGTACAAGGCGGGAAATGTCATGACGGGTGTCACACTAGCCCGTATACCGGCCGCTATGGCGGAACTTGTACAAGTTTTTACGGAATCTGGTATCGTGTAATATCGCCTTACCGCTGAGCTATGGGGGCAGGACTAAACCATTTGATCTACCAAGCTAATGTTGGTACGGGAGAAAATATATGCCATATAGTTCTTCCACATTATATTAAGTTTAAACCTTCAAACAGAGTGCTTTTATGATTACAGGACATAAACTAAATGAAAGACATAAAAAACGGAATAAAAGACTGAATGTTCATGTTACCTCATAAAATGGTGATTTGAAATACGAAACATATTCTAAAAAATATTGTGTATTTGTTTTGTTAGATTATGTGTTATTTCACTTGATACACGTTGTTTAACGGCAATTTTTACACGCTGTTTAACTGATCCATCAGTTAAAAACAAATCACTAAAAACAGCGATAAAAATGACTAATGCATCTGTGAAAAATATCATAGAATCAATGAGTGATAGAAAACTGGCATTTTATCACGGTTCCATGAGTTAAATTCACTGAATTGACTGTTGAACCATTCAGATACTGTTAACTGATTGAAATAGTGATAATGTCACTGATTCAGATTCAGAGTGTGTGTTTACTGGGACATAATTTCATTCACGGGATATTTCAGTACTGGACCAGTTAGCTACAGCGCTATATACAACAAGGACATAGGGTATTTTTCCTGACGAAAGTAGTTTTTTTTTTATCCCCTTCAGATTCTTATACTTTATTTAAATGAAATCTTTAACGGTCTTCAAATGAGTTATGTTTTCATGGTTTACTTAAGGAATAAATGCCTTTTTTTTAGACGATAGAATTTATGTAAACAGTATATGAGAGCCAACGAGGTTGAAGCGATGTAGGGAGCGGTGCCGTAATGCAAGGGCGGTGGAAACGAAAGATCCCCGAGAAAACCCGCCGACTAAAAGGAATCGCCCAGCACGATTCCTACGTGCGAAAACCAGGGAGCTACCCCGCTGGGAATCGAGCCAGGTTCACCTCGATGGGAAGCGAGCGTTCTGGCCACTGCGTCACAGCGGCCCCCTTTAAGACATGCTTTCCCTCCATCTTTACCAACTTCACTGGATGCATGCCAGCCAGTGCTGTCGTTAAAATACCTGCAGGTTTGAACAGTGACAACGTCGATTTCAGACGTGCTCTATTATAACCACGAACATCCTATACATTTTCCTGTGGAGATCGTTTTAGCAAGTGACGAGCAGTAAGCATTGGCGGATAAAGGGCGAGGGGGAATAGGGGAAAATTCCCCCCCCCCTCCCTCACCAAAGTGAGCTCAACACTGCCCCACAAATTGTATATACCTTTCGTATTTTAAAACTGAACAGCAATGTTATGTGAAAAGTTAATCACATTAAATTCTGCATTTGCTGTATCGCCCCTTATACAGAAATTATTCGTTGTAGTGTCATAACAGAAGCGTCTGGGTCATTACTAAAAATGTTTCATTTTAAAAGCATTACATTCTACGGCCTATATGTAAATTTTTGTGCCTGGCTCGTAATAGGAGATCACTGGTTGACATGAAAAGTTTAAAAGGAATTAGTATATACATTTTGGTATTAAGTTAAATGTTGCGTAAATACAAAACAATTTTTCTTATGGGGGAGTTTGGCATAGGGAACATTTCCGCCGCTAGGTGCGTAATCTTCCATAAATGTCTATTTTTTTTAATTTTAAGCTTTGTAATAATAACAGAAAAAGATTTTACTTAGTTTAGTAGTTATTTTATATTTGTTTCATAATTATTGCAATTATATTGTTCTCTAACTTAGAAAATAAAAACAAATCCGGTACACATGCGACACTAGCGCCTACCTAGTGGCGAAAAATTTTAATTGCTAAACTAAAAGCATTGATCTCCCCAACCTGAGTACAATAAACCTTAGCATAGGCTGTTCACGGTAAAATAAGCACTTTTGAAAGCCCTGCTTAAGATCTACTTGTGTGCACGTTGTGTATTATTCCGCCTTATGTGAAATTAACATTGCCATGAGCCTTATAATGCGTCGGTCAAGCGAAACTGTGAAATTATTATGAAAGTAAATATTTCACAAATCTGCTCATTGTAATACACCGATGCATAAAAAATACAGAAACCAAAAAAATAATTTAAGTTTTCACAAATGGTTACCTAAGAGTTTTTATTCGACGTTAAGTTATGGAAGTACTTTCCACCCCTCGTTACCAACTTTACTGGGCGTATGTCGCTCAGTGTGCCCGTTTAAATATATGAATACAGGGGCAGTGAATTTTTTCCAAGGTTGAATTCAAAAGTGCTCACTTTATCGTGAACAGCCTTCAGTGGCAAGTTTATGTTTTAATTACGTGGTGAAATGGGATGTAAACATGAAAACGTCATCATGTTGTAGATTGCAAAATTGACTACAAAGTTCCCTCCTCCTAGCTCCCCGCTCCGCCTAGACTGCCGGTCGGATTCGCGCCCGGCGGTAAGTAATCAGCGGCGAGGTGTTGGTAACAAGTGCTTGTAGACACGGTTTTCACGACAATGAAGAGGGGGCTCTCGTCGCCTCGCGTCTTAGCTGTTCTTGGCCACATCCGTCGTCATGACGGGTGGTGTCGTGTGTCTGTCCTAGGAGGGCTTCTCCCCCCCCCCCTCCATGACTCACACTTCGCTTCTACTCGTCGCAGCATCTCGTCCCTGTCAAGAGGGCCTTCGCCACTCACCTGATTACTCCTCCAGACACCTATCGAAATCTGTGTCACGCCCGATCAGGTTACGTAACCGGACCTCTCACAACTGATTGCTTAACGGGACCGAGGGGGGGGGGGGGGGTGGCAGTAGCAAAACGTTCTAGGTAAATTTTCTTCCCCTGTTTAAACGTTACTCAGCGTAAATGACGCAGCGTTCATTCCCGAGCGACGTTCACGGTAGTTTGGGATTCGATAGCGTTCCAGTGAACGCCTATGAACAAAACGTTAAATATAGTACATTCAAGTTTCATCACGATTTTTTAATCAAACGTTTGAAAAATGACCTCATGTGTGACGTGTTTGCTTGTTTTCTAAATTTGTCATGCACCACAAGCTTTCTATACTTTGTTAAAATAAAAGTATCTTATTTTCAGCTCAATTTATGTTTTACCTGTATTTTATCTATAAATATAAAATTTAATTTATAATTAATACTAATAAAACGGGGAGAAAATAGGTGTGTTTGTAATGCCTAGTAAGAAATAGTTCTCATGCGAAATGATATTGCACTGAGTGTGCACGAAACCGGTGTGTCGTCCCTTTGGTGTAATCCCTAGACTTGGTTGAGCTTTGTTTGCACGAGGCGGAGGAATATCCTGGTAATAGAACTTAAGCAGGGCTTAAGAAAAGTGTGAAGTAACCGTGAGTGGGTTATACGCGTTCAAGGTTAAGAAGCGAGGGAGCGATACGGGCGACACTAGCACGCACGCCTAGCGCCTCATCGCTCCTACGCGCAAGTCGTGCAATGTTTCCGTCTTAACGCTGTGCTGTGCAAATTATATCTGTAACAGTGGGGTTTTATTACACGCGATGAAAGACCACAGATTAAACTATGTCCGTATCGTTGTACTTCTCTCGTGCCGCTTAATGAAATTGCATAGGCAATCTTTAAAAATGCAATATTTGACCACTTTCACGAATTTTTTTCTCCAAGAGTACACTAAATATGACAAAAGTAAAACGATAGGGATATTGACAAAAGTTTCTTCATCCTGTCTGTCAAAAAGTCGTATTTCGATTACTTTCATTTACAGAGATATGCGTTAGCGCGCAAAGGACGATTTCACAGATAATGTTCCCGTAACACAATCCCCTTAAGAAGCGCTAGAGGTTCAGTATATAGGCTGAAAAGGTTTGCGTGCGCCGCGAACGCGAGCCGTTCTTGTACGGGAAGTTGAGACGCCACCTTGTCTGGGGGAGTAACCCGAGTTCCTCAACACTCCTGTCTGCACTGCGCTACTATCCGTACTGAAAGTATTCACTGCCGACTGCTCTCTACTCCTAACTCTCTAATACACTGTAAAACAAATACGTACACTAACGAAGTGCTCGGAAATATCCAGATAAGGGTCCCGCCTTCCTGGCGGGTGCGTTTGAAATACACGTTTCCCCACAAAACGCGAGTCCCCTGTAGTCATCTACGAGAAGAACACACCCTTCCGACTAGGGCTGTTGAGGACTTTCGTGACGTCAAGCACATGGTAAACACCATTTCGGAGCACCCCAGCATGGATAAAACCAGCTTCTTTAAAGCGCCGTATATCAAAATATACGCCTCAGATACATACAGATCTTCTCAAGGGCGCTGCAATGAAACTTCCTAAAGACTTAACACCAATCAAATTAATAGTGTCACCGCTGAAAGTCCCATAGGTACACGCAGTGTGACGAGAACACTGCACGCCAGTTCAGAGCCTTGCGCTTAGCGACGAAGGCGCACTTAATGAGCGTGGCAATGCCGTCCTTATCCTTCCCGCGCTTCGGGTCTCAAACGCGGAGAAATAGTCCAGGCAGACGTGAGCCTTGACATACGGAAACAGAATCATTTATAACGAAACGCAGAAATTTTCTCTTTAATTGGCGTTGTCGAGCTATTAGGAGCCGTGGGTGGTGTATCTGCTAGAGCGCTCGCCTCCGAACAAAGCGAGCCGTGTTCGATTACTGGCCGAGCCACTCCTGATTTTTGCACGTGCGAATCGTGCCGGGCGATGTTGCTGTTCGGCGGGTTTTCTCATGGACATTCCATTTCCCTCGCCCTTGCATTCCGGCGCCGTTCCATATCCACCTCGTTTCACCCTTATCGGCTGTCGATACCTTGTAGTTACGTCCCCCCCCCCCCAATTCTAGCAAGCTGTATACGAACATTGTTTAGGCAACACGAATCGGTAGTTGCCGCAACAATCACAAAATGATGGCTCATCGGACAATTACAGCATTCGCACCACTTACACATATAAGTTAAATGCTATAGAAAAAGTAGCACAAACTGCTTTGACAAGATAGGTGTGCGCAGCAGGGTTGCAAGCCTTTGCAGCTGCTACTCCTAATGTAAAAATACCTCCTATCAAAATATTTTGTACAAACTAAATTTTTTGCTTCGGTGGGTTGTTCACACAGTAGCTAAGTAAAACCACCTACTTAAACAGCAGTGACCGGAACCTCTATAAATTTATTGAATGACTCAGAATTCATATAGCAGTTGCTGTAAAAAGCTACATTACTATCAGTGAATAATCTTCATTTACAACATCATTTCCAAAAGTAGGGGCCCATTTGAGGCTGAATTGTTAATGTATTGCCAGTGTGCGATAGACTGTAGCACTTGTTCAGAATTCTGCGTAGGAACAGTTTTAATTGTAATATTAATTAATTTATGCTTTATATAACGGCTTCATAACGAAAACGTTAGTATTTTAAGTCAAATAATCAAGTAAACGAAAATAATGAAGACTGGCGGAAAGTCCCTTACATTAACGGAACTTGTTGCTGGCAAACGATAAGTTGTCGCGAAATTGTGCAATTATTGCCGTACATTTAGAAATTAGAAAACTTATGTTATCACCGCAGATGAAACGTCCATAGAGTTACGAAAAAGTCGGAGTATCTTTTTGCCAGTGTTTTTTTTTTTCCATATAAATTTTTTAAACCGTGTAGCTCAAACTACTTTTGCCATCTCTTTGAGCTTGTTAGTTTATTTCATTTGCTTCATATATCTAAGGAATAACTTGCGTGGATATGACTTAAAACATATATATATATATATATATATATATATATATATATATATATATATATATATATATATAGGCTATTCACGGTAAAGTGAGCACTTTTAAAAACCCTCTCATTTGAAACAATAATCAATATTTTTTTTTTAATTTTAGCCATATACGTTATCTTTCGAGTGTGGTAGAATATACACAGTATGTTTATTATTTACATATCAATATTTATTTAAAACGATTGTTAAAGGATAACAAACTGTTGAAAGGAAAAAAGTGACTAGGGCCTCAAAAGTGCTCACTTTATCGTGAACAACTCATATATATGTATGCATGTGTGTGTATATATATATAATATTACGAGTATCTGATATTGGCGATAGACAATGTTCACGGTTACGATTTGTCGTACCATTCAAAGTGTTGAATTTCAACGAAGAATGCAGTTGGTACAAAAATATGCATTGATGAGATTTAACATTTCTGCATAATCAGCAATCAGAATTTTGAAAAGATTGCTCTTCGTTAGTTTTTTTTTATTTGGTCAATGTTTAACAGAAACAGTGGAAAAATTTACGACAGAACTATACAAAGTATTTTGCAAGACGTGGATGTATACGATGGACATTTCTTCGTCTTTATAGGGAGTAAACGTCGCTTCTAGCCATAATATTATTTTTTATCTTCTTGAAAACCAGTGTTCTCGCAGTAAAGCGTCACCTATGTTGCGATGTTTGCAGGGCGCCAAGAAAGACATACACTGTGCCGAGACGCCATTGTTTACATGCTCACACAGGAAGTATTTTATTACTCCCGCAGGTTTACTGCTCTTTGTCCGACACCACAGAAGTTAGCAGACCTTCAGAAGCAGAGCAGAAATAACCCCGTGCTGGCTTACTATCGCGAGGAGTTCGAGAGAAATGTGACTCTTTCTATGGTTTGCACTTTTGCACTTCCGTACCCCGAACGATGAAGGAAACACGAACGTGGTTCTCGGTGGCGGCTTATTGATTGGAAAGAAATTAACATTTAAAATCTTTAGTGTTACAACGTGTATACAAAGCCTGTATAGGCTATTCACGGTAAAATGAGCACTTTTGAAATCCCTGCTTAAAATCTACTTGCATATAAGTTGTGTGTTCTTTCCCCTTATGTAAAATTGGCATCGTCATTGGCCTCATAACTCTATTCATACGTCGGTCAAGTGAAACCGTGAACTTGTTTGAAAAGTAAATATTTTATAAATATTCTAATGTTTACCCTTCGATTCATAAAAAAAAAACAGAAAGCGAAAGAAATAATTTAAGTTGTTAGAAATGGTTACCTAACACTTTTTATTCGACGTTAAAATACGGAACTACTTCTCATCCATCGTTACCAACTTTACTGGGCGCATGCCACTCAGTGCGCCAGTTAAAATATATGCAGGTAGGGGCAGTGACTTATTTTTTAAGGTTGATTCCAAAAGTGCTCAGTTTATCGTGAACAACCTTTATAAGGTGAATTGATCGACAGACTAAGAAAGTTTTCAGAAGTTAAAAGCTGTATCGACAGCATATATTCGGCGCCAAATTATTGAGTTATCAATGAAGCAGATACCACCACAGTTCGTAGAAAAAACTTGGGAATTTTTAAAACACCGTGGGAATAAGTTGTTTTTTTTTTTAACTTAGTCGTATTACAGGAAATTAATTTTTGCGTTATCTTAAAAATCTACTTGATTGATCGCAGTTTCAGGTCTATGGCAACTACCAAAAATTGCCTTTCTACGTTGTGCACGTAATATTTTTCGGTAACTGACATAATAAAAAGAAATGTTATAAACGATGATTCAGTACTTTACCAGCCCTACTCTGAGACCATGATGGCTGTACAGAAGCCATGTCGGGACGAGGCCTAATGAAATTAGTAAAATCTTCCACACTGACCTTTTGTTACATTTAGTTTCGGCGCACGGAAAAGCGGAGGGGATGGCTGGAAATTTTTTCGCGTAGAGCAACATCTGCCTCATTACGGTATTTGTTTGAACGTGAAAGTGAAACATGAAATAGCGTCACCGCACGCAATTTATTCGATCGGGTAAACGTGAAGCGCGCATCTACATAATTTGGTGCTCGTTTGTGGATGACGTTGTGCAAATAAATTTCCGCAATTGAATACGCAGCATCGTTATTCTGCCGTTCCCGTATTAACGTTCATTAGTGATACATTTTTATTTTAAACTGTCACAAAGTCGCATTTTTCAAAGCTCTTCGGCGCCGGTTTTGAAGCCTATGCGTTGTCACAAAATTGAAAATTGAAAAAAATGTTTTGTCTCATCTGCTAGAGAGTCAGTGGCAACAGTGTATTAGTTTACAGTTGGGACAGGCTTCGGAGTTATGTTCTTATGCACATATTTAGATTTCGCTTTGAGAATAGTTTTTTTTCCCCCCGTAGCCAGCCATACTTTGGTACACGCGTTACTTTCCACCCTTATACAACTGTTTGGGAAGTGAAGGGGTATAAGTTGTCATTTATTTTCATTGACTCCGTCTCTAATGACCTTTCTATCGCAGACATTTAGTCCAAACCCCTGTTATTGATGTCCCTCGTGATTCTATCTGGGCTACGGACTTTCTGTCGGATTATATATATATATATATATATATATATATATATATATATATATATATATATATATATATATATATATATATATATATACACACACACACACACACACACATTATATATACATTACAACTCCTTTCATCAGTGTTGGTTAAGTAAGCTGAGAGGGCGTATCTACTGCCTTAATGGACCCCTCTCCCCCGATCAACGTCCTTCCGTATGGAGCCATGTACTTATCGCATTCGCATGTGAGAATCGTGCCGGACGATGCCGCTCGCTGCCAGCCAGTTTTGCTCGGCGTTCTCCCGTTTACCCCAGTCTTGCATTCCGGCGCTGCTACATACTCACCTCGTTTCAGTCTCATCGGCTCTCAAGATCTCGGTTCTACGGTGGCCGCCTGGTTGAAGGAGACCTAAAAGCGTGGGAGCGCTAGGGGCGACCGAGATATGCGCATCAACACTCTCATCACCTCTACGCGCAAAGCACTGAACTGGCGTCCAGTCCTTTCCTATTCCTTTTTTAATGTTTTGTACCGGGATGTTCCCACCTAAAAGTGGCTTTGAAAACACCCGTTCGAGCCATTTTCACTGTCACATAAAACATGCTTTAGAGAGAAATGGAGGAACTGGAAACCGTATACAGACGCGTAACGTTTCTTAAATGGTATTAGTAAGGAAGCAGACCTCACTCAGATACTTTGGACGCTTTTTTTTTTTTTATTTATAAAACGTGTTCTGTTGGAGCTGTGCACGCCGTTCGGTGGCCTACCCAGGCGTCCACCTTAGGAGACGCCCAAAGATCTCCAATCCGCTTACGTCTCATTGTCATATGATCAGCAGCTGAGATCGTCCTCACGTCGAGTGGACAGGGGGAGAGACTCTGCGAGCGGGCAGCGCCACGAGATAGACACCACACCCACGTAAAAATTACGAGGGGCGTTGTTCCGAAAACAATTACTTTTTAATTTAGAAGTTCTCGCAGCTGGTACTTTAGTTATTCGTGATCGTAAACTTCACGCTGATTTTGGTACTAAATCAGGCACGAGCTATGTTAAGACACGGAAGGGGTAGTGAAAAGGTTTCTGAGGGCGGCAGAAGGGGGGGGGGGGCGAAGCCCCTTCCTAAGTATTAAGAAAAATTTACAAAATTAATACTGTAATTACTATTCGGTTCTCATACTTTGTTGAACGTTAAGAATTTTCGAAGGTGTCAATTCATTTCACCGCGAAAATAATATTTGCTCGTGACCTAACATTCGGATCCCGATTACTTGAAAAATTTCAAATTTTTAAAATATTGCTTTCGGAGCGAGACCTATGGAAGTTTCGTACGGTGACCCTCTTACTGCTAGGTTGCCACAGCATAATTGATGAAAATATTGAATGTAAACATAATATTATCATTAAAATAAAGCAGGTTCTTTTTCAGTTGAGATACATTCTGATGTTTGAAAGAAAAGTTTCAAATGCCGTGAGTATCCTAACTCCCGCAAGAAGGACCGAAGCTATTGTAAATATGGAGAGGTTTTGTAATTTATACGTACGGAGTAAACATCCGTTTTGTGTCATTACGTTGCGCGTTTCCGTGTGTTAACTCTACATTTCCCTAATAAGTCCTGTGAATGTACAGAAATTTCTAACAGTGAACGTTGTATGGGTAGCTGAGAACTGACATGTTTTGCATAGACATTTGTTGAAGTATTTCATATTTAAGTTACAGTTGAACATCGTTTTATGGGTTATATTATTGATTCCGTCGTTTGTTCACAATCTTTTCATACCACAAATGCATTCCAGAGAATAATAATCATAATCAAAACAGATGAAACACTACTTCATAAATCGTTTCGTGCATACATTCATGAAAATAAGCGTGGTACGACATGGGCTATATGGGAGCCTAATACAGGAATACCGTGCCACCACCATCAAAATTAAAATACGTAACAAAGCACGGGTTTTTAAAATATATATTAAAAGACTACATGATCTTTTTTTGTTTATTTTTCGCGATGCGCTGGTATAGGCTGTTCACGATAAAGTGAGCACTTTTGAGACCCTAGTTACGTTTTCCTTTCAGCCATTTCTTATCCATTAACCAACTTTTCAAATAAATATTGTCATGTTAGTTATAAACATAGTGTGTATTCTACATTCCACTGTACTCGGAAGTTAACGTCCAATGCTAAAATAAGATATTGATTATTATTCCAAATGAGAGAGATTCCAAAAGTGCTTACTTTACCGTGAATAGCTTATAGGAAATATTCGGTTTGAACATGCAACACTTTGTTTTATTAAATGGCGAAGTTTTAGGAACGTAGAACCAGGACTTATGTTTACTTCGGCGTTTTCCGTATTCGAGTATCCCTTGCATGCAAGAGTGCATTGAGCTGCTACTCGCCTACACATCCCAAAGACCAGCCATGTTTATTTTGCAAGTCGTCAAAACAGTTGTAAAATGAAACTTAGAATAATTTTAAATTCATTCTGCACTTCATAGGCTAAAAACACTGGTTAAAAATGTATAGTACTTCTGTGCGTTTCCAACATGCAGAAGAGGCTGTTTTGAATTAACCATAGCCGGATCACCAAAGCAACATATATGTAAATAATATGTCTTTATTATCGATATCGCCAGTTATTACCAACGTGCCAGCTATCCCATATTTGCATTTATTTATAATAAACTACCGAATCAGTCGTTATCGCGACGAATTTCCCAGCTTGTTGACCAATCGAGCAAGTGTAAAGTTTTATACGAAATTTCGTGTATGAACCTCTCTTGTTCTTTGACAGTTGAGAAATATTCATTACATTGACGATTGTTCATTATGGTATTGAGCATAATTGAGCAGTTGAGGAAACGCTTCGGAGTTGGTAGTTTTGACAGACACGATCGAAACGGGGTTTTAGTATCATGATAGCAAACCCTTCTCAGTGAGATTTGCTGGCAAGGAAAATTAAGGCGAACGGCGTTTTCATTGTGATGATGATGCCACGTCCAGTCAAATCAAAGAGGCAATTTTTTAAAAATAAATACTAGGTTTACAGAATGTATCCTACTCATCGTTAACTTAGGCTCAAATTTTTTTCCAGTGGAGCTCGTTTTGTATACAGAGCCAAGCGCAACTTCTAATACAATTAAGTTTAAATACTAAGTTTCTCCTATTAAAATTGATTTATTATTTTAGATATTTTATAAGTTAGAGAACTTAACGACATCATACCGCCAATTCATACTATGGCAGCTGTATTAATTGTTACATTTTAACGTGTGCGACGAATTTACGAAATATCTGACACTAATGCATGCAAACCGTACGTGCGAGTTTAATGCTTTCGAAAAACTTGAATCAATAACAACGATTTCATTTTGTTTAAAGTAAATATATTAATTATCTCATAGCCAACAACAAAAAAATTTGTATGTGATAACGTTCCAAAAAATTACTTTTCATTTAGTTTCAGATGTGCGTGTTTATTCTATAGTTTTTAATTTGGTCCAAAACTTAACGTGCTTTTTAAAGTGAATGTTTTGAGTTTGGTCTGGGTATATTTCGTCAAGTGTTGACGTGTTTACTTCGGGGAAATGAAACACATACAAGCGAATGTAAACCATTTCGTGCTGGTATAATTTCCGTGTCTGCGAGTTTATACCAGGTCTTAGTATTGTGCTCAAACATGGTTTACTTGCGAAATAGGCGGATAAAGGAAATAACACTGGGACATGTTAAGATAATCCCCCACATTAAAGGAGAAATGGTAAAACCACTCGGAGTTCCATTATCCGGAACACTAGTTGAAATAACGGGCAAGTCTATTTTTATTTTGTAAGAGTAATGAAAACATCTTCCCAAGCAGGATTCTATTTACTGATGGCGAGTGGGATAAGATAGAAGAAAATTAATATTCACGTCACGGCTTGCTGATCCGTATTTCGTGTTCTGTGCCGGGATTTCTTTCGCATGTGTTCACTCAGAAATGTGCTACAAGAGGGCGGAATACCGAGTAAAGGAGGGCGCGCAAATACCTTGTGCGGAATTGATGCGCGTTGTACCTTACATAATTTTGAGTCCAAATTGTGGTTCAAGCTTGGGCCAGTGATCGTCCACCCAATGTGCGTTACACCACCAATGTACTACGATCGCTGCACGTAGACAATCGAAGCCATGACAACGTATTTCTGGCAAGCGTGTTCGGTCGTGTGATGGTGCGCCTGCTGGACTCGAAGCTGGCAGGTCGTGGCTGCGATCCCCGCCTCTGCTACTGCTTGTTTCTCCGAGATTCTTAACGATTCACACTCCAGACAAATCCTGGCGGCACCTTCCCAGTTTCTCGATTCTTGAGTTAAGGGGAATGGTGAACTAATTTCTTATATTTAACAATTAGTCGTCGTAAGCAGTTTTCCAGAATACGAATTTTTGAGCCCTCACTACTCATAGTCTGTTTGCAGTTTCTTCACACTTTTAAATTGAAACCTTTGAAAAGTCAACCTATGTATGACGTGTTTGATTGTTTCCCAAATACGTCATGTATCACAAGCGTATTACACGCCTGTTATAAAAGTAGGCCTAACACAATTTTGGTTAAATTAAGATTATAATTATGTTTTATCTATAAATTTAAATATTTAATTTATAATTAATATGAATATAAACAGAGATAACATAGGTGTGTTAGTAAAGCTTAGTAAGAAAGAGTTTTTATGAAAATATTATTAAATTGAGTGTGCATGAATGCAAAAAAAATAACCATGAAGCGTCCAAATACCCGTGTTTGTAGTAATTTTTTGCAGTACTTTTGGCAAGAATAAATATTGCACAAATTTCGTTTAAGTGATTGAGACCTAAAAGGACGCGAAGGACGATGACGTAGTTACATAACGCTACATTCTAGATATTTTAATGTTCGCCATTTACATGCATTACCTTTAATTACTACGTATAAATGAAACTAAATGATAAAAGTTACGAAAATTCAATGCCAGCATAAAACTAATCGAGGGAGAATTATGAAAATTAAATGCAGTTAAGACTGATCCGTGCAGTTGTCTTCTACTGAGCCACGTAAAAAAAGTATTTATCAGTCGACGATATTACATAAGTAGGCCCCTATTGCTTTAATGTAATAATAATGCATGACTGAATATAAGGCAAGTATGACAAGCACAGGAGTACATATACAAGGTTTTTTTGATTAGTATATCGAAATTCAAACCACAGAATCTATGGACTAATATAAACAAAAAACTCTAGTATCAAAAACTTTGGAAAGGTCATCTTGTATTTTGTAATTTAAGATGAATTTAAGCAATACAATGCAGGAAGTCCGCAGCTATGCGTACATGCATGTCTAGCAAGTTGCATAACACGAAGGCGAAAGGAACAGGCGCACCATGTGGAGAGCGCCTGAATATACGCAACATAAACTCAAGGAACGTGGGCGCCTCTAATGATTGTTTTTATAAGCTGTTGACGGCGAAGCGAGCACTTTTGAAGTCCTAGTTACTTTCTTTATTTCAGCGATTTTTTGTCCTGCTGCCACATTTTAAATAAATATTTCATGTAAGTAATAAGCACAGTGTGTTTATTCCATCGCACTGGGAAATTAACGTCTGAGGTTAAAATAAAATATATTTATTGACTGTTATTCAAAACGAGAGGGCTGCGCGTCCAAGGTAAAGAAGCGAGGGAGATATACGGGCGACACTAGCACGCACGCCTAGCGTCTCATCGCTCCTACGCGCAAGGCGTGCAGTGTTTCCGTCTTAACGCTGTACTGTGCAAATTAGATCTGTAACATAGGGGTTTTATTACACGCGATGAAAGACAACAGATTAAACTACATCCGTATCTGTGTACTTTGCTCTTGCCGCTTAAGTAAACTGCATAGGAAAGTTTTGAAAACGTGATATTCACGAATTTTTTTCTACAAGAATACACTTAATATGACGAAAGTAAAAAAAATTGGGCCATAGCTAATTTTTTTTATCTTTTCTGACAAAAAGTCTTATTTCCATAACTTTTATTTACCGAGATACGCGTTTACGCTCAAACAACGATTTCACAGAAAACGTTTCAGTACACAGGACTCTTAATAAGCTCCAGTAATTCACTACATAAGTTTTACGAAAAATGTATAGCTGCATTCCTTGGTGTTTAGCATTCTTTAAAACACTCCTAATGTAGCATGCAAAATATTTGAACTACTCTTATCCAGGGGCTTATTGGTGGATTAATTAGCTAATTGGTTATGAAACTAATAGCGAACGACAGACTCCATCAGCAAGCTGAACTCTACTTGATGGACATAATTAAAGCCTCTGTACGGAAGGATTGCTTGTTGTTGGTATGGCGGGGCGTGGTTCGACCCGACCAGTTCCACGAAGCAGACGATAAGTCGACAGGAGCCGTGACATGGGATCGTGGAACTGAGATGTGGCGCGACTTACTCTCACCGGCGCGGCGTTGCGTTGCGACATCCTGCCACTAACCTCCGTATGCTTGTTGTTGCCCAAGGTCGGCGTAACGGCTCACGCCTCGAGAAATTAAATGAGTGTTTCGCGACATGTGGTCCCGACACACCTCACTCTAATTAAAACTCTGGCGCTCAACATCCTTCTACGTGGTAGCATGTCACTTCTTTTTGTTTACTTTCAGAGCACAGTTAGCAAACATTTTTAATGGTTAACTCCCCTGACACTTTTTAAATACAGATACTGCCTTAAACGTTATTTACAGTCAAAATAAATACTTTGGTTTTACAGTGCTTGTAAAAATCGCAGTTTTGTTGCTTTTGTATCACAAATATAAACCCAAAAAATGGTGATAATTTATCATAAAAAGCAATTACGAAATACGTAGGGTGTATGAATAAATCTTTATCTTTATCGATATGTTTTTCACTTTTTTAACCCCTGTAAACTGGTTGTATTGGTTCAATTTGCAGATAATTGGTTACAGAACTTCGCGCGCGCACACACACACACTGCACACACACACACATACTGCACACACACACAATGCACACACACATATATATTTCAATGCTAGAGCTATGTATTCCTATATTTTTGTATGTTTTACGTATTTATATATCATTTGTGAAAGTAAAAATTTTAAGAATAGTATAATTCTCCCTTCAGTGTGATAATTTTTGTTCTTAATTGTAATAGGAATTGCCCTTCTCTGTACATTTTTTTTTAATTTTGTCCTCCCATACTGAATTGCCTCAAATGTCAATATTGTACTACATGTCTGATTGTGTATATCCTCTCATTTTATGAGGCCCTGAGTGTGTACATTTTATTCCTTTGCAAATACGTGTTCCATATTTTGTTTCGTTTAGAACTAATTTGAGGTCGCAATGATCGATGAAACATTCTCTATGTACATGTTTTTGGGGCAGGAAAACATTATTCAAGTTTATAGCTGTTTAATGTTTGATAGTCCTATTTTCTTTTTCGATGTCTAAGTCAGGTGTACTTGGGAATATTTCATCACTAACCTCTTTCATTTCTATACACAAAATATCTAACTTGTCTCTTAAATTTGAAATTTCATCCGTTGCAGTCAAAATGCTCTCATCCTTTTCTTGCAGAGTGAAATAGGTTTTCTTCGGGAGCTCAGATACAGGCTATCACTCAGGAAAACTAATTTTGTGAACCGTAGTTTGTTTGCTAACGGACCTAGGAAGTCAATCTTATTTCCATGTTCAAATAAGCCAGTATTGCATCTCTACTCGTCCCCTAGACATCCATCACACTTATTATAAAAAATAAGTTTCTTATATTTTTCTCCCACTTCGAGACATGTATCGATTTACGACTGACATTGCGTGAGGAAAATCCCACTTTGCAGTGTTTACGGTAATATTACGGAAACGTGCTAGTAAAAATCGTAATATGTGGCACCTATTCGTAAAATTACGCATTATCCGTTTTCTAAGCAACTGAATTTCCTAACATTTCTTACAACTTAGTGTGAATTCACGGAACCCTCGGTGTTTTCTGTAAAGTTACTATGAACTAGTAACTTTACAGTAACTTTCCTGCGTATTTGTGGTTTATGTTGTGGGATCACGAAAAAAAAAAATGTTTCATTTTCGTCACGCGGATCTTTTATTGTGCATAGACAAGAAATACAAAATGTTTAGAAATAAAATACAAAGAGGGATTCGAACACAAAACGAAAGTATCGATGCCGATACCTCAAACCTACCAGGTTTGCATCTACGGAACTGGTTTAAACTAATTATTTATGTATTAGCTACGCACGTGACCTATGGTATTTTGTCGATGTTGGAGTGTCTGAAGTGTCGCGCCTCCTATTAAAGGTATTTCATGTTGCTACTTGATGTTTGGCAGTACAGGTGCAAGTGGCGTGCATGTCGTAACTGCCTCAGAACTATAACTTTGTAGTTCCATCAGCGAGGAACACTTGTCAAATGAGCACATTTGAAAGCCCTGCACAATATCTACCTGTATGCACGTTGTGTATTCTTCCGCCTTGTGTGAAATCAACATTACGTCGGTCAAGTGAAACTGTGAAATTATTAGAAAAATTAACATTTTAGAAAACTGCTCTCGTTTTATACTTCGATACATACAGTAAGCGGAATAAATAATTGAAATTATCAAAAATGGTTACCTAACCCTTTTTATTTGACGTTAAGATGTGGAACTACTTTCCATCCATCGTTACCAACGTTACTGGGCGCATGTCACTCAGTGCGCCCGTTTAAATATATGCAGGCAGGGGCAGTGACTTTTTCTAAGGTTGATTTCAAAAATGCTCCCTTTATCGTGAATACGGAGACATTCCAGACTATACACAGAGAGCTTAGATCCGTTTTTCGAAACGGACGACATTTCCGTAGATAAATTGCGCATATATTTCCGTAAAATATTTCTGTAAATAAAAGGAAGAATTTAACGGTACACAATAAAAAAAACAGATGCGGGAATCATTGTAAAATTAACAAAAACGCAGGACTATTTTTCGATAGTACAAAATATACAGAAAACCGGCCATCTGCTTCACTGTCCGCGAACGTAGACATTTCTACTGCGATGATGTACGCTACGGGTTTCGCAATGCTGCCAGGTGGAGACCGAATCGCTGTGCTTTTCTGCGCATGCGCCAAGTTCACGTTATTCGCATGTTGTTCTTTGTTTGATGCTGCCGAGTCGGTTCGGCTACTTTCTTTCATCATTTATAATTTTATAAAGTCGAAGATGTTTATATGATAAACTATACCAACATCTGTATTACATTCATCTATCAGCAAGTTCGCGAAACCCATAACATACTGAGTCGACACGCCGATGGCCAAGCACTTTTATAAAAGTTTAGTTTTTCTGGTGCCACCACCTCCCAAAATGGTGGACGAAACTGATGAACTAAAACTTATTGAAATTCTATAATTACCCGCTGCGGGTATACGAAATTAGTTTAATTATGAATGGTGGTTTCAGAGAAACCGCATATAACATTATTAAGTGAACGAAAACAAGAACTTTGAAAAGTGGTACGAGGGTCATTGAATGCCGAGCGGCACATTAAAGACATCCTGGGGCGTCATGTGTTACCTATTGAGGCAAAATAATGGTATAAATAATCCCAATGAAGCAAGTTCAACAGGAAACAAAAAGGTAAAGCTGTGAAACATACTATATTTATTTACGTACAATCCCTGTATTTGAATTGTATATATATAACTTGGAGGTTGCTAGACAGACCTAGGCTCTACTTGGAGGGTGCTAGGCAGTTCTTATCTCGACTTGGAGGAAGCTAGGAAGTCCTTGGTTCGACTTGGAGTGTACTAGGCAGTCTGAGGCTCAAATTGGAGGGTGGAAGGCAGTCCTAGGCTCGACTTGGAGGGTGCTAGGCAGTCCTAGGCTCGACTTGGAAGGTGCTAGGCAGTCCTAGGATCAACTTGGAATGTACTAGGCAGTCCCTGGCTTGATTTGGAGGTTGCTAGGCAAACCTATTCTCTACTTGGAGGGTGCTAATAATTAATAATTAAACTAATTTCGTATTCCCGCAGCGGGTAATTATAGAATTTCAATATGTATATAAGAAAAAAGAACATTATTTCTTCAGTAGTTACTTTAGATGAAGTTGTTGAGGCATATAGCATTATGGTGCAGAAATTCCGGTTGCGAAACTTGGCTGTGCTTATAAACCGAACATGTTCCATGGCGAAAGCCATACAAATATTTAGTTGTAGAAACAAAAAAAAATATATATATATATTCTCTACAACAAAATATTCGCTTTCCCCTATAACAATTAATTTGGTTGCGCCAAAGAAACTTTGTTTATCCAACGAAGTCTTTTTCTCATTGCAATCGTATCGACGCATTTATCAAGCCAGAAAGCTGCCCGAGAGGTTTGTGTTCTTCTTTTGTGCGACAAGTGGACGGAACATTGTCCTGATGCACTTCTTTCTTTGTCTCTACCATCACACTGAAAAAAAAATGTTCTGCGAATCGTGAATGGCGATAAGTGTATGGCTTCGTATTTTAGGTGGCACTGTCTTCTAAAACGTGAGACCTAAGATGCCGTTAATATGTGAATTAGATTCTTTCATTATCTACTCTCACCATGCAAGGTTTAATTCATATTGGTCGTTTATATTTCCTAAAATATCACACAACACCTAAATAGTGTATACGTTAGCTGTGTTCTAGACCCACGAATTTAAATGAGACAATGTGGCTTCGTGGGGATTTTCGGGGATTTTAAGTTATAAGACGCTGTTCTTTTCGTATGCTGTTTCGTAAATTCTAATGATTTTTAAAAACATTTAAAATTTTAAGTTTACCTGCCATGTTAGATACTTATTAAGAATGTGTACCGATTTGTACAATTTCATCATAAAATCCTAATATTAATTTTTTTCTTCGATGTAGAAGTGCTGCATATATGTGCGTTTATGTAATAGGGCATATATATATGCTTGTTCGTATAGCATAAATTATTGCGTTGTAATAATTAAATACTGTTATAAAATTCCAAATCTGATTTTTAAAATTGATTTTTTGGTTTTATTATCGGTTTGAGATACCTTACAAAAAATCCTAACTGGAAATTTTTTTTCGCATTTGAATAATGCTTAGAAAGTAAGCTAATCTTCATATCTGATGGGATTTGTAGCTATTAATTTAAAATATTGGCACACTAAATCAAATATTTCAAAATTTTGTAGCTTTGCATAACTCTGTGCGCATTTACTTACGGAAACTTGGTTTTATGTATTTTGATAAAAAAAAAGGGCTTGTTTTTTATTGGTGTTGAAAAAGTCTCAAGCTTTACTGCAACGCTCTATAAAAGCAAGAACATGTAAAGGAAAAAAAAACTATTGACTTTCGATCGTAGTTTAGGAACGCAGTGCACAAACAGAAAACGAGTTTTGTGTTGGAAATCGAATTCAAGGATGCGAAATCACTACGTTTCAATTGGCGGTTGAGAGACAGTTTGCGTAGACTACTAGGAAGAACTTTACCCGTAAGAACAGATACAAGGAAATAAAAAGAGAACCCTTTGTTTTATAAAAAAAAAACGAGATAAAAAAAGTGATTGTAGTATAACAAGAAGAGCCTTGAAAGAAACCACTTTCTTACGCAAGAGAAAATAACAGCAAAAGGAAAGGAACAGTGCGCAAGCACAGAGAAACAAAGAAAACGCTCCCCTAGCAATACATGATATCAGACCTGTTAGAGTGGTATCATAGTCATGTGCACTGTTTTCACCTCCATGCCCTATGTTGTGGGGTTGCCATTCATGCATCGTCTGTCGATAAGATAGCGATAATTTGTGAAAGAAACGACTGTTTTGTTTAGCTGTGCTATGGCTTGAAACTTTCAGGTTGTGAATGTCTCCATTTGGCATTCGGACAGCTGTCTGGAGCCGTGCGGACGTTCAATGCGTATCAGCACTTAAGAGACAAGCCCGAGATTGTAACTCTGCAGTGCATTTTATGAACTTTTATATTCTGCGGTCTAAATAATAAATGTACGTCTATTGTAACTGCAAAATTTTATGGTGTAAAAAACATGGTAGTATAAATAAGGCGTGGCACTGCTCAGTAATATTTGCGGGAAAACTGTGTAGCCAGTTTGTGAATATAACTCAGCTACTTGACCGATTTCAGGGAAACAAAATTTATATCCGAAGTGAACATGATCGAACAAAAGCTTTTTGGTCGGATCGACCAACTTACCAAAAACTCACTACTCGTCGTCAAGTTCAAATTTCTCTCCTTGTTCCCCTACACTCGAAATCTAAATCAGAGAGAATTTCACTGTTTCAATCAGTCAAACGTATCTCACTGATACAGCAGTCACTTCAGTGAATTTAACTGATGAACCAGTGAAAAAATTCCATATTTCCTTCACTGATTGATTCAGTGACATTTCCCTCTGATTCGTCAGTCATTTTTTCCACTGTTTTCTCAGTGATTTATTTTTTGACTGATGGACCAGTGAAACAGCTGAGCAACTTGATCCGTCTTTAATTTACTTTGACTGATGGATCAGTGAAACACCGTGTTTTCTACACGCAACACGCCTCAGTACATCGTTTGGAAATGGCCGTTAAACAACGCGTGTCAAGAGAAGTAACAACAAATAAACGAAAAAAACAAATACAAAATACTTAGTAAAATATGTTTCGTCTTTCAAAACGCCATTTTACGAGAGCCTTTCATTCCGCTTTTACGTCCTTCATTTCGTGTTCATGTAGTCGCCACAGTGTTCTGTTTGAAGGTTTAAACTGCATATAATGTGGTGAGGAGAGTGCACTCATATACACTATTCGTTTTTAACTATCCTAACGGTACCAATCAAACCAAAAACGAAAAGTAGGAGCAAACAATTTCGCAGCGAAATTATAAGAGACATATTTTCTTCCTTGATTGGCAACTTGGCGTGGTAGCTCACAAACGTCGAAAGGTGCGTGAGTTCGGTTCCGATCCAGTGAAAAAAATTTTTACTTACTGTAAATTATACAATATAAATTGTAAACTATCGTAAATACGTTTATTTCATGTAATTATTTGCCTACATTCGATAAAAGCAATATTTAATTCGCCACTGCAGTCAGCCGTCACTTGTTCAATCAGTGAAATTGTTTCACGTTACTAATTCAATCAGCGAAATTTTTTCACTGAAACATTCAGTGCTTTTCCACTGATTCTAAGTGGAGCCATTTTTAGAGTAGATGAATTTCACTGCGAATTTAGAGTGTACATGGGGGAAGAAATAAGCACCGGAAGTGACCACTTCGTATTACAGATTTACGTGACACGTCATTTACAAAAACCGTTAAACAGTACGAGCACAAAGTGTCACATGGTCTACATCAGTTCCAAAGGTTCAGATCACCCAGAAAATAAATAAACACATTATTTAATTAGGCCTATGCCATTACCACCCATAACTCCGTACCGTGCAAAGCACATCGAAACTAGGACACATCATGACAAAATATCCTGAAAAAAAGTTACTAAGTTTTATTTAAGCGTAAGTCATTATTACATTTTTACTTAAATAAAGGAAACGTTAGTTGTTGCGGAAGTTACGTTCAGCCAAAACCTTCGTCTATTATACTTATATTTTCTTGGCATGTTGGACTGCTTCCAGAGGCTGTGTTCTCACGTTTGCTATTATTTACTACAGCCTTGGTACGGCGTGAAGCTTGGAGTGTAATTATAACGTTGCATTACTCACTGCTGCACACGAGACTTGTAATAATGTGTATTACTGTGTGCAACATGGCGTAACTCACTGATTTTGCTGTTTAAAAAAAATGTTGATTATAATACTGTTATAGCAAGTATTGCTCAGGCGCGTGCTGTTTGTCCTGGAGAAAAAATAAATTCGAATTATGTGAAGAATTTCTTAGTTTTTCATAAGCTGATAGTTACTGCGAGTTGTCTGCGTTTGTGTGAGCGTGTTCAGATCGTGTGCTACGATTAAATTTCGTTTCATCAAATCGCAAATCGGTGAAGTGTCACCTCGAGTTATCTGCAAAAATAAAAGTAATCTACGACTTTGGGTCTCGCAATTGACATGTGATCTTTCTGGTCTTAATCAGCGCAACTACGTCCTAACTAAACTTTTCAACACAAGCAAAACAATCCCATGTTATCAGAAGTAAAGCGAAATTTGACTAGCATTAATTTTGTTATGAATTTATGAAGACTTACATGATCCAAAGAATAACTAAGCAGCTGTGTATATGCATGGAATTTTCACTAAATGAACAAATTATTTCGCACAATACTGAAAGTTTGGACTGGGGTAGCGTGATTGCTTGGAGCTTTGGGTTTCTTGTTGGTGATGTAAATAGCTGTACTCGAGTAGTAGTATTTCTCATACGTTCTAGTACCACTAACCCAGAAAGTGTTCTTTTGGCAAGGATCAGCCGTCCTGGTGCTATGTTGGCAAAGACAACTGAGAAGTTTACAGTGACTTAGCACTTTTTCCTCTATGCCGGTTTTTTTTCTCGAACGTGTTGACGTCCGAGTGACGTGTGACAGATTGGATACGTGTTTAATTATAACGTTTTAAAAATAAATTGATTTTTTTGGTAGCGTGAACTAAGTGTTTTCTTATAATAGGCATCCTGTGAAGTGCTCGAAACTTTTTTTACTCCTTAATATCCCTCCAGTAGATTACCAGCTGCTACACCTTGCTGCGCAAACAAGACGACAGAAAAAAAATCAATCGCCCAAAAAACCAACACAGTTTCAATGACGTAACAGCGGAGTTAAAGGGAAAACATATCTGAAAACAGAGTTTAAACGCACCTTAATATTTACCTAGATATACATAAATAAAAAATGCGTGGGTTGGCAAAACTTCACTATATTGTTTCTTTCCACTATACAACATATTGAATATTTCTTTGAGCGTAATACACTTTCATTTTAGTTTGAATTATATTTTTCTTGGCGCAAAATCAAAAAGCGCTCTGATATATATCAGGCTAAATATAAAAATATATAAAACATATAAAACCTCATAAAGATTAATACTGCCAATATTTTATTTTACTACTGGATACATAAACAGTGAATACAGAACGACCACTGTGTGTTCTGTGTTTCCAACGAACGCTATTCAAAAAAATTTATGACAGTTATGGTAGCCATAATTAATATTTTTCTTCAACTCTTGTAAAATTCACGCTAGTTTTAAAAATGTATTTATGACAGTTATGGTAGCCATGATTTAATATTTTTCCAAGTCTTGCAAAATTTATATTAACTTAAAAATATTTTCCAAAAATTTTAAGTTTCAACACAAGGCTAACTGACGTAACATTATTACTGATCTTAAACAGCCTTCTTTAAAATTCTCTTTCTCCTTTACATTTTTAAATTTAAAAACGTTTACGTAAATTCTACGTACGTGACGTTTACATTTGCCATAATCTAGTTTCATTTAAAATCTGTCACCATTCTGGGGCATCGTTACTAAAACTTTACAGATTCTGAAAATTCTGAACATGTTCTCCATAATTTACGTGTTTAAGAATCATCCCCACTTTAGGCAAATTTTCTAAGTTCAAAATTATGCAACCAGACTAAAGAACCGCTCAGGGTCCATCCTGCGTAACAACTAGCCTGAAGAGCTTTTAGCTACATATTACAAGTATAAGGTACTTAACTGTCACGTTCCGAGTCGTCTTCCTTGAGGCAGACACCGGGGGTCATTATATACGCTTACAAAATAAAACGTAATTTAAGCCAATCACAATTCCGCCAATCAACACTGATAGAACATTCTCGTTAGTAGTCTTTTCCAAGAAAAACGAATGTAGGCGGTGCCGCCTATTTCACAAATGCCGCTCAGCGCACCGGTCCGAGCGATTGTGCTGCCCTCGGTCGGGGCCTTGAATTACCACCGGACATGCCAGTTTGCTGGTTGACAGTCCCCTTGCTAGACATACGTGCTGCTCCCGCGGCTGGTAACCTTGCAGCAGTGCCAAATTATCGATCGTGTCGCTGACTTAAAGTTCGATCAGAGTTCCTGGTGCACCAGCACGCAGAAACAAGGTTAGGTAAAAACACTTTATTGTCCACACAACTCTATTCTTGATGACAATTTGTAAATGTATTTTCTGACGGAAAGTTCGGTGCGTGCGGGAACACGACATGGCGCAGGTGACGTGCGTCAGGTTCCTCTCGGCCGTCGGGAAGTTTTTGTAGCGAAAATGAGACCATCCGTCTCACAGCCCTGCATCGTCTCACTGGAAGAGAATCTATGTAAGAGCCTACTTAGTGATTGCATCTCGCCTGCATCGCCCATCGCGCTATTCCTTGCTTTAAATCGAAATACTTTCCTCGGAGTCTGTCGTGAGAGCTCCTGTACTTGAAGGCAAAAAAATTACTTTCGCTACAAAATGTTTTGTTAAAATATACCACGCCAATAGTTTCGTCGTGATAAAATTATGTTTTCGCTCTCACTTAACTGTTGTTATAAAAACAGTTCTGTAGCAACTAGAAAATAATGTTCATACCACCTATGTTTTTTCCTTTCAGTTCTCTAATATTTACACCAATGAGCTGCGAAGTGGGAGGAATAGCAGCTTATGAGTCCGGCAACCGATAGGAAATTATCGAACCGCACATGAGTAGGGCGTGTTATAACGTGACAGCCATAATAGTGAAGGATGAAAATGTACTATTTGTGATGTCAAATCTTGGGAATCATCTCGATAACTACGGAAACACGTGACGAATCTTGAGTTTATGTAATATGAAGGCGTTTTGTACACATGGCAGCTCTGGAATCCACAACGTGTGCTGAAAACTCGTAGAAAGCAGACATTTATATTTTGGCCAATTAATTGTCAAATTGACCAGCGTAGTGTATGAAGTCACCAAGCACGCAAAATTCGATACTGGCGAAAAATGTTCCGGTACTTCTTAAAGTGAAGTTTACAAGCAGGATTTTTGTTCGTGCCGAGTCTTTTAAGTGTAGCACTTCACTGGAAGATGTAACTAATCTTTTACCGTATTTTGGCAAGTGACTGCAAGGTAAAATAAGACTAGAGATGGGTCCAGATTCATCAGCTAAGGGTTCCTACCTGGCTTAGTGCCCTAGAAAAGTGAATCGTGGTCGTGACGTCACTTACTGCTGTCCATATTCGCAGCAAGGTTATGAACGCGCCGTAGAATTTCGCTTCAGCCAACGGGACATGACGGATGAAACTCGCATGAAATAAAATTCGACAGAACGTATACCGAGGGGTAAAGGAGCAAGAGCGTTCGAACTCACAAACAAATAATGCCGAGCAAGGTGGCGCAGTGGTAACTCACTGGATCCTCATTCGGGAGGATCCGGGTTGGATCCTCAGTCTGGCCATCCTGATTTCGGTTATTCCATGGTTTCCCGAAATCACTAGGGTGGGTCCTTACAATGGCCGATTTCTTCCCATACCGTCTCCATTTCCTCTTCCCTGAGTAACGTAGTCCGTCTCTAATGACCTCGCTGTCGACGAGACGTTAAGCCCAAGTACCTACAAACGAATAGTTTTAGTAGAAAGGGAGGGAACAAAGAGCTATTTCACACGAAGGTATCAAGGGCAAGTGGACAAGGTCACGTGGTACTGGATTTTAACAAAGCCTACCTGGCACTTGATGAGAGTGGCAGTGTCGCCCTTATCGTGCCTGCATGTATCGGCCTCAAACGTGGAAAAAGACTCCAGGTAGGCGGGGGACTTGAGCCCCTGTCACACTATCAAATTTTTCCTTCAAACTGCTTTCAATAAGTTTGGCCAAATAAAATTGGACAGTTATGACGTTATCTAAACGCCATAAACGCCGCCATTTTTGTCTGAGAAAGTTGGACGTCTACAGTTTTCATCCAACATTTGAAGATTGGACTGGTTCTAAAATTTATTTGATGTTTGACGGTCTCAGCCAATCAGAATCGTGCACGAAAAAAATTAACGTCAAGAATTTTTTAAATAATGAACAATTGCTGGAAACGAAGTAATTTATGAAGATAATTAATTTATGTAGAAGCTATTAGGGTATGAATACTATTTTAAGTGAATTTTACTTATAATAAATACACACAGAGGCATTATATTTTATTGTACAAGAAACATATCTGCTAAACAAAATTTTAAACTTAGTAAATAAGCGAAAATAAATTACAACATAACTTGTATTCTTCCTGTAATGGACTGTATGGAAAAAAGAAGCCACATCTCACTCTGAAAATAATTTTGAAATAATATTTCGAATTAGATTTTCCCAGTAAAAAATTTGACAGCGTGACACATTTTCAAACACATTCAAGATTATTTGAAAAAATTGGTTGGAAGGAAAAAATTGATGGCAATATTTCGTCTTCAAATTTTATTGTGAAATAAAATTGAAGGAAAAAATTTTACTGTGTGACAGAAGCTTTAGAGGTAGCGGATTGTCAAAGTGCTTTATATATGTTGGGGGGGGGGGGTAAGTCTCGACTCGTTGCATGCAGTGCAGGTTGGTGTTTGAGCCGTGGGAGAAGGCGTGCTCGCACAGAGAGAGGGTCTCGAGTGCCGAGATCACCTCGAGCAGGTGATTACCGCCAGCTCGGTGGACGGAGCATGGCGAGCTGGAGCTGGAGCTGGAAGGTCGTCTGTCGAAGGTAAGGGCGCCTGGACGTAGCGCCTCCAGCGAGCGCGCGCCGCCAGTTTGTCGCGAGATCACACCGCGGAGCAGACGTGCCAGCGCTCCCCGCTAGAGGATTACCTGCGCCCGCGAGGTAACGTATCGTCGCATCTGCGGAGACATCTGCAGCTCCAGTGCGGGCTGGGGCCGTGGTGGGATAACGGTTAGACCACTCGCCTCCCACCGAGGCGAGCTGGGTTCGATTCCCGGCGTGGTCGCTCCCGGATTTTCGCATTTGAAAATCGTGCCGGACGATGGCGTTGGTCGGCGGGTTTTCTCAGGGATCTCCCGTTTATACCGCCCTTGCATTCCGGCTCTTTTCTATAGTCACCTCACTTCACCCACGTCGGCTCTCAAGACCTGCAGTGGCGGGGGTAAACAGGAAGGGCTTCACGTCTCGTCGACAGCGAGGTTATTTACAGACGGAGCAACTTGCTCGGAGAAGCAAGAACAAGGAAGGAGCGATCCCAGCATTCGCCTGGAGTGCTTTCGGGAGAAACGATGGGAAAATCGAAACCATGATGGCTGGACCGGGACCCGAACACAGGTCCTCCCAAGCGCGAATCCGCCAAGGAAGAAGACTCGACGGTCGTCGGAAACGTCCGCCATATTTCCCCCGGGTTCGACCCCCGCCGGCGCCGGGAATCGAAGACGGACTGCTGCGGTCGGAGGCGCCACGAGACGACCACTATGCCCCTGCCTGGCGTTGACGGCTCAACGTGCACCAGTTTCTCCAGAAAAACACGGCACCGCTCAGCTCTCGTGCGGTTGAAGCTAATGTATTTGTCTTCTCATTCAAGTTTTTTTTATTTTTACTTTCCTCTGTGCAGTAACTTGCGCGAAAAAGCTACGAATCTGACACTTTTGGAGATTCAGTACATAATTATTATATCTGAGCAAACATGAGTATGTGACCGTGCGGATTTCTGATGCATCGCCTAATGCAGAACCTCCACTTACTTATCAGTCCCCAGAGTAGAACTTGTAATCGCAAGGGTAACATTTTATTGAGAGGGAAAACATTTACGCTCAGGTTAGACTTCCATAACCAGCGTGCACGCTGCAGTTTTCCTTTGGTTAATGGCCACTTGTCTAAGTGAGAAGACATATTCTTGCCTGACTGTGCCAATCAGAATTAAGTCACTCCGGAAATGTCCGTCCGTGATTCGTGGGCACATACACCTGAGATGAGTGACTATTAAAGTCATCCAATCACGAAAGAGGATCTGAAGTAAAGACGTTTTTTAGTGCAGCGAGTCGTTAAAACGTTTTAGTGGAAAACTGGTGCCTTAAGCTATCGTGCAGTGGGGAGCTTCCGCGACGTGGAACAGCCGATAGTCAGCTGTTTCTTTGGGCGGGAAAGACGCCGCTACGCTACGCTACCTGACTTCCGCATACTGAGTCCAGCAGCTCTTGCGCAGCTCCGATTCCGTGGGAGCCAGACTGCTTTTAAAGGCCTCTCACGGTTGTTTGAGCACTTATGAAGTCAACCTTGCGTCATTTGAACTGGCACGCTGACTGGCTAGCGCTTAGTAAAGTTGGTAACGATGGAGGGAAAGAAGTTCAATGTCGTAACTTCGAATTATAAGTGTTAAGTAAACATTTGTGAATACTAAAATTATACATTTTTATTTCTGTTTCTTTTAAATGCACAAAATTCTAATAATTAGCAGATTTGCATTTATTAGCTCTTGTTATAATTTCACAGTTTCACTCGACCGACGCATGAATAAAGCGATCAGTCCATCAGTCCCATGGCGATTTTAATTATACATATAGCGGAAGAATAAACAATGTGCATACGAGTAGATCTCAAGCAGGGCTTTCAAAAGTGCTCAGTTTACCGTTAGCAGCCTTACAGTTGACATGTCGTTCAACTGAGTCTCTACCCCGAGACCAAACATGTGCGTTATAATTCCGAATGTACGCTTGCCTACATATGGCATGCAAGTCAACGCCCTAGTAGTGACCTGCCATTAATAAAAGAACTTTGTCAATGTGATGCATAACAATAACTCTTTTATGTGATGCTACAGCTGCACATGTACATTGCCTTATCGTAATTTTTTTTTAACTGGCCTGTCTTCATTTTACACCAATGTTACACATTCGTTTAACATGCTGATATTTGCATTTGCATAAATTTATAATTAACATGTAATAATTCCATTGTGTCATAAAAGCGTAATAAAATTCAAAGTTACGGCGTCGAACGATGCTATATATTCTCGCCAAGGAATAAAATTGCCAAGGTTCATATTGTTCCAGCCACATCACCGTAGGAAAAAAAAAGTTATTTTGGCAGTAGTATAATGAGCAGCAGTTCTAGTTAATGGAGAGACGGTAGTTGTGGTGTTTTGCGTGCCTATGCACATGAATGGCTGCTGTGAAGTGGGTGGCTTGTTACATAAGGCAGTTGAAATATATACAGTAGACTCGGTGTCAAAGAATTGGTAAAGCGAACGAGCTTATTTGCAGTGGATTCTTCTGTGTAAGTAGTGAAGGTGTTTTTATGTCCAGACAATAACTTAGGACGATACTAGAAAGGTGTTTTGAGTTCCAGAATCATCACTTAGGACAGTCGCATGTTAAAACCTTCTAAATTTACGCTGTATGTGTTTCCGTTTGTTTCTATTACGATACCACATTGCCGACAAGCTGCAGTTTGATCGTATTTGCCTTTTTACAAAACATTACTACTAGGTTCTTTCTGGTCGCAATATTGCTTTCGATGTCATGGCACATTTGCCTGAACCGTTACAGACGCAATTTAATTTATTGTTTCGGGTGTTGTAAGTAAGAAATATTTTGACCCGTGCTGTAATCTAACCATACAAAGCACTTGTCTCATTATTACGGCCAATGAGGCGCAGGCTTGTGTTTGGCTGTATTAATATGGACCAGTCACAATCCAGAACTGTAGCAGGGCTTACCAATCAGTGCTCACAGGGGGACCATTGCGCTCCATAGTGTACAGTGCAGGCCAAAAATAACCTTCCTGTACGGCCTACGTTATGTACACAATTGTCAGAGACCCCGTAAATTTCGCAAATTCATTCGAGGACTAACTAAATTTCAACCACTTGTACATAATTTTTTCTGCTTCTATTGGAGCACATTTTGTTACGTATGTCCAGGATATAATGTAATTCGCCTATTAACGTCCCCCGGAGTTATGCCTCAATGCTTATCAGGGGACGGCTTACAATCGTGACCTAACTTAAATTAACACCCATACCTTGCCTAGCAATCGAACCCAGAACCTCCCGCACTGCAGACCGGCGGTGTACCGACCGACTGCGCCACGGGAGGTCTGCTCAGCCTATAAAGAATCTGCAAGTAAAACAAAGAACTCATCCAGTGCTACCTGGTCCCGGGTTTGAATGGAGCAATCGCCAATGCTCGAATATAGAAAAGATTTTGTAATCTATCTTCCTGCCGAATAATTTCGCGAAATATCCTGTTCCCAAGTATTGTGTACTCCGGGTCTGAAAGAATTAAGAAACAGTCTCACACGCACTCGTGTCATTTCAGTTGCATTTTCACGGGATCGTGGGAAGTGAAGCACTGATGTAACAGACTAATTCATCGCTGGTGAATCGTAGAAGATCGAACCTTGTAGCATCGACGTACGGGAAGTGTGGGACATGGACGACCATCTCTAGGAGGTGCGCGGAGGCCGGCGGTGGACAGCGACGGTGAGCAAGGTCGCCAGGCTCTGCAAAAACGGAGTTCTCGTAGCGAAAGGGGGGTTGGGGGGTGAGGGCCGGGGACAGCCCCGCGTGCTTCTGGTTCCGTGAAGGCCGCTGGTGTCGCTGGAAGGCGAACTTGCGTCAATGTTACCGGCCGCCTCACTATAGCCTGTTCACGTAAAAATGAGCACTTTCGAAAGCATGCACGTTGTGTATTATTCCGCCTTATATAAAATTAACATTGCCATGGGGCTCATTACTTTATTCATGCGTCGTTCAAGTGAAACTGTGAAATTATTAGGAAAGTAAACATTTTTTTAATCTGCTAATTTTTATACACTCGTGCATTAAAAAACAGAAAGCAAAATAAATAATTTGAATTGTCACAAATGGTTACCTAACACTTTTTATTCGATGTTAAGATATGGAACTACATTCCATCTATCGTTGCCAACTTTACCGGGCGAATGTCACTCAGTGCGCCCGTTGAAGTATATGCAGGCATGGGCAGTGTTTTTTTCTAAGGTTGATTTCAAAAGTGCTCACTTTATCGTGAACAGCCTTTACCTGCGAGACAGTCGCCTTTCGTAGGAAGACAATGCCGACCGATTGCCAGCTTCCAGTCATTGGGCAGGCGTTTCCTCCCGCCTTCGGCTGACGTCTGTGTGTCAACTTGTTTCTCTGTTTCGCCAAGCCGATGAGAAACTCTGTTGCTCTAGGAGTGGACTTAGGCGATTCGTCTGCCGATATTACACGATACCTGCAACCGTACTTGGTCCCTGAACAAGCTTCTACAAACCCTGGTGCACGGGCCGGTATAACAGCCGCTATATGAGCTGCCATGGAAGATTCATTTTACACGACAGCAGTTTGTGTACTAGCATTTGGCACCCTCGGTGGGTGCGCAGTGTGTGGTTTGTAGTATAAGTGAACCCCATTCGTAGAACTGCTACCAGTTAGTAACTTGCCGTAAGCCTATGAAAAATACTAGCTAGCACATCTTAATATTGCTATATTACTGTTCGCCTTTTTACATAAATTGATTGCTTACTATTATTGTTTCATTCATTTTCTATGAAAATGACGTGAAGTCACTAGAGTACGAGTGTGTTATTTTTAAGTTTGACAAGAATTATTGACCGGTTGCAAAATATAGTTTTTCCTTTAAGTACCGGGATACTATCCGCGTATAAAATTTAATGAAAAATTTGGGTTCGCCGGAGTTTTGAACTCGCGCCCAAAAGTTACATACTACTCGCGGGCGCCGCTCCCATGTTTCTACGTTGCGGATACGCGAAATACATGCGCCCAGGCGGCGTTCGTAAGAAAAAAAAAAAAAAAAAAAAACTGTTACGACAGTGCGGATAGGCTAGATATATACTCACTGCCAATCCTTTTCAGATGATTCCTTACTCAAGTTCAGACATGTTCTAATTCTGCGTCGGGACGTTTCGCGAAAGTGGTTATACCTGCGTATTTCACGAAGGTTTTAATAATTCCACCATGCGGTGTGAGCTGTCGGTCAGACAGGCAGGCGGAAACTGTGGCACATGTCCTCTCCGCAGTATGTTATTCTTTGCTGTGCTAGTCTCGTTCCCACGTGTTTGACTCATTTGTGTCGCTAGCGTTCGCTATGGGATTAGTGGTTGGCGGACAGCACACCGTAAAAAATTATTCGCAAATTTAACGTATCAATGTAAACATACAGTGACAAGGCGTGAATGGCGAAGTTCCCCCCCCCCCCCCCCCCGAACACCCTCAGTAGTGCTGCTATATTTGCTCAGGAAACAGTCAAATTGGCAGGGATGTTCCTCGTTATGTACTCTAGCGACGCTAAACATTCATACATTTGCAGCCTGATATGTTGCATTATTTTCATACAATGTGTAGGTTAAAAACCTTCCTTTACCGTATAGGAAGTTCACTAGAAAATTTTTTAATGTAGGCTCGCAGCAATATATCGCCACTTAAGATTTTCGCCGCTTTCCACCGTCTCTAGGCATGGAAAACGAAAGCAGAAGTTTTCCACAATTCGTGCTGAAGTCATATAGCTCTGACGAACCCGGCACGATGAAAACGGCAACCGCAAAACGACGGAATAATTTAAAATATGACGGCTTGATTTTACAACACGGCAATAATTTGATCTAAGGTTAGAATTTTTCGGCACCGTTTACAATGCGTTTGAAAATAAATTATGGGCTGTCCCCGGTAAAGTGAGCACTTTCAAGGCCATGGTTACATTTTTTTCAGCTATTTTATATCCTTTAATCACCTTTTAAAATAAATGTTGACATGTAAGTAATTACTAGTCCGGCGGAATACACACACTGTGTTTATTATAATAAACACAGTGTGTATATTCCCTCGGAGTGGGAAGTTAACGTCTAAGGGTATAATAAGATATTATTTATTGACTATTATTCCAAATGAGAGGGCTTCAAAAGTGCTCACTTTACCGTGAATAGCCTATGGTATCAGAGGCAGTGGACAGAAGCAATATTTGGAGCTCGCGATGCTGTAAAAGAGTGCAGATATTACGCTAAAGCGCTACAAGTGTTAAACGTATTTTATGAGTTTAATCCGTTAATTGGCAAGTAATTTTTCCTTTGTAAGATGCGAATTTCCCACACTAGGGGAAGTTTAGTCCAACTATTTTGGTTTATGGCGCTGTACGTCCTGTTTGCAGTACTGCGCGACACGAATCAAATAGATATCGTTCTTGATCCAAAATTGCTTGGTCTTGCGACAGTTTTCGTCATGCTGACGTCAGAAGTGTCTTGTTTATAATTATTTGTTCGGTTTTAATAATCGTGCTGTGCTTGCCGGAGCTATGTGATTCCGGCATTACACAGTACAAGATATATTTGGCGAATTGACATAAAAATCATTCTTACACAAGCAGAATATATATATATATATATATATATATATATATATATATATATATATATATATATATTGTAAGAATTGTAAGAATGTAAGATTGTAAGAATGATATATATGCTATATGAAATATATATATATATATATATATATATATATATATATATATATATATATATATATATATATATATATATATATATAGTTTTCTGTCGTTAACCTTTGTAATTCTAGATAAGAGTATATAATTAATACTGAAATTCATTTACCTTCTGATAGCATCTTTGTAGTCCAGGCACGGTTTCTGCTGATCGTGAGTGAATTTTACCACTGACCAAAGAGTCGTTTGTAAACTGCAATGATAGGGCACTGTCAATCACGACGAGCTTAGAAACGGAAATGTTACTTGAGTTTCAAGTAACCAAGAATATTTGGGGCTGTGGGGGTGTAGTGGTTAGACTACTCGCCTCCCACCAGGGCGAACCGCGTTAGATTTCTGGCGGGGTCGCCCCCCGGAGTTCAGCATGTAGGAATGGTGCCGGGCGATGCCGTTGGTCGGCGGGTTTTCTCGGTGATCTCCCGTTGCCCCCACCCATGCATTCCGGCACTGCTCCGTATCGGTTCTCAAGACCTCGTCAAAAAGCCAAGTCGAAATTCAGAAATCGTATACGGTTGGAAAGAGCATCTCAAAAGCAATCCACTGATACCCATAAAACCCCATATGATCGAGTGAAGCGGTGCCGGGAACGTAAAAACAAAAAACACCAAGGCGTCCGAGCGCGTCAACGTAGACGAAACAAAACAAACGGCTGTGTCTCCAACACAGCCAAACCCAATTTTTTGTGAAATAATTGTTTGCGCGTATATGCGTATGTCGGTAAATAAATGTTCTTCAAATACGACATTTTGTCAGAAAAGATTTAAAAAAACAATTATCTATACCCCTATTTTTTTACTTTTTTCATATTAAATGTATATTCTTGGAGAAAAAAAAATTCGCGAAAATGGTTAAATATTACATTTTTAAAGCTTGCCTTTGCAGTTCCCTTAAGCAGCAAAAGAAAAGTACAAAGATACAAGCGTACTTTAATCTGTTGTCTTTCATCGCGTGTAATTAAACCCCTATGCTACAGATCTAATATGCACAGTACAGCGTTAGGACGGAAACACTGCACGCCTTGCGCGTAGGAGCGATGAGGCACTAGGCGTGCGTGTTAGTGTCGTCCGTATCGCTCCCTCGCTTCGCGACCTTGGACGCGGGGTTCTCACGGAAGTCCAGCACACTCTCAACAACACATTCAGGCCCACTTCAATTGACTGTTTCACTTGTTGCAAACATAAAGTTTTGTGATGCGTGCTGTACTTCAGTCGACACAGCCCTTGTTTCATTGTCACAGCCAATGAGCTGTAGGCTATAGGTTCGGCTACAGTAACATAAACCAATTATGCCCTAGACCAGCAAGACGCTTTCCGAATCATTTACCCACAGGTAAGATCATTGGTCACTGAGCTTCGCAGTGTGCAGTATAGACAAAACATTATCTGTACGTGTTTAATGTACACAATTGTGCTAACTGAACCTGAGTGGGTTAACTTGGCCCCATCTCTGTCAGCATTCACATAATAAAATAGACGCTGGCTATAAGAAAATCGCTATTTTATTTATCCGTAACACTCCATGTCCTTCCCAGAAAATTATTATTTGGTTTTTCGTTCAACTGTTTTCGAATAGTTATTAGTAAGATTTTAACTATGCTGTTTTTGTCATAGCAATAAAATTAACAAAACCATATGCACAAAAACCGTAATAAAGGATTTTTTTTAATTAATTTAAGTTATGCGTAGCCGAAGTTAATGTGGAAAAATTCAGAAATAGCCACAAATAAAAATACGGAATATTTTCTTGTTTTCAACCAATTTATAAGAACAATGCAAACTTATAATTTTGTTGATATTAATTTTATACTTGAGAGAATGTTTCTTATTTGTGTAGTATAAGAGTGCACAAATAATATTTTGGCAATTATTTAAAACCTGATAAACAAAAAAAAATGCATTGGGAAGGATATTACGAATAATGTTTACATTTTGAAAATTATTGGAGAAATAAAAAATTATTGACACTTTTTAAGTTGCCAGAAATTGATTCAAATATGTTAAATTTGCCTACAAACTGGTGGAAACTATACTACTGAAATTACTGATATACTACTGATTGTTACTGTGACTAAATTAATCTGATGTAAGTGTTCTTTTATTGATTCATAGCTGATGACCCTTTTCCAAATTACAGGTTCCCTGCGAATTATACTTATTCGCCATTTGGTGTCACCTAGTTGATAAGAATTTCACTGATTGAGCTTTATGTTTGAGGGATTGTAACTTATAAGCATTTCCTATCGTCAGTATTTTTCGAAATAGCATGAAGATAAGGAATCGTTCGTGTAATTTCAACAAGTATTGCCGTATCTTCTTATCTGAGTGTTTCGTGTCGTAATTAGTGGATTGTATTTTTCGTATCATTGCCTCCTCCTCGCTCCCTTACCTAACTTAGCACATTAATAGATAAAACATTCATTAAACCTACAGCCGCTTGTTGGTTGGAGCATGAGTTTATTAGAGCTTTACCTAAGCTATTTCGGAAATGGAGATCTGTGTCCGTCATAGCAAGCTATACGCTATTCACGGTAAAGTGAGAACTTTTAAAATGAACCTTAGGAAAATGTTACTGACGCTGAACGCATATATGTATTTTAATGGGCGCACTGAGTGACATTTGCCCAGTAAAGTTGGTCACGACGAATGGAAAATAGTTCCATATCTTAACGTCGAATAAAAAGTGTTAGGTAACCAATTGTGATAACTTAAATTATCTATTTCGCTTTTTCTTCTTTTAATGCATCGAAGTGTGAAAATTGACCGATTTGTATACTATTTACTTTCCTAAAAATTTCACAGTTTTACTTGACCGAAGCATGGATAAGGTGACGAGGCCCATGACAATGTTAATATCACGTATATAACGTGCATACAAGTATATCTTGAGCAGGGCTTTCAAAAGTGATCATTTTACCGTGAACAGCCTATACCTGTACTCTAATTTTAGGCCAGTATAACATACAGCAGAATGGGCGTAACCCTGCAATACTTGAACCATTCGAACCCAGTGTACATAATTGTGTACATTACGCACGTGTAAGTAATTTTTGATCTGTACTGCACATTGCGAAACTCAATTACCAATTATCTAAACTGTGGGTAAATGATTCTCGAACAGTCTTAATGGTCTAGGTCATAACTGCTTCATATAACTGTGGCCGAACATATAGCCACAGTCCATTGGCTTTGACAACGAAACAAGTATTGTGTTGACGTAAGTACAGTTCGGATAATAAAATATTTTGTTTGCAACACCAGAGACCATTACATTGGGTCTGAAAGGATTGAACTGTGGATCGCGTACTCCTGGGTGTCCATGCGCTTATAGTCAGGCGTCAGCAGGCGAAAATAACATATTTCACTTTTCATAAAGATGTTGTAATTATGCTGTAACTGTGTAACTTTCTGGTTTTTGATGAAGATGCTTTTTGAAAATTTTATTGTTAACTAAACTTGAGATTGTAACAGTCTGTATGGGGACAAATAAATATGTTGCATACATGAAAATATTTTCTTAGCTTGTGTTAAACAAACGGTTAGGGGTCCAGCAAAGTGTAAGTCATAGTGAAGGAGTCCTCAAAATCACAAACCCTGTTTTAACCGAATGTCCAAATGTAGCCAAATTGAGGTTCTATGTAGTGAAATTTTTTTTATAACAAAGTACTTCTACATTCAATTTATTTTCTGTTTTTTTTTTTCAACAGATTTGACCACAATAATTTTGGCATTTCAAATTAAAATGTTGTTATAACTATGTTTATTTCTCACAGCACGGTAGCACATTGTTTTGGAATGTTTCAAACCCTTACAGACTCGATTAAATTTATATTTTCATGTATTGACAAATAAAATGTTTTTTTATTCATGTTGTACTTTAAGCCGACATATCATTTTTTCGTTGTCACAGCCAATGAACTGTATGCTTTCTTATATATATATATATATATATAGATATATAATTTAGATTCCATAGATCCAATATGTCAGTTGCTTCTGGATATAGAACTAGGCATATATATCTTAAATATAGTTTGCAAAAGTACATTTTACAAATAACTATGTATAGAGTTCTAAAGACATTATCATTTATGATACAGTCAATACAGCAAATCTCAAATATCAAAATTTGACAATTATATCTAAAGCAGAACAAACAAAATAAAATGCGAAAGAATAAATCAAGATAATTCTGATTCATAATATTCTTGTAGAGTATAAAAGCTTTAAAATGTAATAACTTTTTAAGGTGTTCTTAATTAATTTTGGAGATTTTTTTACTTTCTTATTTCATTGCATCTGATAAGCTATTTAAGAAAATGCCAGCATAGTAGACTCATTTTTTATAAAATTAGGAACTGTTTGAGATTAAATGAATACCTTCTTTGATTCTAGTATTATAATTATGAAAACAACTATTTTATCAAATAAATGCATGTTAGATGTTACATATATAATCATGGCCATAGAAATAAGAACCATTCATGGGCTAAAATAGGAACACGGTTTACGATTCATTAACCCAGAGGGAAAATGATTGAGTACTGAGCCTCGCAGTATACATCAATAACCAAAAATTACCTTCCCGTGTGTTGTAAGTGTGTACGGTGGGTTGGAAAGGTGTTAAATTGCAGCTCTCCGCCAGAGCCCCTTCCTTTGGTAGCGGTTTATCCGAACCTTTTAGTGGTCCTGGAGTACACGCAATCAGCCGGAGGGCCTGTGTTCGAGCTCCTGATGCACCACCAGTGCCTGGAGACGATCACGCGTCACGAGTCCACTGAAGCTTAAGCCGGCCTCACACGATGCCTGTTTCCGTAGCAGCTTTCTTACACATTTTATGCTAGCGTTTCTACTCCCGTGTAGGTTGCAGTCCAGCCCCCCCCCCCCCATCACCACCGAATGGATCTGGCTCCGGGTATAACAGTTTTCGTACTCATGGGCATGCCCTAAACGGTAATAGAACGTGTTCTAAGTTTCTGCTATACCCACGGAGCTGTGATAGACAAGATGGCGGTCACCCGAGTAACAACCTCAAGGCGTATATGTCCGTTTATGAAAAGATTACGGGTTCTGTAAAACGTATTTATGTGCATAATGAAAGTTAGTGCACGTGTAAGTTACGGGAAAAGTTTCAATTAACTCGCACCGTCATAATAAAATAATAAACGCAACTTAAAAAAAAAAATGATAACTATGGACTTTTGTCATGTATATAAACCTTTACATGACAACCTTGCAGGTAATATGTGTAGCTCTGTGCGTAGCTCTGGAGTAGAGCTGCTGACTTGTAGTCGAGGGGTCGCGAGTTCGCACCGCGGCCCCTATGCGGCGGATTTTCAGTTCTCTTGTCGCACTGGGAATTTGTCTGCAAATCGGTCTCAGTAGGTCAACGTCAAATGTCACAACAGCGTCAAATGAAGGGGGAAAAAAAGGGGGGATGGGTTAGTGCGTAGGTCTGTGCTGTGTAACGTTAGGTTTTACAGTTCAAATCTGCACCTTATACTGAAATTATTTAGTTATTTTATGTGATACATTATTGCTTTTTATAATTTAAGTTATTGCCAGGAAGCGTTTATCTATAGAATATATTTGTCTAAAAGCAATAATACTAACAAATGATACAAATCAAATCTAAATCAAATGATCAGAGGCAGCCGATTGCACTGTGCAGTGACTTGCGTATTAATGCTTTTAGACAAAGATATTCTAGAAATGAACTTTTTCTGGCAATAACTTAAATTATAAATATCAATACTGTATTACATAAAATAACGAAAAAATGTCAGTGTATGGCGGAGATTTGAACTCTAAAACCTAACATTACACCGCATCGACCTAAGCACTAACCCATCTCCCCCACCCCCTTTTTTTCTTAATTTGACGTTGTTGTGACATTTGATGTTTACGAAGCTCTAGTGAGACCGACTTGCTGACAAAATCCCAGTGCACCAAGCAAACTGAAAATCTGCAGCGGAGGGGCCGGGGTTCGAACCCGCGACCCCTTAATCTACGTACACCACTTACCAATTACCTGTGTAATAATATAATCTGATCTTTGTATCATGAGTAATGTTAACCAACAAGTGCCTTATTTTTAGTATTGTGATATTTTTGCTTTCTTTTAGTTTTCAAATTTTGTAATCCTGTTTAATTACGGAAAGTGCGATATTAATTATTACCTATGGTTGTTAAAGATAAATATTTAAGTAATTTAATAAAGTTTTAATTAGTCGCGCAAATGCCCGTTGTATATTAATGTGATAGTACCTTGTTTTTAAATAACATCATTTTCCATACATTACAGTATTAGTCTAATACTGTTACACAAAATGTAAATAAATGCAGTCTTCAGAAAAAAAATAATCTTCGTACTTTTTGGATGTACCACAAAGCACCTACATATAATTTTTTATTGCATTAGTACATCTGCCAACTGCGGAGTGTCTGCCATTTGCGAGCGAGCTGTATTTGCCTGCCATTTACAATTTTCTGTTAGCACTTTCGGTAACGTGTGGGTATGAACTGGCGCATTCTTCCTTTTCTCCTGCTATTGAAACTTTTATGCCTTCTGTTCTGCCCATGGGTATAACAGAAATTGGCAGAAATGTAGTATCGCGAAGGGACGGCTTAAATAACTGACCTTGTTTTGCGCGTCACGAATAGGTCATCGCATGCGGTGACGTACTGAGCTCAAGCGTCACTATCACAGCACGTCGAACCACGTTATGCAATAATTTGACGTGAGTACGTCTTTGAAATTAGACCGGCACAAGCGTCACCGTGACGTAAAGGGCAATGCAACGTCCGCAGGGTGAACCAATCCGACTGTAACTTCGTGTCTAATAACGCGATTATAGTAAATGGGGCATCCTTCGATCGGGTATAATACTAGTACGCGAGCATGACCTCTGGTTTGCTCCCGACAGTATATGCAAAAAAAACATGGAACCTGCGATCGGGAACATAAAATGTTCACCAGATTTTAACACCGGAAGAAAGAAATGCTCTAGTTTCTTTCATCGGTGAATTAAAGGAAATAATTTCTAAAAAATTGCGTGTCTGTGAAAATTAAGGAAGTTGTATGAATAAAACGGACAGATAAGTACAACATTAAACAGTTGATTAATGTTTACAACTTCAACAGGCGAGCAAAACAAAAAGTGTTCAAAATAAAGTAAATTACTTTAAAACTGGAGGTGGGAAGTTGTCATAACCTGTATCATTCCAGAAATTTTTCGTCATCCAATTCAGATAAATTGATATTTCTGTAAATTATTGGCCGTTCAGGCTTTTAAATATAATATAGGGCAATTATGCATATCTGAATGAAAATTAAACGTCATTTTATAAAGAAGCCAACCGTGCATATACACTGCAAAGCAACATAAATCAAACATTCATAACCTCAAATGTCGCTCTCTAGTAAATCGCCAAATACTTAAAGGCCGAAAAATGGATAATCAAGTCTCATGGTCTGTTTGGTTACCGTCAGGAATAACGATTGATGGAGAAACTAAAATTTAAGTTTCAACGATGACCAAGCACTTTTATGTCCCTTAAATGTTTTAACAAATGCTGGTGAAACGAGGACGCAGGTTCGAGTCTCGGTGCCGATAAAAATTTTTGAAGTTGGAAGATTTTCCTCCATAATGCATGCTGAAATACGAGCCTATGGTTGCTAATATTACAAATGTATTTATTTGCATGTTTTACAATAAAACGTTCTTTAGTCCTATAAAAATGTTTCCGCCGTGCATTCGGTTTGTTTACATAACGAGAGTACGAGTGACTTAACATTGAAACGTTGACCTGTGTTTAGATATTAGTCGCTTTGTCCATTGCAAGCGGGCAAAAAGAAGGAAGCAAGGAAGCTCTAAGAGGATTCATCACAGCTGCTTAAATAGTACACTGTAAGACTCCGGCAGCTTACGTAATGGCGTGCATAATTCACGCGCGAAAATTTTCTGGTGGTCACTCGGTATGAGATGTTTCAGATGACGATTATGGTTAAAATAATCATGCGATTTTTGTGTTAGTGTTTCTTTCAGTCGTAGCCGAAATAACTGTTATTCGGATGCGTTAGTATTTTTATTTTTTCAAACTCCGGTTGGATATTCGTTGAATTTGGTTTATTAGCTGCAGTTTTAACTGCCGTTGTCTTCTCTAAATGTTTGAGTAAATCGATTGTCACGGAGGAATTGCCCGCCGCACATGAGAGAGATGAAAGATGCGTAAAATACAAAGTGATACGAGATAGAAAATCAGTGGGGGAGAGAGAAACCAATAACTACTGCAGCGGTGTCATCCTTGATCGTGACATTCTCAGTCCGCCGCCGAGCACAAGTAGACTTTTTTTTTGCGTGTGATGAATCCCCGTAAGTGCTCCATAAACTGCGGACCAGATTCCAGTAACGTGTTTCACCTCTCAAAGCCTTCGACTTATTTTGGTCAGGGGCGACGTAAAAAGAACGTGAACGTGAACAGGTGCTATTTATAAATCACGCGCAACATGTCCCACACAAATTCATGGCAGGTCGTGCACGCTGGTGAGTCCGGGAGGTAAGGACTCGGGTGGGTCTATCTCCCCACCCGGTGTCAGCCCTACGGGTGTGAGCCCCTGTGCCCATTTCGGAGGAGGCCGCTTAGGCCCCAGAGCCGTTTCAAACACGGCGTGAAAGTCAGAATGCCATCGTCGCTCACGGGAATGAATGTCCAGTATGAAGCAATTTCCTTGTCGGCGGTGCTAACGAGGCTGCTGGTCGGCAGAACTCTTGCGGGGACCAAGGAACGAGGCCAGATACCAGCGGGACCTCCCTCTGCAAATCTTGGAACACTGGTGTGGTCCACCTGATCTACATAACCTTCTTGTGTGTGGACCCAGAGCCGGAGCACCTAGTTCACTAATGCCCACCTACCCCTATCCTAGATCGAACGATCCTAGTTCTGAACCAGGATTCAGTTTGATCTTGGTTTCATTGTAAAAGTGTTGCACCAACGAAATTTCATGATTCTGGATATCCGATTCTTCGACCTTAGTTCCGAAGTGAGATATCGAGATTAAGCATGAGACAAATTTGCAGTTGGTTTGTAGTATATGACGTCATGGAAGTATGTGTATTTTTCACTATAGACAGAACTAGATGTGCGATGTTTTATCTGTTTCAAGTGAATTATTGTTGTACGAATTTTACTGAATAATATTCAAGTGTGTATAATGTTGTTTTGATTTCCCAAGAAAACAATCGAACGTAGTTCTATCTGTTGGCATATTTTCAAACTAAATTTGTCGACGATGGCTGCTGATCTCGGATCGAGATTTCGAACACGCCAGTTTCGACGGTTCGAAATGAACTTGATCTCGATACGCTTGAACTTCATCTCTGAACTCGAATGGTGCAACAGTTTTCTGTGTCGATCTTAGATCCGATGTCAGATCGAGTTTCGAACCACGATGGTGCAACCGGCCATAAGTGCCTCCCGGATTTCAATCCTGTGAAGTGCCGCTGACGTTAGCGCGACACTAACTTTGGACGCAAAATTCTCCATTTAATTCCTATTATTGAAAACATTGCTCATCGTAAGGGCTGTTCACAGTATACTGAGCACTTTTGAAAGTCCATCTTAAGATCTATTTGTATGCACATTGAGTATTCTTCCACCATATGTGAAATTAACATTGGAATGGGCCTTAGCACTTTGCTCATGCGTCAGTCAATTAAAACTGTGAAATGATTAGGAAAGTAAATATTTCACAAATTATCTAATTCTTACACTTAGGCCATGTGAATTCATAAAAGACGGAAAGCAAAATAAACTCATTTCCGCATACGCAAATAATTTCCCTAACTCTTTTAATTCAACGCTAAGACGTGGGGCTACTTTCCCTTCGTCATTGCCAACTTTACTGAGCATATGACACTCATTGTGCCTGTTAAAATATGTTAAGATCTATTTGTATGCACATTGAGTATTCTTCCACCATATGTGAAATTAACATTGGAATGGGCCTTAGCACTTTGCTCATGCGTCAGTCAATTAAAACTGTGAAATGATTAGGAAAGTAAATATTTCACAAATTATCTAATTCTTACACTTAGGCCATGTGAATTCATAAAAGACGGAAAGCAAAATAAACTCATTTCCGCATACGCAAATAATTTCCCTAACTCTTTTAATTCAACGCTAAGACGTGGGGCAGGTAGGTTTGTTGAAATTTTTCAAAGGATGATTTCAAAAGTGCTCGAATTACCATGAACAGCCTATATCAGGCGCTGTTGTCCTCGAATTACGATCTTCACGCCTTCCAAATATTTTTAGTGCGTTCACAACAAAAAACCCTCGGAAAACCTGTAGCCAAGATAATCTTTCGTAGGGCTACAAAAATTTTTCTTAAAAAATATATTGAATAGTCCGTTAAGTAGATTTGCAAGACATCTATTTCTAATATTACTCACTGTGTTCTTGTATACAATTTTCCATATTGTTGACTAAATGTGCTTTCGGAAACCAACGATATATAAGATAAATGTTATATATATATATATATATATATATATATATATATATATATATATATATATATATAAGAGAGAGAGAGAGAGAGAGAGAGAGAGAGAGAGAGAGAGACTTTCAGTGCTTTGAGACGCGAATCAGTATCCCTTGTTACAATTACAAGTACTTTACCGGGTTATCTTACAACATGAAACTTTCTATTAATTCTATTAAGTATATAATTCAATAACTTATGTACACGATTCATCTTAACGGCTCTCAAGACCTCGATGTTAAGAACCACCAAAATCCCCTTTACTCACTCGCTCACTCACTCTCTCTCTCTCTCTCTCTCTTCTCTCTCTCTCTCTCTCTCTCCCCCCCCCCCCCCATATTCTCTCTCTCTCACGATTCACCTTACGGGAAAAGTTTAGGTTAGTGATTTAGAGAATTACTGCACGTCAGAATGATGTGAAAAATCCGCAGGTGGGTTGAAAATTTCTGCAGTTAATCTTTTATAATTGCAGAATATGTATATGATGTTTTTAATGTTTCGTCGAGACGACAGTTGTATCACATACCCTCACCATTTTATTGCAATCGGTTAGGTAGATTAGAAGAATTTTTGGGTGAGGGGATAGTACACAGATATATACACTCAAATAATCGCATGAGCGCATACTTCCTTTGAAAATTAACTACCAATAAAAACTTTTTTTTTTTCTTTTCAAATTTCACTTGTAATCTAGTGGAACCGCAATCGTAAACAGTAACTTGTTTTAAAAGAAATATTTGCTGTAGAATATAATTGTCCACAACCTGCACTTCCGGACTTAAAGTAATTACTGGTCACTACAGAATTTTTAGGCGTGTTACAAAGACGGCTCTTTTAACGTTACAAATACTTAATCTTCCGAGTGATATTATCGCAATGTTACAAATATTTGTAATTTCACAAAGAAACTGTTGGTAGAATTTACAAAAAGATTACATTAGTGTATATGTAATCTGATCTATTTTTGTTCAAGTTATGAATTAACAGTTGTAGATATTAAGTGTAATGAATGACAAGAATTTACTGCCGAAAAAAAACACCGTACTCAAGAATAGTTCAATCCGAACTGTTCTTATTTGTCATACAGAAACTCTGCGAAGTTAAGAGTTATATAAATAATTATAATATGTCTATTAAGCATTTTGCCTTATTTGAGAAAAATATCAGGGAAATGTTGCGTCACTGCGAAATATTGCGGCGTGTAAATTTGGGTATGTTAACAATAATTTCAGAAATTTTGCTCACTTTTTAGCTATAGGTGTAGTCCATCAACGCTATTTCTTTTTCTGATTGACTTCATTATTTATTGTGATTAAGTTTATGAAAAAAATGGGGTCTGGCTGTGTTGGGGACACGGACGTTTGTTTTACGTGAATACGTCTACGTTGACGCGCTCGGACGCCTTGATGTTTTTTGTTTTTATGTTCCCGGCACCGCTTCACTCAATCTTATGGGGTTTTATGGGTATCAGTGGATTGCTTTTGAGATGCTCTTTCCAACCGTATACGATATCTGTATTTTGACTTGGTTTTTTTTTACAAGAATAGGCCGACATTATGTTTAAGTTTTCTTAATTTTTTACATTAAACGCATACAGTTTCGCCATAACCACGCCACACAAATGTTTTTATGTACGCCGATCGATTAATCTTGATGAGCGCTGTCGATTGAAACTTAAACGAGCGTCGTACCTTTTCCTAGTCAAAAGTTATACTATGCGGAATTTATGAGACGCGGCGATGCTTCGCAGTCCTCACTCAACGTAACATATTATTTGATCCTTTGGTAATCGAGTGGTGTACTTGAATTTTGAATGTGGACTATATATTCGGAACTGTAATGCCAAACTGTATTACCCAAATTTGTTATCATCGGATTTTATGGATTCCCACTATGGTCGCAAATTTAAAGACGTATTCACATCAAAAAGTTGATAGTTAACAGATAATAGTTGTTTCTGTGGCTCTCGTCTCGTCGGGGTTGGCAATGCTGAACCACGGGCTGCTAGCGGTTACGACCTCGTGCTGGTTCGCACAGTCTCGTGTTGCGTCTCGACAGGGAATCATCTACCGTGTCTTTTCTCTCCAGTTTCGACCGCAGTTCGGTCGCCTCTACCTCTGATGACGCGCTTGCAGTTCCCGCCCGGAGCACGTGCTTGCCCTCCAACTTCTCATTGGTCAGCACGTGACGTGCCCCGGGCCGTCGACGCCGCGGCTGCCGCTGACGCTGCTGCCGGTAGCATCCGCCCGCGCCCCCCCCCCCCCCCCCCCCCCCTTCATCACCACGACTTCAACACGGCGCCGGGCGTCGTGTCCGCGTCACGCGCAGAGCGCCCTCTCTCTGTCGCGACATCTCACGACATAAACGTTACATTTTATTTATATTCACACTTTTGACGTGAATACCATAGTGGGAAGCAATCCAGACAATCCAATGGTTACAAAATCGGGGGATACAGTTTGGCATTGCAGCTCCGAATCCACCTTCTACATTCAAAATTCAATTACACCACTCGATTGCGGAAGGACCAAAGAATATGTTTCGTTGAGTGAGGACTGCGAAGCATCGCGTGCGGCGGGGGGCGCAATTTTGAGTTCGTTTCGCCGCGTCTCATAACTTCCGCGTAGTATAACTTTAGACTATTAGAAACTACGACGTTCGTTTAGGTTTCAATCGACATTTATCGTCAAAATGAATCGATTGCGTATATAAAAATATTTGTGGGGCGTGGTTATGGTGAAATTGTATGCGTTTAATGTAAAACATTAAGAAATTTAACACAATATAACAACCTATAAGGACAGATAACTGACGCTTGATTATAGAGAAGACTGTGGAGTACAGCCTGCAGGTCACTGAAAACGCGAAATTTCCCTGAACCTTAAGCAGGCCTACTAGTATTGCAAGCCCCATGTGTATAGCGAGCTATGTGTTCGACGCCGCCCTGTCTGGGATCTACGAGTAATTAACTGAAGTGTTGGCCGGATCTCGTACACTCCTCCACCACAATAGCACGGGGACCCTTTGACGGTAAATTAGTCACAGCGATTAGGCCCGCCAAGCCACCGTCCATCCAGGTGCATTGTTCTCCACCATCGGTATAACGCTGCCGAGATATCAACACTTGCTTTAGCTGCCTCCTCTTTCACACATATCTACCACGGACATACAGGCTGGAAGATCTCCAGGGAGGAGGAGGAGCCAATATACCTTCAAAAAAGCAAATTTGTTAGGGATGTTTAAAACTTCGTTCCTCTACGGAGGAGGAAGGGGAGGGGGAAAAAGATCAAGCTATTCTGTTCATCTCAAAAGCAATTCAGCGGTACCCATAAAACCAACTCCATATGATCGAGTGTAGCGGTGTCGGGAACGTAAAATAAACATCAAGGCGTCCGTGCGTGTCAACGGAGACGTATTCACACAAAACAAACGGTTGTCCCCAACACAGCCAAACCCAATTTTTTGTAGTCAAACCTCTGAAATTTCTCATGAATGACGTGTGTGGTTGTTTCCTCAATGGCATTTATCACAAGCGTTGTATGCTTCTGACAGCGTAAGTGTATCTTACTTTTCGCGTGGGGCCACGGTAGCTGAGAGGGTAGACTGCCGGACGATACCGCTGGTCGGAGTGCTTTTCTCGGGGATGTCCCGTCCCCCCCCCCATTCCGGCGCTGTTCCGTTATCACCTCGTTTCACCCACGTCGGCTCTCAAGACCTTATTAAGAGCCGTCAAAATCTCTTAGCTCAACTTACTTTTGTTTAAGTTGAACTTTTTCTGGTATTTAATCTATACATTATAATGTTTGATTTATAATAATTAATGAGAGTTAATACAGGAATAAAATAGGTGCGTTGATAATTCCTAGTAAGAATTAGTCCTCACGCTAAATATTATTAAACTGACTGTGCACGAATGCGGTGCGTTATCCCTTTAGTATGACTTTCTAGACTATGCTAGGCTTTGTTTGCATGAGACAGAGGAATGCCATTGAAGAATTTAAGCACTGCTTCACTTAAGTTAGAAGTAACCGTGAATGTATTATAATAACAAATAAGCTGCATTCCAGAATTCACGTCGTATCCCTAATAGCTGGCCAGCTCTTTCTTTCGCTCTCTCTCTCTCTCTCTCTCTCTCTCTCTCTCTCTCTCTCTCTCTCTCTCTCTCTCTCTCTCTCTCTCTCTCTCTCTCTCTCTCTCTCTCTCTCTCTCTCTCTCTCTCTCTCAGCTGTTGCTGATGATGTTGATTGTTGAATAGTTAAAAAAAAAAAATGCCCTTTTTAGATTCTTGAAATAAAATTTTAAAAATAAAAAGCAACACATTTTATACATTCTAAAATAAATGTGTGTGCTGTAATTTGGTGATTACATGTCAAGTAGTAGCCTACAACATTAGTTTATGTCGTAATTTTTTTGTCTATACAACTTTTTTAGTATCTGTTAATACGGCTGTAACAAAACGGAAGAATTTTGTATTTGGGTTATAATTAATAAAAAAATATAGAGTGTAAAAATTTTTTATTCCAGGAAAATTTCAACACATAAAATGCGTACGAGTTTAAACAATGTTTGGTACAATTATAAACGAATTCATTTCTAATTTAATTAACATACATATGTATACTGTTGGGTGATATTTTTTTCCAAGGCTGAAGTCCAAAGAGTTCTGTTAACAGTGACTCACCTAACTATAAAGGCCACCGTTTTATTACACTGTGAAAATTTTGTGTAATTAAAAATTTTTTTTTTTTGGTTTATCCACGTAGATGGTTTTTGTAATACTACAAATAAATGATACTTAATTTTACGTAACTTTAACGCGGACTGTGTGAAACTAATGTTGAATTCTAATAAGCAAGTATTTTAGAATTCATTTTTGTTGTAAACATGAAGCTACAACAACAATTTTGTATGTTTTATAAAACTATGTGTTGTAAAGATACAATGTTACTGTAGAAGTGTTGACAAAAATAATCTTTGGGGTCCAGTTTTCAAAGAACCATTTGTAATGAGTACAAAAGTCTTTTACTGATTTAGTTACTCACCGAATTTTCAAAATCCGTTGGCAACATTATCAAAATGAATAAATTCCATCCTTAAATAAAACTATATAACCAACTTTCCCTATTTTCATAAATTAACGTACATGATCGTTTGCTACGTTATCTATGAGAATTTTCCCCATATTGCGTGCTATTTTACCTGTCCACTTTTTTTCCCCTCTTGAGCTTCATTATTGTGAAATTTACACGTATCAGTGGTCATTAAAGGGCGTCAAATTGCACTTCTCTGTGTCATTAACGTCCGTTAAGTAATGGTTTGTACGCTTAATTTAGCTTCGTAGAACTACAGCAACTCTGTGCCTCGTACCGCATCAATGATAATGTGGTGTATAGCGCTGTTAACTTTTATGTCCCTTTCCCGTAGAAGGCAAATATTTGTATGCTGTTTTCCGAGCGAGTTTGCAAACGGTATCGCTGAGCTTTGAACGAATAAAAAGTTTCGTTATTTTGTGAAAATGTAAAAAAAAAAAAAAAATTTCATTCAGAGTTTAAAATTGATTGGGTGTGAAAAAAATTAATAAATACAGCCGTAATATTCAATTTCGAAAAGTGTATGGCTTAAAAAAATAAATCCTGCATAGTCGTGAAAGAAACCCAGCCTTCCTATTACTATTTAGAAATGTACGATCTCCATAAAAGAATATTCTCTCCTCAAGATTCGAGAGTAAATTATACTTAAAGACTGTTCACGATAAAGTGAGCACTTTAGAAATGTACCTTAGAAAAAAAATTACTGCCCTGCATGCATATATTTTAATGAGCGCATTGATTGACAATCGCCCAGTAAAGTTGGTATTGATGGATGGAAAGTAGTTCGGTATCTTAACGTCGAATAGAAAGTGTTAGGTAACCATGTGTGATAACTTAAAATTATTTCTTTCTCTTTCTGTTTTTTTCCGAATCATGGAAGTGTAAAAATGAGCAGACTTGTAATGTATTTACTTAATAATTTTACACTTTCATTTGACCGACGCATGAATAAAGGATGAAACCCATGTCAATGTTAATGTTGCATAAGGCGGCAGAATACACAACGTGTCTACAAGTAGATCTCAAGCAGGGCTTTTAAAAGTGCTCAGTTTACCGTGAACAGCCTATAACAAATCCGCAGAAAATGTTTTCCGTATGCAGCGACTGGGCGTGACGGGCTGGCTGAGTTCTGTTAGTTTATTACAATGTTTGTTGATGTAACAATCGAAATCCTACCGAAGCTAATTTTTAGTAAGAATTTCTTATATAGTGCTAATAGGGAGTCCTGCTGTAGGAACTGCCTGTTTAGGCACAGAAACAACAACAAACAAAATCAATACAGTCAGTTCTGAGTACGTTCGACAATACGTTTTGGCTGTCCCTGTAGTACTTTCATAAATTCAGTTACACTCGTATTTGATCCCCATTTCACACGCCTTTTTTTCGAACCAGGTACTATGAATTTTGTAAAGCAGTTCTTTAGCCGTTGTACTATCGAGACTGGTTTCACTTCAGCGTTACTCTATCACTGAAATTAATCGAAAGTAATTTCTAAAGCGTATTAGCCCTTTTCTACCAGGATTCGAAGTCGCTGTTTTACTAGCAACATTTTAGATTCGTCAGTAATGTATTGGTCGATATGTATGTAACAATGGTACAGTAATGAAAAATTTCAGACCAACATGAAACGAAAAAATACTTAAATTCTGTTTCAGTTGTGTGAAAATGGTTCTGATATCGGCGTCAGCGAATGTATTGTGATTACGTTGACTCAATTTCTCATGACTACAGCCGACTCTTACATTAACATCAGATGCACAATCTCTTCTACGGGAACGGCTCTCAAGACCTCGCTGTTAAGAGACGCAAAAATCTCTTCATTCATTCATTCACTCACTCACTCACTCTTCTACGCGCTGACCTTCAACTCTAGGCACAAACTTTGTGAGTTGGCAAGTTATGGCATACGTAGTATATAAAACAAACGACGACATATGACCCAACGTGATTATCATCAGAGATTACTTTAGATTAATAGTGTCAGCGTCATTATTGACATCTGCCACCTGTAAACATTCGGAGTGACAGAGCGCTTATAGTGCGCACTCACCTACATAATATTTTGCATGCTAACTATTACCAACACACTTATTTGAACTCTGCTTATACTAACATTCATTATAAATTAAATATTATGGGTTATACTAGATGTTCTTGAATAACATATCGAGATTCAAACCATAGCAACAAATCCTAGTATAGGCTGTTCACGGTAAAATTAGCAATTTCCAAAGCCCTTCTTAAGATCTATTTGTATGTACATAGTGTATTCTTCCACCTGATGCAAAATTAGCATTGACATTTGGCCTCGTCACTTTATTCATGCGTCGGTCAAGTGCAACTGTGAAATTATTACAGTAGAAAATGTTTTGCAATTCTGCTCATTTTTACACTTCGAAGCATTAAAAAAAAAAAAACAAAGTGAAAGAATTAATTTACGTTATCACGAACTGTTACCTGACACTTTTTATTCGACGTTAAGATATGGAATTACTCTCCTTTCATCGTTACCAACTTTACTGGGCGAATGTCACTCATTTCGCCCGTTAAAATATATGCAGGTAGAAATAGTGACTTCTTTCTAAGGTCGATTTCAAAAGTGTTCACTTTATCGTGAACCGCCTTTAACTATATTTTTGGAAATGTCATCCACTATATGAAATTAGCAAAGTAGCACCGGGTGACCGCAACTTCACGTGCCTGCATGCACAATAAATTGCATATGACGAAGGCGAACGGAACTGGTGCATCATGCGGCGACGGTCTGAGCATAGGCCACAACGAAAATACTTGCAGACTGTACATCGCCAAGACTGCGGTTTGTGTGTTGTTGGAAAAAAAAAAAAAAAGAAAATGCAAACACTTCTTACAGCGTTTGCTACTCAATTGCTGATCTCCCATTCTTCATGTAGTTTGACACACGTGTATTAACAAGCAGCCACTAATGTAGCCCACGTTCCTCGAGCTTATGTGCAGGCGCTCTCCACATGGCGAAGCAGTTCCTGTCACCTTTCTCATATGCAGCTTGTTGAGCGCGCAGGTACGTTTGGCTGCAGACTCCCTGCGTTGTTTTGCCTCACTTCAAAATAAATTAAAAATTACCAGATGACCTTTCCAAAAAATTTGTTACTATTAGGCCATAGGTGTTGTGCATTTAAATTCGACATGTTATTCAAAAACATCTTGTATATATAAAATATATGTAAAATTTCAGTTTAACCAAAAATAAGTTACACAAAAGTGCCTTACTTTTGGTTAAAAAGCACTTATAGTTATATTTTATCTATTATAATACTGAATTAATATTTAATGTAAATGAAAATAAGTGAGAAAAAAGGCGCGTTGTTTGATGCCCAATAGTAAATAGTTTTTACGAAAACATTTTACACTGAGTGCATTCAAATATCTTTTCATTAAATCTAAATGCATCAAAGTAAATGAAGCAGTTTAAACTCTGCTTTTGACTTAGTGTTTTGGGATGTCACGCAATGCTGCGAGGACTTTCTACAGCTTGTAATCGTTTGTTTTATATCACATCGAGTTATTGAGCGCTGAAATGTTGGCTTGCGTATGTTTCGTGAAATGGCGTTTTGTCGTCATAGACTAAAGATGAGGTAGACGGCTTATTCGTCTTCTGCGCATGTACCCAGCATTGAGCTACACCAAAGGAACACAACTGTCAAAGTCACGTGGTCAACAGTGATGAGTGTGTTTGTTTATATCTTATTTTTTGAATAGCAAACATTATTATACGAATAAAATACTATCTCCAATTAGAATTTAATTAAACTGCGTTACAAATTAGTTATAGAAAGTATGCTTACTTCTCAAGGCATTTGTTTACAAATCAGTTTTCCAACCTGAAATCCAAACCATGCCGTTCTCGCCAGTCGTGTTGGCAGAAAAGCAGTTGAGTGTTGGGACACGGAGATTGGTTGTGCGCAGCCAGCTAGATCGGTCTACCTCATCCTGAGTGTACGGTCGTCGCACGCTGCAGCTCCGGCCTCGGGGGGCTGCGTTTCCGGCCGGAGATGGCGGATCGTCTGGCCGGAACCCGACCCTGGCTGCTGCGTCGGAGCACGACGCCGCCAGGGCGCGCTTTTCAAACCTGCGCGGCGGATGTCCACAGCGTAGCCCGGGCGCATGCGCACAGCGGGACCTCATCACGTGACAAACAACTTCTCACATGACGACCTCGCAGAGCCGTGTCGCCTGGGAAAACACTGAGCATCATACTAAGTTGAATGGTGCACGGAAGCAGTGTATTTACCTTAATTTTGTTCAAAAGCTGTTTTTCAGAAATTTTTTCAAACTTTTTGACACAAGATATAAAGAATAATTTTGAACACCTTCTTAAATTTATATACATTCACTATCATTACTACTATCGGAGCACTGATGGAAGGAAAGAAAGAATATCGTATTTCTCATCTTCCATCAGTGCTCACAGAATAATAAAGGTAGTGAATATTTAACAATGCAAAAAGTTGTTAAAAATTAATATTTACGTTTTTTCATGCCAAATATTTTTATAAACCCTCTGAAAATAAGTTATAATGAAAATCGGATAAATATACTGCTTTCGTACACCATTGGCCTTAAGGCACGGGCTTCACCACTTTTTGCGGAAATTCTTCATTTCCGCGTCATCATTTCGGATTCGTAGTAATTACTGACAGTGTACGATGATAGAAAATTTGCATTTTACGAATGATTTAATATTTCTGTGCGTAATTTTAATTGTGTGTTATCTGCTTGTTGTAAAAAGTCGAGAACGTATTAATAAAATATGAATATGTTCTCGGCCTTTTACAACGAGCAGATAGCACATAATAAAAATTACGCATAAAATTATTAAACGACTCGTAAAATGTACATTTTCTACACTCGTGCGCCGTCAGTAATTGCTAGCACTCCGAAATTACGACGCGAAAACGAACAATTTCCGCAGAAGCGGTGAATCCCGAGCTTTAATGCCACGCGTCACACGCCATATTGAATTACTTATTTATTCATTCCTGATTCTAATTTAGGAGGACTTATTGAAAAAAAGCGACAATAGAACCTTGTAGTCAAATTATGGTTACTTCCAACTTTTCTGATGGATTGCTAAAATTCTACTTCCAGGATATTCCTGCGCTCCATGCAAACAAAGCACCGCATTCGTGAGTACTTAGTGTAATGCTATTTTGCATAAGAACTATCTCTTACTAGGCATTACCAACACACCAATTGTTTCTCTCTTCCTATTCGCCTTAATCATTGAAGGAAATATCATAGTTTATAGATAAAATATAAGTAAATTTTCATTTTAACCAAAAATGAAATATAGTATGTTAATAACAGTACACAATTTTGTGATACATTGCATAATTAGGAAATACCAAATATGTCGTACATGGGGTGATTTTTCGAAGGTTCGACACAAAAAGTGCGAAGAAACCGCAAATAGACTACAGCTATATGGCCATCTTTGCGGACATAATGTATTGAACTACTAACGTGTATTTATGCAACAATTAACTTAATGCAATATTTTGTATATTAATTCATTCTCACCTTTTAATGACAACCAGGGGACATTTATTACCAATCAGGTACAAAAGTGTGCAGCTTCTTAAAAACGCACATGAAAGCAACCCGTCCAAATTGGAGCAGAGAAGTGAGTGAGTGAAGAAATTTGAATGGCTCTTAACATCGAGGTCTTGAGGGTGATTGAGGTGAGTATGGAGCAGCACCGGAATGAAAATGGCGGGGAAACGGGAGACCCCCGAGAAAACCCGCCGGCCAACCGCATCGTCCGGCACGATTCCCACATGCGAAAATCCGGAGTGACCCGGCCGGGGATCGCTTTGGTGGGAGACGAGCAGGCTAACCGCTCAACTAGTGTGGCCTCTTGAGCAGAAAAGTTACGACACCTGTTTTGTAAACTGGTTTCCTGGCAGCAGCAACCAAACTTCTGTTACAGAAACATATTGATCTGTCAGTGTATTACAACTCGGTTTGTTGTGGGGGACAACCCAAATATCGCTAAATTGGTTTTGTATATGTTCTGTAGGAGGAACAGAATGCTCTTCTGTAGGAATTATATTCATAGTTGCAGATAAAATCACAGACAGGAACACAACATACAATTCTGTTACTATTGCTATCTACGTTAACAATTTTTAGATGGTACCAACAACCTATCTGATTGCTGCCCTTATATGGACAGTCTATATGGGCTATGGGTACAGAAATGAAGTTCCAGCAACAATGCTGTGTTTCTCAGTTAAGACTTTAGCTGCTGTCAGCAGACACTTAAAACATAAAAATAGTCCTAAAAGGAATTCAGTCAATAGTTCTACCAAGCTAAACGAAGTCAAACAGGACGAGTAACAAACGAACGGATGACAAATACACGCACAAATGTTTTGTTTTTGTCGTTTGTTTGTTACTCTTAAAGAAAGCCTGCAAACTTTTCAATTATTTTAAATATTTGCCAAATACCGTTCAACTTGTCGACATCTAATGTGACGTCTTTAGCGTTTCGTTTTTCGGCTCGCACAAAGAAAATAAACCTAATCATGGCAAGCTGAAAGACGTTCTCGAAGTTAATTTTGAAGTGTGTTAAAAGTATTAATTTAAAAAAAATTAACGAACATCTGCTGATCAGAAATACGCCTTACAGCCAATTTAAATAATGCAGAAATGATTGTACAGATATAAATAGTTCCCGAGAAAAAAATTGTTATGTATAAATTACTTTTGGTTGTTACATATTATTTACAATTTATGTATTTTGAAAAACTCCAAATCGTTATTTTGTCATATGATTGGCAAAAAAATGTACAATCTAATTTCCTCTACAGTTTTTCGATGTGTAGCACAAATGTAAACGATGAATTTTTTTTGCCATACAGCCCCCTTTAAAGAATTGTCCCGTGATATGTATTTTAACTTTTTAATCTAAGTGAGGTTTTAAACCTCTTCTTCAATGGCCATATATATTTTTTATTAATATTTTCTTACGTGATTTCTAAAAGAATAATTAATTCATAATTTTACTATGGCTATGAGTAATCTATGAAAGCAGAAACAAAACATATTTGACTTCAAAGTAAATTTTAAAATATTTCGTTCGTCCTAAAATTCCAAATTTTTTACATTTTCAATCCCCCCAAAAAAAAAGCTAGCTGTGGCGAAACAAGGATAAATCCAACATCATGGGGAATTGTCAGCCATAAATTAACTGCAAAAATGTTGAGTGACGACACAACACTTGTTTTTCCGTGACCTACAGCGTTCTGAACTCAGGTGCAAACTCATTCAGTAATTGTTTCCTCATACAAAATAAGATTGAAAACGTAATTGAACTTGCGACACTGCAGTGTTTATTAAAGGAGTCTAGTGCCTTTGAAAATTGAGATTCCAAAAATGTATCTGTAAAAGAATAAAATTTACATCAAATGAAACATCAAATTCCTGAGTTTTTTTTTTCTCAATTTGAGGCTTTAAATCTGTGAAAGTTCCTTGAGAAAATAAGTTTCATGTCACAGTCGTGCCATATTATTTTAGTGGAAACTGATATTGAATTTTCATTGCTGATTATGAATATACATGTTTAAATTAACAAAAAGTATGCCTTGGTGAAACACGCACAGACGGGGAGCGATTTTCGAGAATGCATGTAGAAAATTTGAAAGATAGTGGTTGTTCGTCTCACAGCCTCCAGGTTTGCCCAGTAGCGTTTTATTTCCACAGCCAAACACAGTTCTATACAGGATTTGTTTTTTCATCACAGGTAGTTTCTGATTATATTTTGAAATAAAATAATTTAAAATGTCGAATTTTAAGGGGCGCATACTTCATTTACATAATGCAGTTCATAAGTTTTGTTAAGTTTTCTATCTGCTTTTGTATAAGGAAACTCCTTACAGCTTGTGTTTCTGGAGTTCAGAGTAATTCTGTATATAGGCTGTTCACGATAAAGTGAGCACTTTAGGAATGGACCTTAGAAAAAAGTCAGCCGCTGCATGCGTGTATTTTAATGGGTGTACTGAGTGACATTCGTCCAGTAAAGTTGGTGACGATATGCAGAAAGTAGTTCCATATCTCAATATCGAATAAAAAGTGTTAGGTAACCATTTGTGATAACTTAAAATTATTTCTTTCGCTTTCTGTTTTTTTTTTTATGTATCGAAGCGTAAAATAGAAGACTTGTAAAATATTTACTTTTCTAATAATTCCACAGGTGCACTTGACCGACACATGAATAAAGTGATGAGGCCCTTGGCAATGTGAATTTGATATAAAGCAGAGGAATACACAACGTGTATATAAGTAGATCTTAAGCAGGGTTTTCAAAAGTGCTCATTTTACCGTGAACAGCCTATAGTAAATAAGTGTGTAAGTGTGTGTGTAAACGTGCCAATAGTAGTCATATAAAACTACGGTTGAGAGGGGAAGTCGATGTTAACTGTATTGCCTCGGGACTGCGGTGGCGTAGCTGTTAGTGCACTCACCACCCACCACGGCGAACCGGGCTCAATTCCCGGATTTTCGCATGTGGAACCGTACTGGACGATGCCGCTGCTTGGCGGGTTTTCTCGGAGATCTCCCATTTCCATCGCCCTTGAATTCGGCCGCTGCTCCATTCTCTCCTCATTTCACCGCCCAAATCTCTCCACTCCGTTGCGTATTTACATCACGCTGTTTTATAAAACATACAACATATTTAATATATCTTTATGTTTATGATCAATTTGAAGTTTACAGTATTTGTTTGTTAAAATTCAAACATAGTTTTACAAATTCTGCAGTAAAGAGCTGAAAAATTTGCTGTAATTTACTCACAGTGGTACCGAAAATTTCTTGGTAACTCGTTAAAATAAAAAATAGAACTGGTTGTAAAAGTAGAAACATGTTTTACACTGCGTTGTATATAAGACCGCTGAACGCGCCACGACCGGCTCGGTTCCCAGTGCCGTTTTTGCTGCACTGACGTCAGCGAAGTCGACCTCCATGGTGTAGGTCGCAGAGGCGAAGGCCTTCGGCTCAAGTGATGCCGGGTTCGAATCCCACGTAAGCAACGGTTTCCTCAACGTCGTTGCAGTCCGTCCGCTTGCTAGCCTTCACGCGGTGACACGCGCACATTCCTGGATTTAAAAAAACTCCGCTGCACTTAACGATTAGAATTATTATTTAACATTAGTTTCGTTAGTGGAATTAAAATTTCACAGAAGAAGCAAGAAAGAGTGTTTGCACGCAAAGGTAGTAGCTTTCGACTCAATTTCCAAGTCTAAAATATTTGTGATACGAGATGATGCATATTATGTTCCCTTTTAAAAGTATCGACAGTAATCACTTTAAAACTAAACCATCAAATGAAGGCGTACTTTTATATCATCTTTCAAGGAATTAAATATTATCACCGTAATATGTTTGGAAGATATTGCTTTTACTTTGCCTTTCATAATACTCATGCAGTAGCATATACAGACAGACCCTGAGCCCAACTGATGTCAATGGTTCCCATTGAGTGGACAAAGCCTGTGATATGAAACGTGTTAGACGTAACTAACTCTGGGGACGGGAAGTCATCATTGTGATTTTCCTGGCTACAAATAACTCGCCTTATGTCTGGTTTCGCTGTGCCGACCTGCCCGTAGTGGAGTTACGCTAAGTGATTCACAATCAATCGACTCCCCTAATACACTATTTGAGCGCTGTGGACTATATTAAGAAACGAATAATCTGTACTAATGCAAATGGTGATAATGTATTTTTTTACGCTTTGATCGGGATATTAGATGTTGTATTTCTTACAATGGAAGATACCATGGACCGTTGAAATCCGTGTTAGTTTTTTTAAGATGGTGGAATGTCTGCACCCTTACAGAATAATTTTTGTAGCTTCAACATAAATAATTTGTATTTTTCTCTGTGTTACACCAGGTTATGCCACCAAAATGCATATTATTAGCTCCGGAATCACGCAAGTCACGTTATATAAAAATACTAATGTAATGATAACAAGTGAAACAGCCTACAAATATTTCCAGTCCAGCCTATTGCGAAACTTTTACCAAACAACGCGAATTTTTTCGTTACCAAACGCCTAAAGTCGTAGTAATGCGCAGTCAGTTATTTTCTATTAAATTGAGAATAATGTTAGTTGCCTAACTTTCTTCGTGTGTGTGTGTCAGAATTCAGTATTTGCTTTAGTTCAGAGAATACACGTTATTAATTTAGTGGAAAAATATTGACGGAAACTGCATCTGCATGAGCGTCCAGCTGTCGTGTATTGCAAAGTGCCTACTGTATATTTTTCTTGTTGCACAGTCAGCTTGCTTTTTTTTTAATGCTTCAAGTCCCATAGAATCACTACGAATGCCGCCTGAAACATGGTCTCGCATTACTTAACCAAAGCAACCTTGCACGGTGGTGCCTTGCACCGCATCGATGCCGGAACTTCCCGCAGCTGACTTAACGTCGCAGAAATCCTTGTTGCGGAAGCAAGTTCCTGTCGTGCTGAATGTGCCGCCGTTTGAAAGGTGTTCGTACGCTCACTCAAGGACAAAGACGTCAGGGGCATTGCTAAACCTTGGCGTACAAGATAGTCCCATTGTGCAGTTAAATGGTCGCGGTTTTCTCACGGGAACTGAGTCCTGAACCGTGTACTGCTAAGCATAATGGGAAGTGAGGTCTTTGATCAAAACAACTATGTTTTTTAAGGTCTCATTAGAAGTTTCATCGACACGAAAAAAAGTGGACTAAAAATACTTTTGCCGATAGTTGTTCTTTACATCCTCAGAGCAAGTTAGTTAAGAAGTAGACATCTTGCGTACTGATTCTTAGGAGTTAGTTCCCATAGTTATTCGGCCTTGTGACTGTCATTAAGAAACAATTGTTCATCAAAGTTATCAGTCTAGCAACTGAAAGCAGTTGAATGACGGCTTACGAAAATATATTATGAAGGTGATTATAAACGCTGTCAAGAAATTAAAACAAGATCTGTTGTTGAAAGTATTAAAAAAAACACTATCAGTGTGTACATTTATAAATGAGTCAGAAATGTTTTAAAAAAAAGAGACAAATTACTCAAGCTAAGCTGGCACTACGGAATAAAGAAAACTTCATGCGCTCGGGGAAACAACTTTGATGTCGTACTCGTTTTCGGCATGAATTGGAACAGGTACATCAATAAACTAGAAGCCAAGTGTTATTAATACCGGAACTTGCAAGTTTATCTAAATAATGCATCCCCAGTGGGGTAAGGCTCAACACAATGGTGAACAGTGTATGCCTCTTTCGAAAGGACCCTTCAAGAATGCCTGCTAAATGTATGTTCCTGTCTCTGTATGTGCTGTCACCCATGATGACCTCTCAAAGAATTAACTGACGATCAATTAGAAGCAGGGCTACCAACATATTTTGTAAAATAAATAATTTACCTTCCCTAATTGCTTATACATGGGACATATAGTGCTCGCCTCTACCAGAGGCAAACCAGGTTCGATTACCGGCGGGGTGGCTCCCAAATTTTAGCACGTGGACGTGGGTATCGTTCCAGACGATGCCGCTGGTTGGCGGGTTTTCTCTGTGATCTCCTGTTTCTCCCGCCCTTGTGTTCCAGCGTTGCCCAGTCTTACCTCGTTTCACCCTCATTGGCTCTCGAGACTTCGCTGTTAAAAACCGCCCCAATATTTTCACTCCGTACATTGAACAGGATTTGTGTCTACTGAAGAGGATAGTGATAAAATGTGTATTATATGGATAATTTGGTAGAATTTAAGGAAAATATGTTTTGACAGACCTCATTTGATAGTATACCACTGAAAACATTCGACATTAGAACGTAGATACAAAATGGAGAACAATTTATGTAGATACGTTTGGTTTGATCAGATAGCACTTAAAAAAATTTATTTACAAACTGAAACATCTGCTGGCTTAATAGTATGTGAATCGTAAGAAAGAGACAAGATAATCGGAAGTCGGGGGATTTCAAATGTAACATTTTCTTTCGTAATTTTAATACTTGTTGATATGAGAGCCAGTAAAATCTATGAGATACAAACCAACCACGAGCGGTCACACTGTAGCATGTTATCACTGGAAAGTTTGTTCTCTAACAGAGAACCAATAAAAAAAAAGCTCTTTAATTACGATAATTATTCTTCTTATGCTCAAATAGGTTAGTGAGGAACTTGTTGTATTGTTAGCAAACTGGAAAAGTACTTACTTAGTAACTCTTGCTACATTCGCTTGCAGCGGGGATAGAAAACATTGTTGTAAAAACCGACCCAACGCAGCCTCTTGGAGTTGCTTTAAAACAAGGGGAATTGTAAACTTTTAATTATGTGCTCTCCCGTTGCCGCTAATCAGACGTAATAAGAATGTGGCTAACGCCCTTTGATAGTAATGCTTCCGCCGCAGGAACATTCATTATCGTCCCGCGGGAAGAATCTCTTTGAGGTATTAAGCGAGGAACGCAAATGAACGAGATCACCCTCACTTTTATGCTTTGATGTGACATTATCACTTTTACCTCTGTCTCGTTTAGCCCCTAATGAAACACGAAACCCTAGCCTTTATGCAATTTCTCGGAGGCGAAAGCAGTGCCCCGTTCTGATCTGTGTCGCCATCGAAGGATTCCTTCTGGTTAGTCTACCGTTACAAAAGCATTTTCTTTTAAGGCTATTCAAGATGACAAAAATTATTTTCGATATTTTTAGAATATTTTATCATTCTGTTTTATTACATAAAATAGTGCATTGATAAAAGTATCAAAAACCACGGGAAATTAATTACGGAAATACAGGAATTTCTAACTTCTGACTATTGACATACAAATTGAAACAGTTTCCATAGTTATCACGTTCCGCTACAGTTCAAATTGGTTTGTTAATGTCGTTAGAACAAGATGAAGACGTTTCATGGAATTTCTTCCAGTGGTCTGGCCATCATTTTATTTTAAGTTCCACAATAATATTGAAATCCAAACTAGCCAGCTTTAAAACCCTAATCGCAGGCGAACAAAATGCCACACTTCAAAGAAAATTTCTTCGTGGCTTTCCTAAATCTTCAAAAAACACTTCAGCTGAAAACAAACATTGTGCTCGTATAACTTTTCGAAATTTGTTTGGCACAAATTCTAAGGTTAAAATTGCTGCTATTCCCACTGAAAAAAGAAGCATGGATGAATTATTTTTAAACTTAATCGGCAGTTTTATGAAATAGTTATTGATATTGTATCGCAAAAGTGCAAAATACTTTTGAAAAGTAGAAAAAAAATTTAGGCACTCGAACAGCCTTAACAACTAACGCCCCTTAAGAAAAAATTGTGTTAGGTCATCGCGCACACGCTTCATAAATTAAAACACAAGTAGGACCACGTCGTGGTACATTTGTTACAAAGGTACGCGTGATCGGTGCCAGATAAGAGAAAAATGCGGAGAAATTATCCCGGAGTATTTACATCTTTGTTTCGATGCTTGTCATTCTTAAATATGAAATACAAGATGCTATTGAATTCAAGGCGTTTTATTGTATGGCGTATTTTCCTTGCACGCATAAATAAGAATTTATTTTGTAAAACTATTAAAAAAACGGTCTTGAAAGCAGAATTACGAATACTTCCCTTGCAAAAATGCTTGGCGATAAAATAAAGAGATTTTATTTCCACTTCCGACGTAGCTCAAGGCACACTTAGACCACTGGTGCAAACTGTCAGTCCGCTTGGCTGCGGAATTTGAAAAAGACGTTCGCAGCATCATTCATTTAAACATTATAGGTAAGCTTTATTTTTAATTTGTAGTAGGTTTAGTTACCAACCTTATAAAATAATTTTTTAGCTAACCCATTGGCACTTGACAAAACGCCAACGCCTTAAACGACAATGTGACCTGGGATTGCAACAATAATGTATAAAAATAAGATGTTTAATAAATTTCCACACCTGGCATTTCTATTGCCACAGTACGTCAGCAATATAATCGTAAAAGATGGAAACATTAGCGGGTTACTGTTCGTTTTTTTTTCGCTTTCGAAAGATAAGTCGATCAGCGTTTCCCTGCAGCTGTTTCAGTCGACGATTTGAAAAAGTTTTAAAATACTTTGAATATGCTTTAATTTTCAAGTTGTCAGATTAACTCACGTGCCGAGGACAAGGTTGGTCGACCCACAGGGGTTGTTGGTGTGTGAGTGAGAGAGAGGGAGGGGGGAGGGGGGGCCCTTCGAAAAACTTCCAAGTGTATGCTGTTAAGTAGCGCAGCCATTAACTAGCGATAGCGGTGACAAAGCAACTAGTTCAAACCTCATTCGAGTGTTTCAGTCTCACGGCAGAAAACGGCTGGCTTGGGTAATGCATTATGTTATCAAGTCGTAGCAGTGAAATTTATTCATTTCAAGGCAACGAACGCTGCAAAACAGGTATTTCGGTGTTGTGCAATTCACTGCGTGCATGAATTATTTCCAGTCTCTAAAGAAAACTTTAACTCCATTCGCCGTGGTCGCCACTGATCAATTCAAGTAAAAAGAGTTAGTATCAGTGTTCATGTGTCAAGTAGAAAAAAAAATTTAAAGAGATGTTTTTGAATAACAGAGTTATTGCTCTAAAGCCGAGATGATAATTATTTTCTGAAAAGCCATTTTCGGCGTTCTAATATAGTATGGAACATAATGCGTTTCGTTGTATTCCGCGAAGGAAACTGTTGGTCAAAGAAAACGCTGTAACCCACCCACATTTACACTGGTAAAATATAACTATAGGCTGTTCGCGCTAAAGTGAGCACTTTTGAAGCCCTAGTTACATTTACCTTTTAGCCATTATTTATCCTTTAACGACCTTTTGAAATAAATTTTGCCATGTAAGTAGTAAACACAGTGTGCATGTTCCACAGTGCTCGGAAGTTAACGTCTAAGGCTAAAATAAAATATATTTATCGACTATTATCCCAAATGAGGAGGCCTTCAAAAGTGTTCACTTTACCGTGAATAGCCTGTAAGAATTTATTTTGTTTTTATACGTTGCCGGAGCAAAACGTGTGGAACCTGTGTCACATTAACAGGATGTCCACTCACAGGGAAAACAGGGAAAATTAAAGGAATTTCACGCGACAGGGAAGTCAGGGAAATGTCAGGGAATTTTCACTTGGGCCAGGGAAAAGATAAATAATTGGCTACTCTACAAAAGTTGTTAGTTGTGTGAATACAGGATAAAGTATATTATAAGCATACGCAATTTAGAATTTTAATTTTTAAGTTTGTGAACTGGTGATAATATATTTTTGCCAAGTCACGTAGGGTCTATTTGTACAATATAAATCATTTTTGTGTAAAGTCAATAAATAGTGAATATCGGAGAGATATAAGATGGATTCTATAAAATGTCGGCCGTGCTTGCTTGGTCTGTTGCAGTGTGATTTAATTATGCTTCACTGATAGCATACTTGTCCTCTCAGTGATGGAAAAATATGGTATTAGAGGGTTTCGGTAATAAAAATAGGCCAGTGAAAAAGGCAAGATTCTGCTGCAAAACAGGTAAAAGCCAGGGAAATCCAAAATGGAATTTCAGTGGACACCTTGAAGCTTGAAACTGTACGGATGCAGTAGTAACGTATCGTTACGCGATAACTTTTAATGATGACGCCATTATGTCCCAATTTTTTTTGTCCAAGATACCTATAAGCAGACTTTTATTTACTACAGAACATTGGTGGTTAATTCTGTCAGCAAACTGGCTGCAATGCGATATTTATTATATTTACCTTTATAGACAGCACTCATTAAAATAACCTTTTTTTGTGCATTTAAATCGTGTGCAAGGTGGGACACTAAACCCATTAAAAAATGTTTCCATATTTATTCCTAAAAGCAACTTTAATGTTATAACAATAAATACGTTTTTTCCCCCGTTTTCTTTATTTTCTGTTGGTTTTTGTTACGTTATAGAGACCAGTCAATGAAAATTGTTTAAGTGCAGTCAGGAAAAAGAATTTATTTCATCAGTGACTGATTTGGATTCGCAGATTTGCGAGTAAGCTCAATTTAAGACGCCGAATTCCATTGTAGTTTATTGATTTGCAAGTTATTAGCAGCAAAATAAAGCTTTTCACTTTTCGAAACGACTGGCTTAATTATATCACTTGCAAAAGTGCTTGCATCGTGCAAAGCGATTATTCTATCAACATCACTTCGTGCTCAGTCAGGCCAACTGGGCGTGAGGTGACGTGTGCGATAAACCTCACCCTTCGGTATCACAACAGAAACTTTGCAATTCCCTGTACTGTCTTCGCTGATGCAGGGCATTTATAACGCTCAATTTACTTGACTGTGCTACAGTTCGTATGGCCGGTAGTGCGAGCTTACTTTAAATCACCTCTGTCATTTCTGGACGTGTACTAGAATATTCTCATTTATTATAGGATATTTGTGTATATGACTTCATATATGTATATGCAATATTGTGTCTGTACTTCCACTGATCGCAGGTCACACGTTCTGCTTGATTGGTGCTTTCAGAAATGTCTTGATCTTGCCAGGTATTCAAACCTCGCTGTGCAGTAAACATCAAATAGTACTCTCGTAATCATTCTTCAAACTGGCAAAGAAACACAATACTCCTACCTTTATTCATACTTCGTGCAAATAAATATAGTTTGTTTAGGACACTATTTTGTAAACACTTGCATATAAAACAACATGCAATTATTTGACTAAAGCTACCAAAATATTATACTTGCTGCCAAAGCTCTGTAGATTGCAGTTGACAAGTTTAGCACTGATATATATATATATCTAATACAAGTCCGTAGCTGCTCGTGTATTATTTACAAGTCACAGTTTCCGAGGGCCGCGGTGGCGTGGTGGTTAGAGCGCTCGCCTCCCACCAAGGCGAACCGGGTTCGATTCCCGGCGGGGTCGCTCCCGGATACTCACACGTGGGAATCGTGCCGGACGACGCCGTTGGTCGGCGGGTTTTCTCGGGAACCTTCCGTTTCCCCTGCCCTTGCACTCCGGTGCCGCACCGTACACACCTCACTTCGCCCTCAACGGCTCTCAAGTCCTCGTTGTTAAGAGCCGCCCATATTACTCCACTCAACTCCACTGTTTCCATTTGTAAGAATCCTGCTGCGGCGAGACCTTCGTTAGGCCATGTAAACCCCCAACTTACCACATCTGCCACCCTAATTAAAAACAATTGTCTCCCGTGATAATATTGACAGTGTATTTCACACTTCACATGTAGTTTCTTAGCTATAAACGACTTAGTTTGCAGCGAACAGCCGTAAACTAATCCAGAAGTCTGATAGAGGCTGTTCATGGTAAAATGAGCACTTTTGAAAGCCCTGCTTACGATCTACTTGTATGCAGGTTGTGTATTCTTTCATCTTATGTAAAATTAACAGTGGCATGGGCTTAATCACTTTATTCATACGTCGGTCAAGTAAAACGGTAAATTATTAGGAAAGCAAATATTTTTCAAAGCTGCTAATTTTTAGACTTCGAAGCAGTAAAAAAAACAGAAAGCAAAATAAACAATTTTAAGTTATCGCAAATGGTTACCTAACACTTTTTATTCGACGTTAAAATATGGAACTACTTTCCATCCATCGTTACCAACTGTACTGGGCGAATGTTACTCGGTGCGCCCATTAAAATATATGCCGGTAGGAGCAGCGACGTTTTTGTAAGGTTGATTTCAAAAGAGTTCACTTTATCGTGAACAGCCTTTTCAGTAGCAGCACACGTGCAGCTGTTGCGATTTCCTGATACTTCCGGAAGCACCGGGGAGGACTGTTTTGCAGTGCGTCACACGTTCTTCTAAGAATTTCGCAGACTCGTGCTCGATGTCAATTGTGTGCAGTTCTCCGCGAACAAACACGTTCCTTGCCTAAAACACTTCGCATTCGCGCAGCACAACTTGATGCACTCGCTTGTGAGTTACGACAGTGGAGTCTTTTGTGCAACATTTTTTTCCAAGTGACAAGAGACATGACGTAACTGTAATATACATTATAAATCTGAATCAGTGAGAAATAATGCCAGTTTTCCTTCACTCATTAATTCAGTGACTTTCCCACAGATTCATCAGTCTTTTTTTTTTCACCGTTTTTCAATGATTAGTTTTTTGACTGATAAATTATTTCAACGGCGTGTAAAAATGGCTGTCAAACAACGTGTAAAAATGACCTTCAACAACGTGTTTAAAGTGAAAAAACAACATGAGCATTCCATTTTTATTTCCGTTTTTACTTCTTTATTTTCGTTTTCATGTAACCATCACAGCGCTGGGTTTGAAAGTTTAAACTGCATATATTGTGGTGAAGAGAGTGCACTCATATATGTACTATTCGTTTTAGCAATCATAACGATATTAATCAAACCAAAAACGAAAAATAACGGCAAACAATTTAAAAATACACACTTTCGATGAGGAAATATAAGAAATTTCCCTCTTTTTATCAACCTGACGTAGTAGCTCAGACGATTAGGTAACGAAAAGGGTGTGTGAGATCAAACTCGGCCACCGGCGGAAAATATTTTACTATTTTTTAAATTACTGTAAATTGCGTAATATAAATAGTAAACTACCGTAAGTATGTGTATTTCTCGTTATTATTTGACTAAATTCAATAAAAACAATATTTAATTAACCGTTGCATTAAGCCCTCACTTATTCAATCAGTGAAAATGTTTCACGTCACTTATTCAATCAGTGAATTTCCTTTCACTGAAACATTCAGTATTTTTCCACTGATTCGTAGTGGAGCCATTTTCACTTATTCGAATAGTTGAATTTCACTGGGAATCAGTTGTTTTCCACTGATTCGAATGTAGAATGTATAGCAGCCAAGTGTTTAATGCGGGGAAACAGGCCGCATTCTGCCCCTCTTCCTGTGTACTTACTTACCATATACGTTTCAGCTCCGATAATTAAATTCAAAGCTCTTATTTTCATATTCGAAATAAATTCATGGGCAATTTTTCACGCGTTCTTCTACTGACCACGTACATAAAAAAAACATATATTTCGAGCAGACTGCTTGGTGTCTGGACATTAAGAACGATAAAACTCACTTCCGTCCATGCACATAAGTTAATTGGAAAATAAATATATTGGGCAAGAAAGTTGGTAGTTTAGCTGTGCGATAGTTCGATACATCGTTCGCGATACCATGTTTATGTAATGCCGTAGCTGCGATGTAATTTACGTAATAGGAAGTTCGGATTGTTGCAGTACCCAGTTTTTGGGATGTTTGTGCCAGATTGAGTGCATGCCAAAGGCATACGGAAAATACAGGCAATAATTACGCTCTAATTTAGTTTACGTAAGAATGTTGTTTTTAAAGCAAAGAAAATACAAGAAAATGTTTAACACAAGTGTTAACATCGATTCAACACAAAATCTGTTTTGCCGCAACATAAACTCCACCTTAATGTTGACAGAACAGTAAGGAGGTAGTGTGGCTGCGAAAGTACTTAATATTACATTTACATAAATATCACAACAGTATATTTCATTATCAGCAACGTTACTTTCTGACTATTCACAGATAACAAAAATTTGCCGTACACTGTAAAAAATATGGGAACATTACTTGACAAGTGTAAGTTTATATTCGCAAACTTGTGGGGCAAACACAGCTTTCCTTACGGGTAAGGTAAAATTACTGCACTCCGGAGTAAAATTCAGGTACAAAGTAGTGGGAAATCTCATGCATTGATGGGAAGATTACCTTACGACGTGTGGATCTCGTCATCCATCTGTAATAATTTGATAATTGGTTTTATATATTTTTACATTAAAATTAATTTTTATTGTTTAGTAATACAAGCTGTTCAGCATTTCTCTTTATATGTAAGGTATAATTACCAAACTCTGGAGTAAAATTCACGCTCATAGCGGTGGAAAATCCTATAAATGGATGGAAAAATTACCTTAGGACGCGAGCATCTCTTCAGCATTGTCTCAACACCTAAGTGGGAGGACGGGCGGAAGAAACAATCCTGTAACACGCTTATATTCACTACAGCTGTGACGCTGTCGTCGTGGTGTAATGGATAGCACATCGACCTATCGTGATGAGGACAGATGGTAAAAGGCTCTCTCCGTCCAAACATGTACGAGACAGGTTGAACTCGATCGGTACCTGTGGAAGAAACCATTCTGGAAGACGTGGAGAGCACACCAAGCTCCAGCGTACGTACCATATCGCGGTAACAACCGGTGAGTTACACGACGGCATGGCGCATACTGCACGAGCAGAATCTGAACCCATATCACCTGCAACGAGTGCAATCGCTACGAATAGAGGAATATCCACGACGACGGCAGTTCTGTGAGTGTTTTTTACGACATGCAGTACGCCCGCACTTCCACACATCCGTCATGTTCACAGACGAGGCTACATTTCCGCTTGATTGATATTCCAACACGCACAACCGTCATATGTGGTCAGATGAAAACCCACGACCTACTTACGTCCGTAGACATCAAGTGCGGTTTGCAGTCAAAGTGTGGTGTGGAATCGTGGGTGACCACTTAATCGGTCCGCACGTACTGCCCAATCGGCTTACCGGCCACCTGTATCGGGACTTCCTGGCTTCCTGCTGGGTCTACTTGAAGACGTACCTCTTGATGTGCATACGCGGATGTGGTTCCAGAACGACGGCTCAATTGCGCAATTCAGCCGCGTAGCGAGGCAACTGACGGACCAGCAACTGCATGGCCAGCGCGTTCGCCAGACCTTAATCCTTTAGACTTATATTTTATGGGGTCACATTAAAAGTGTTGTATACGAAACACGCGTGGAACGCGAAGCGGACTTTCAGCCGCACATTGAAGCTGCCTGCAACAGTGTCCGGAATTAACCAGGGATGTTGGAAAGGGTGCGTCATTCCATGCTCAGGCGGTGTCGGTGCTGTACGAATGTTGGTGGCCACTAATTTGAACATTTATTATGAAACACACGACGTAATGTTGAATGTGTAATGTGTTATTGTCTTTTCGATTTCATGTGCATTGAATAAAGCCTACTCCTAGTCTTATAACGAATGTGTCACTTTTCCTCGCATCACACCCGTGCGGTATTATAACAGTGTTCCCGTTGTTGTTTCATGGAAAGATTTGTTGTGCGTTTACTAAGCACGTGTGTTATGGCCTGCAACCGGTTTCATTGCAATGTATGTCATTTTGCCTATCTCTCAGGCCACGCTTCCATGCATCATAACATATTTACGTGCGGTTTTCTCGTCAACAGACGGAGGGAGAGGGTTTAACAAAGATACTTTCTTTGTACAGTCTCGCTCAGTGATTAATATTCCATCATTATTTCTTACATAAATGCCACCGTTTACACATTTTTAACAGGTTAAAGGGACGGAAACCTCTCTTGTTGTGTGAACGGGGCTGATGTTTGCAGTCATCTTGTTACAGTCTTGAATATCACCATTATGATACCTAGTACACTAAATATGGTACGCTAATATGGATATGTTTCCATGTTATTAAATACAAACGATCTGTAACTCCCAACTTTCGGGGGTGTTTTCTACCCTTCTACGTCATTTCCGCACATGAGTCAATCTGCATTTTCGTAATGATTTTCCGTAAGGAATCACCTCCCAACGTCTGTAACATAAGTTACGAAACACCTATATAGATAATTTTCCCTTACTTATATGGGATTTTCTCTTATTTTGGTCAGGTACTTTTCCCGTACGATTAGGGAATAGTACTTTACTTGTTGTGTAAATTTACTCTACATTTAAGAGATAAATTTACCTTACATGTAGAGCTAATTCGCTTCCCTTACATGTAAAGATGTTTTACCTCAATATGTCGACAGTGTACGTGTAACATTAATACTGCAGGTACAACATAAAACTTTAATCTGTGTGCAGCAGTTCATGTACGAAATTTGAATGTTATTTATGGGATGACTACCCCGGGAATCGTATTGCCCACACCCACTGCCAAAACAATTTTGTAGGCTGTTCACTGTAAAACGAGCACTTTCGAAAGCCCTGCTTGAGATCTACTTGTATGCACTTATGTATGTTTTCGCCTTATGTAAAATTAACATTTTCATGGGCCTCATCACTTTATTCATGCGTCGGTCAGGTGAAACTGTGGCATTATTGGAAAAGTAAATATGTTACAAATTTAGTCAATTTTACTCTTCGATGCATTAAAAAAAACCAGAAAGCGAAAGAAATAATTTAAGTTATCACAAATGGTCACCTCACACTTTTTATTCGACGTTAACAGGGTTGCCACCTTTTTTTACATTGAAAAATTCCCCGATACTTCCCTGATTTCCAGACAGAAATAATCTTTTTTCCTTGGCCTTTTTCTAACATTTTTTTTCTGTAAGGATTGGCTCCTTTGCATTATAACACACTTTTACACAGAAATACTTCTCAGATCTTACAAAACTGCTCACTACTTAGATTGCAAAGAAAGATGCCTTAGCATTTAGTCCACAATCATTAAAAACAATTTTATATGATTCTGGCAGAGGTGCAAGATTGACGACATCACTTCGAAATACATCATGCATATCACAGAATTCCCTGACATTTAGCTAAATTGTTTGAAATTCCCTGACATTTCCCTGATTTTCCAGACAGTCTTCAAATTCCCTGACGTTTCCCTTTTTTCCAGGTTTTCTACACTCTAAATTCGAATCAGCGGGAATCCATTTGCTGTGAAATCCAACTACTATAATCAGTGAAAATGGCTCCACTTAGAATGAGTGTAAAACCACTGATTGTTTCAGTGAAAAATTTCACTGAATGAATTAGTAACGTGAAACAATTTCACCGATTGAATAAAAGACGGCTGACTGCAGTGGCGAATTAAATATTGCTTTTATTTAATGTAGGCAAATAGTTACATTAAGTAAACACATTTACGATAGTCTATTATTTATATTGTGTAATTTACCATAGTTAAAAAAAAGTAAAAATAAATTACAGGTAGCCGAGATTGAACTCGCCCATCTGAGCTGCCACGCCGAGTTGAAATTGTTAGAGTATATGTTTTATAGTATCGCTGCGAAATCGTATAATTTGAAATTCTTTGCTCATCTTTTCGTTTTCGGTTTGATTGGTACCGTTAGGACTGTTAAAACGAATAGTACATATGAGTGCACTCTATTCGCCGGATAAAATGCAGTTTAAACCTTCAAACAGAACACTGTGACGATTACATGCAAACGAAATGAAAGATGTAAAGACGAAATGAAAAACGTAAAAACGGAATGAAAGTCTGCGTCGTAAAATGGCGTTTTGAAAGACGAAACGTATTTTAGAAAGTATTTTGTATTTGTTTCATTCATGTATTCGTTGTTATGGTACTTCACTTGATACACGTCGTTTAACGGCCATTTTTAAACGATGTTCGCCGGCGATTTTTTACACGCAGTTTCGCTGATACATCAGTCAAAAATAATTAGATACGGATCAAGTTGCTCAGATGTTTCACTGGTCCATCAGTCAGAAATTAAAACACTGAGAAAACAGTGGAAAAAATGACTGACGAATCAGTGGGAAATGTCACTGAAACAATCAGTGAAGTAAATATAGCATTTTTTCACTGGTTAATCAGTTAAATTCACTGAAGTGACTGTTGTATCAGTCAGATACGTTTGACTGATTGAAACAGTGAAATTCTCACTGATTCAGGTTTAGAGTGCAGACCTGTGCCAACCCTGGTTAAGATATGGAACTACTATCTATCCGTCGTTACCAACTTTACTGAGCGCATGTCACTCAGTGGACCCGTCAAAATATATGGAGGTAGGGGCAGTGGTTTTTTTCTAAGGTTGATTTTAAGAGTGCTCACTTTATCGTGAACAGTCTTGAATGTACTTTGTTGCCTTGCACGCTGGCGCGGCTTCTCCATGATGCCAGCCAGAGTGTAATCAGCAGCCTGCTGCTGTCACAAGTCATCTCACGCCCTCTGATATCAGGCGATAATTAACGCCCATCGCCAAGTCCTCAAAGGCTTATTCGAACAGCTGGTGTTGTACGATCATCTACTGGATGACTGCAACACATGTACAAGCGGACTAGCATGTGACAGGATTTTTTTTCGAACCTTTTGTTTCGCTTTGTTTCAGAATTCTTCCCATTCCCTTGGCATTGTTTACTGGAATTGATTTAAATGCCAGGCATGGTTGTTTAGGAACAATAACTCTCTTTATCTTCCATTCCGTCTCTGATGGTTTTGGCTTCAAATGGAGTCATCTAGCCTACCCGACTGACAACCACATCTTTTAAACCAAACCTAAGAACGCATGCTTTGTAGAGACGGAGCTGGAAAAATAGTGAGATGAAAAAAGGAATGAAAACATCGTAACAGCCACGTTAGAAGCTAGTACATCAAACACTGTCATTACAGAGATGAAAATATCTTCCACAATATGAACACTTCACAAGCACGATATACACTTAAATATAAGCTGTTCACCGTAAAGTGACCACTTGTGATGCCCTATAGTAGTTTTTCCTTTCAGCCATTTTTAAATTCTTTAACCGCCTTTTTAAATATATATTTCCATGTAAGCAACTAACAGAGTGTGTTTATTCTGCCGCACTCGGAACTTAACGTGTAAGGTTAAAATAAAATATATTTATTGACTATTATTGCAAATGAGAGGGTTTTCAAAAGTGCTCACTTTACCGTGAATAGCCTGTAACCATGAGTCCTTCTGTAAATAAGAGTTAAAAATAATTACCATTTGTTTTTCGTCGTAGAAGTGTAGTTAACATGTAAATTCCGTTTGTATATTTTGCTTCCAGTGTTACAACTTCCCAGGTTCCATGCACAGTTGTATTTGGACTCGTTCACTGCCATTCCGCTTTTTTCATCACATACTACAGTGCTCATTTTTTTTATTCTATTTTTTTTTTAGCAAAATTATACAGTTGTGTTATGTTCGTGGGTATTTGCGGAGTTTAGGTGTGTCTTTATGACACCCGTTTTTTGTTTCCCACGTTTATTCCAGCGTTTCTGCATGCCTGCGAGGTTGTCCGGGACAATAAGACCGCGCGTGTGCATCGCTATAGTTATTAAAACAAACCTTCGCGTCAGTGTATTACTGGCTTTGAAGCAGTAAAACTTACGCAGTGAAGCTCTTTTTAGAAGATCATTTCATCCTCGTTTGAGATAGGCAGGATTTACGACAAACCGTAGCGTCCGCCAGTCATCCCTCCGTCAATCACGTGACCAACAGCCAATCAGAAGTGGCGATTAATTCTATCCGTCCGTTAAATCTTGGCAAGCTTTTGACGGGCGGACGGATGAAATTACAGACTTCTAAACTTGCACGTTTTGTTACCCATTCATCCCGAGTTATTTAGAAGGCTGTGTAGTGTGCAGTGTTCTATTTTGGCCCTTTCTTTTGTTTTCATATGTCTATTTATGTAGCTGTAAATTGAAATTACTTTACATTTTTCCCGAAGATTTATTGATGGATACGTTTGCGAACATGAGTACTTTCTTTGCAATAGTAAAAGTTATGAAATCATACTTTATGTGCTATAAATTTTTTTTTTTAATACCAATTAATTTTCGTTATGTACGTGTATGCGTATTTTAGGTATTTGCAAGCACAATACCGCCAAAAATATTCACTTTTTATGAAGTTTCTTTTCTATTTGTAAACAATTTTGTTTGTATTAGTTTGCAGCAAAGTACTGATGACGGACGTACGAAGACTGGTTGTAAATCGCTCGGCTGGGAGCGGCGACGGATGACGGACGGACGCGGACGGGACTGTTGTAAATCCTGCCTTATGTACAGAACCATGTACAGAGAAGCTAGGCTAGTCAGAACTGTGCCAGAGGTAGAAATCAGAGAAGGGATGTTCGGAAGAGAATAAATGAATGTGTATCCACTGGTAAAGTAATGCTGTGAAATACCTCTCACTGTAGTATGAGGGCGCGTTCAGAGGCCGGAATCATACCAGTGTCCCGCGACGTTACACTCAAACTTGCTGTTTGCGTATTTGTATAAACGTGATGTAATTTATATGTATTTTATAACTTTCTGTATACTGAAATTATAGATGAAAGTGATGCGTGATGTTTGTAACAGTCGGTGTATATCTTCAGTGTGGCATTATGTCTTTAAAGGACGAAAGGCTAAAACCATTGTGATCACAAATTGAGCGCACGTGCTCTGGCTATTGTTGGTTTTCATTTCGCAGATCGCCAGTTCTACCGCAACACAGCAACATCGTGTGGTTTTTAACAAAGTGGTTTTCTGTAGTTGTTCCAAGCAAATCTTTTAATGACTTAATATGTTATGTATCTATCCATTCTCCCTTTCGTGAAATCTCTGGTTATCGTGCGTGCATAAAAAAAAGATTGCCGTGTCACAGAAGCACGAGAATTCCTGTATAAATGTTTTGGGCGCGTCCGTAAAAAATTTATACAACTGTACTTATAGGCTGTTCACGGTAAAATGAGCACTTTTGTAAGCCTTGCTTAAGATCTACTTGTATACACATTGCGTTGAGAGGACGTGATTCCTCTCCCCCGTCTATCGGGAGGCCGAAGCGCGGAAAGGCCGCAAGGCTAAGAGCGCTGCGTAAAAATACAAAAGACAAAGACCGAGAGGTCCATTTGCATACACATTGTGTATTCTTCCACCTTATGTAAAATTAACATTGCCATGGGCTCATCGCTTTATTCGTGCGTTGGTCAAATGAAACTGTGAAATTAGTAAGATAGTAAATACTTTACAAATCTGTTCATTTTTACACTTCGATGCATTAAAAAAAAAAACAGAAAGCGATATAAACAATTTTAAGTTATCGCAAATGGTTACCTAACACTTTTTATTTGACGTCAAGATATGGAACTACTTTCCACTCATCGTTACCAACTTTACTGGGCGAATGTCACTCAGTGCGCCCATTAAAATATATGCAGGCAGGGGGAGTGACTTTTTTCTAAGTTTCATTTCTAAAGTGCTCACTTTATCGTGAACAGCCTGTAGCCGTACTACGACTTAATTTGTAGCCTATATCGCGCCTTACACTTAGATAGTAGGAAATTCTAGTACGGAAGTGACACTTACTGGAAACTTTTCGCTTCGGCAGCGCCGAAGAATTGTCAAGGGAATAACGTAAACGAATGGCAGTCCAAACGTTATCAAGAACTGGAAGAGTGTTGACACCTCGAGCACGGCCGTGCCACGTGATGGGCGGTGGTAAATACCGTGGTATTTTCGAAGGCGTGGCTGCTGGGTTATCGCGAAGAGGAGATGTGATCCGGATCAGGCGATTCTCGGACTCGGCTGCACGTTTTCCAATGGCCGCGGGGTGCGTGCGCGCTCGTAGCACGTGGTCACGTGACTGGGTCACACCCCCTCCCCCCCCCCTTGTCCAGTGCAAGGACAACCCACGATCCCTTGTCTTCATAAGCTGTGAAATGCCATCCTGATCGCACAGTTGTCTGTTTCTTCGCGCCAGTTTACCCGTTTTCTTCGCGGAAACTGTTAACGTGATTTCGGTGGTGTAGTCCATTCACGGTTAATTCCGACTTTTTTGAACCCCTGCTCAAATTCTACTTCCAGGATTTTCCTCCGCCTCACGCTAATAAAGCTCAACCAAGTCTAGAAAATTACACCAAAGGGACAAAGCGTCGTATTCGTCAGAACTAAAAGGAATAATATTTTGCATAAGAAATATTTCTTACTAGGTATTACCAACACACATATTTTCTCCCTATTTATACTCATATTAATTATTCATTAAAATTATTAATTAATTCTTAAAATATGGGTAAAATTTAATTTAACAAAAATTAAATACGTTTGTGTTAACAGATGTGTGCATCGCTTGTGATACATGACATATTTACGAAACAACAAAACACGTAATATTTAGTGTGTTTTTCAAAGGTTTGATTCAAAAAGTGCGAATAAACCATGAATAGACTGGCCTATAGCAAACTTTCTTCACCGTGCTCGCTTACAGTTGCTTAGCTTCTTCTTCCAGTGCAGTGCACATCTCTCATCCACGTCTGATTACTAACATACCTTATACCAGCGTCAATCACGCGACGCGACACCGTGAAATCATTAGGAAACGTAAACATGTCAGTACCACGCATAATCGTTGCTGCCCGTACTTACGAACAAAAACAAACCTGTTTTGAGCCATGCTAGCTCCAACTTACACTTTCCATAAGACATTAACGCTTTTCCGAATTCGCTGCCAACGTTACCAATACCAAGCGTGTTTACCCGAAAAATACTTGCATTTCCGGGATAAAATTTAATTTCAAAGTTTGATTTCTATATGTTTACTTAACCGAGAACGTGCGTGACTGTGTAAGCTCGCACTTCAAGTGTATGCACAGCATAGCTTCCATTTCGCGCCTACATCTCACAACAGGTGAATCTTGCCTTTAAATATGGGTGCAATTTTCGTAACAAACTTACATTCTGCTAGATCTCACGTGTACAATCTGAGAACACTTAACGTTTGAATGTATCCAACTACTTCTCGTCTTATTGTCGTTATCTAAAGTGGTGTCACAGTCAAGGCTAAAACGAATAAGAATACAAAGTACTTTACAGACATTTTGAAAATCAGATTATCTTGAACCCGGAATTCATACAAAATAAACCTATGCAGAACGCAGTAAGTATGGAAAGCCAGGTGAAGTTATTGAAAAAATTCCCTCGTGTACACAGTTTTGCATGAGTACGCAAATAAAATAAAAGACGTAATTTTGTCTCTAAGATTTTCGTTTCTATTTTCATCTACGATTCTTGTGGTGTGGACAATGGGTGCGAACTTTGTAACAATCCACTGCCTACTTATCGTAGTAAAGTTTTGATATATGATCTGATTTTGTTGACAGACATAGTTTATAAAATTATCCCAACCTGACTTCTCATTAATATCAAACATTCAAAATTTTTCATCGTTATTCTCTCAGTACAGATAACGTAGCGAAGCTCACAGCCTGATATCCAAATCGTTTTCCACCCTCACCATTATTTCTTTTTCAAACACAAAAGTATCATTTTTTTAAAAATAGTTGCTGCTTGACTCGTCGCTTTTGTTCTGGAGGTTAATCAGAAGAGACTTACAATAAATATAACGTAAACTTACAAGTGTAAAAGGCACACGTTACGAAGTCTTGCCCGGGAATCGAACCCAGAACCTCGTGCTCCAAAACAAAGACACGAAGGTCACCGCCTTTTTCGTCCGAATTTTTGAACTGTTATTGAGAACTTATCGGTCTGCCGGTCAAGAACGTTATTCGCTTATCGCTCTGTTGGCTAGTTTCCAACTAAAACGCTCTACATCTGGGGCATTTTCAGGAGTGTGTTGACATTCTTTCCAGTTTTTTTAATACTCTTGGTTCTGGTGGAATTTTGTTTGATAAATTTACTGCTGCGTTATTCCTATCCAGACATCATTGCATTTTCTGTCAGCTGTTGAGAGTTGGAGGTTCTTGTCATCTTATCCAATGCGTTGTCTATGTTCCGTGTTTTTTGGTAAGAGTTATTCTCCATTTTTGTGTTAAATTAAATTTCAATTTTGGCGTATTTATTTTGCACGAGTTTTGATAAAAAATTTGTCTCAATTTTCTTTCATAAAACGTATGTATAAAATATATACACTACGTATGGCTTACGGCGATTATAAAAGGAGATACGCACTCTTGAATACATGAAAATAGAATGCTTCCATGTAAAATTTATTGAAACTACGTGAGATTAAAACGTAATATTTTGGGTAGAGTATTTTTGAAAAACGATATTTCAAGCCTTAAAATTTGGTTTGTTAAATCATCCCCTTCGTGAATAAAGTAAGGTGTTGTCACATTATTAGCGCAGCTACCCCTTAAACGTGTATTGGCTGTTTCATCGCGAAAGGAAGGTTAGTGAGAGACCGCACGACAATGTTTGATTTCCACGTGCTCACATCATAGAAACGTCAACAGACCAAATAATTGTCCTGTGTCCCCCCCCCCCCAGTTTTATTAAACATCCATTGTAATACCACCTTTGAGGGTGCATACCACAGCTTCCTATTTTCTTCACGAAGGGGATGATACATTGTTTTTCAACAATGCACTATCCAGGAATTTGTGGTTTAATCTCACGTAGCTACAATATATTTACATAGTAACATTATATTTTCACTTTTTTGTGAGTGCATACTCTAAATTCGAATCAGTGGAAAACCACTGATTTGCAGTGAAATTCAACAGCTCGAATAAGTGAAAATGGCTCCACTTAGATTCGGTGGAAAACCACTGATCGTTCCATTGAAAAAATTTCACTGGCTTAATTAGTGACGTGAAACAATTTCACTAATTGAACAAGGCACGGCAAACTGCAGCGGCGAATTAAATATTTTTTATTGAATTTAGCCAAATAATTACGAGAAGTAAATACATTTACGATAGTTTAATATTTATATTGTGCAATTTACAGTAATCTAAAAAAAAAAGTAAAAATATTTCTGCAGGTGGCCGGCATTGAATTCACACATCCTTTCCACTTCATTTACCATCTGAGATACCAAGTACGGAAAAAGAGGGAAATATGTCTTATACTTGATTATTGAAGTCGTGTAGATTTAAATTATGTCCTTACTTTTGGTTTTTGGTTTAATTTGTACCGTTAGGATTGAAAACGAGTAGTACATATGAGTGTACTCTTTTCGCCACATTATTATATTCAGTTTATACTATCAAACATAGCGCTGTTACGATTACATGAAAACGAAATGAAAGACGTGAAATCGGAATGAAAGACTGAATGTTCATATTACCCAGTAAAATGGTGTTTTAAAAGGCGAGACACATTTCAGAAAGTATTTTGTATTGGTTTTATTAGTTAATGCGTTGTTATTTCACTTGATACACGTTGTTTAACGGCCATTTCTAGACATCGTGTGCCGGCCATTTTTTCACGCTATTTGACTGATTTATCATTCAAAAAACAAATCACTGAAAAAAAAGTAAAAAAAAAATACAGATATCAGCGGAAACGTCATTGAATCAATAAGTGGAGGAAGACTGGCATTTTTTCACTGATTCATACGTTAAATTCACTGAGGTGACGGTTGAATCAGTCAGGTACTGTTAACTGTTCGAAACAGTGAAATTCTCACTGATTCAGATTGAGTGCATATCTCTTAATAAAGACTGTATGCCATAAGTCGCATATAACTTTTATACGGAAAACAGTGTTTTGAAAACACGCCGTATAATACATAATAAGAAAACTGAAAGTTAACTATTCATTCAAATGTGTTGGCGTATTTGTGGGCCTCGTGCTATAATAAAATTTAAATTTACGTAATAAGTGTAAAATTGAGTCTCTGAGAATATGAGGCCGGGTCATCACAGCTGTCAGTTCTGGTGTACATACTGTTGCGGGCACGTGAAATCCGTTAATGAACAAATATTTGCAGAATGCTGTATATTGAGTGTAGTTTATTATAGAGATAAAACTTGAACTTTGGCGATGAAAGAAAATAATGTAGGCATATTTATCATATGGCTTTGACATGAGGCTGTAGTGAACAAAGAGAAGAAAAAAAATTAAAATGTCTGGCAATTCTGAAGTGGAGCGCGGGGGATAACAAACGTACATTTAATGAAAATAGGAACGGAATAAAACTAATTTCGTACGTAAAATTTAACAAAGAAGGCGTGCTCAGAAAACAATCAGGAGGTCCAGGAATCGCTCACAAGGAACAGGCTGGTAAACTAGCTACATGCATCGGCTATCTATCTGTCTCACCCAGCCCAGATATGCCTGTGACTTATCATTCACTCACAGCGGGGTTCCTGTCAAACTTCAAGGACTTGCGATTTTTGCAGCTATCTAATGTGTTGGAACACTCTGATATTAGATTTTTATTTACTGACAAAGTACCTCACATTATGCGGTTCTGAACACGATGTTAACATACGTGCTGAAAAATTGTAATAATTACATGGACATAGTTAAGTACACGTCGAATCATTAGCAGTGATAAAATTCTACCCTTATTGTTTGAGAAGAATATGTTCATTATCTCTGAAACAATGTGTTGAAATTCGTTGAACACAATGACATTTTGTTTTTTTTTTTAAATTACTAGCCAAGTAGGTCATTAGAAAATATTTGTTATTCTTTTATTAAAATATTAATATAAATACCAAGAGCAGTTTTTCCTGCAGTGTGCGTGCAGTGCAGTGCAGAAAGTTCGCATACATATGTGTGCATAGTTCACACGCATGACACACCACTAGTAGACGCGCAGAAATGTTGCGATTGTGGTAGTCACGTAAGTTTTTTATACCAGCAAACATCGCAGAATGTAAATGCATACTTATGGACATGTGCCTAGTTATATGTTATCAAGTTAAAAGTTAACTCGAGGCTTAAATAAATGCTGACGATTTTTAAAAAAAATATGCAAAATATTTTACTCGGTTTATATTTGTCGGCACAATACTGTTCAAAAAGTTAGTATTTTAATTGGAAGAACGAACTCCGACTCGAATACAAATCAACTATGCATACGACCCTTACAGTTTGCAAGGGTGATTGCACAGGTGTCACCTGAGAAAGCAGAACGCGCTTGAAGAGAAGGCATTTTTTAATTTTCTGCAGCTATGCTAGTTCGTTTCGTTGCTTAGCACGCGTAGAAGGGCTAAAGACGGTGGGACCTCAACGATTTTGGTGGTCTCCGAACCACTGCGATCACGACCCGGTCGGTGTTGATGAAGTGACTCATGGCGGAAGTTGGGCGCCAGCCAACCAGCTTTCTCGCTACTCGAATACGACGCCCTTACGAGCACAACCGCCATTCAGGACCCACAGTTGGGTTACATACATTAAACATGACAGAACTATTGGCCCTTCTAAAGCGGCCTTTCAACTGGTGCGCGCTCGTCAGGGCATTGTAACTTCACATGCTCGTTTTTACGCCGAGGTCATGTCCGTCTTCTCACGATTCACCCTTTCCGACCTCTCAGCAGAAAACCCACGACCCGCTTGCCCGAGAAAGTCCTATCACGGTCGTGGGGGAGGAGGTCTTGTTTCGTGCCATTATCCGGGAATATCCAATATTTCTTCCGCCCTCCGCGGACAGCTGTTCCCATTGTCCTTCGCTTCCCGCTCTGAACATCGGTTACTCAGATGGCATCCTTGATCTCCTCGCAATGAGTAAGGAGGAACGCCTCCAGAGGATCGGCCAGGACACACGCCAGACAAGTGTCTTCCACAGCTCTGTGTTTGACACACACCGCAACGTGACGTCAGGGTTGACGTCGTGCTCGCGGAACACGAAGCAGTGGAAAGGCCGTCCGAGACGTTCAGTTATATTCCTGTTCTTCCTACTGACCATGCCGACGACGTCATAACCATGGTCACGACGTGTCTAACACGTCGGAGCTGCTCATGCCGCGACACCCGCGAGGATCCATGGACGGTACCTCGGACCCATGTCCCGGTCATTCCGCGGCATTCGTCACGCGACGCGAGCGGATTATGCCGACAGTTCAGTCCAGTCCACGGCAACGCTCGCTGGTCCAGGGCTGTGCTTAGCTTACTTTCTCGTCCACTGCTGCACAGAAGCCGCAGAGGTCACCACCACGTTAACGGAGATCAGTTTCTGCCATCTTGAATTTACGGACTTTTCGAAGTAACTTGAAACACAGATTTCATATTTTATTTTGGACACCGACAAGTCATTGGGCATTGCTTTGCGCGTCTTCTACTGTTGTGGGTATAATTTCTGCAACCGCCCACAAGAAGAAGTTACAAATTTCATACCGGCAGTCACTGGTCAAAAATTAATAAACGAAAAAATAGTTGTGGCAGTTTGATAAATCTTTAGAAATTATTATTTACCCAACGTCGTGGAAGTTATGGTAAAGATAGTGAAAATCCAAGATGGTGGGGCCTGATCTCCTTTAAATGCTTAAATAAAAGGCCGCGTTAGTTTTACAAGTAGTGTCGATATGATTCGGAGAAGAGTTGCTGGTTTTAAGGCGCCCATCTACCTGTCGTGCGAACAGCGTTGCAGAATGCTTGGAATACCATTTATTTAATAAGCTAATAAATGCAAGTTTATTTCAAGTCCAATTTTTTTCTAGTGATTTTGTGAGAAGGAAATGTAAAGCATCTCTGTAATAATAAAGAAAATATAACCGGCACGATAACTGAATGCTTGGCGACTGTTGGCAATGACCTCGATCACGGGCAGCGATAATAAGAACACAGCTCGTCAGCTTGAATGTACTGTACATGTTTTCAAATCGTACGAACAGCTGTTGTAGTGTTGTATGTACTACCCTTAACATTCATTACCCTTCGTCCAGTGTCTTTCGTAGCATTGCGACGGTACCCAGCTCACATTTTGTATGAGTGGGTTTCGCATCGCCACGTGAGTATTGTAGTACATTGCCACGGGGAAAACATTGTGCGGGGATCGTCTAGCTAACGTTTCAACTGCGTTGCAGCATGTCTGAAAAACGCGTTTTTCCGAAGAAACTGTTTAACGCGTCCCCAATATGTGAAAGCATACCTCAGACGAGGATTGATGGTACTTTTTAAGATATCATTCACGCTATAATTATTATGTTGGTACCCGCCAACACTTAAGAAACGGTTTTTTCTTTATTTGTGTGTGTTAAAATTTACTGCCCGGTCACGAGTGAAATTACGATATAGGCTATTCATATTAAAATGAGAACTTTTGAAATCCCTGCTTAAAATCTACTTGTATGCACATTGTGTGATTAACAATTTTGTGGGGCCTCATCACTTTATTCATTCGTTGGTTAGGTGAAACTGTGAAATTATTAGAAAATTAGGCCTGGATATCCAAAAAATCTACTCATTTTACACTTCGATGCATTAAAAAATTAGAAAATATACAGAAAGCGAAATAAATATTTAAAGTTGGCAGAAATGTTTACTTAACACTTTTTATTTGACATTAGGATACGGAACTACTACTCGTCCATCGTTACCAACTTTACTGCGCGCATGTTAATCAGGGCGCCCATCGAAATATGTGCAGGTATAGGCAGTGGCTTTTTTCTAAGGTTGATTTCAAAAGTGCTCACTTTATCACGAAGAGCCTTCAGGAGCCTGTATTGAATCTTGATTCACGCTTTCCACCAATAAAATCACAAAGTCGCCGCTGCAAGTCCCATAGGTATTCGCAGCACGAAGAGAATATTGCACCCCAGTTCGGAGCATTGCACGTAGCGGCAACAGGGCACTTGGTGCACGTGGCGTTGTAGTCCTTATCACTCCCACGTTTCTGGGACTGAAACGATAGAAATATCGAGGCAGGTTGGGTTACAATCACTAACCATATAAATTATTAATTGAACTGGTACATTTTCCCCCATAAAGTGGAGGTGGGCATTACTCAATAATCAATAACTCAAACAACAACGGTTTTATTAGTAAAGTTATATTTAAAACAACAATTAATACAATAGCGCAATTTATTTTTACATTTTAGTCACATCTAGGTATTCATAACAACTTGATGTTAATTGTTTAATTGTATAATCAACGAACCCTTTTTTAGACACTAACCTAATCTGATTGTGCAAATATGTATGATCTTTCTTTTAGCTACCTCCACAATACACATCATCACTACTGTCTGTTACTGTTGGTACCTGAGAGATGACTGGAAGGCCAATCCTCAAAGTCAGAATCACTGCTCCAGTCCGAACATCTATCTAACATTCTCTCTGGTAATTCAACATTATGGCTAGCAGCAGCAATAAGGCACACCAAAGGACATGGCATCCCGGAAGGCCCATCATCACAATCAGGAAATACTCGTTTTGCAGATTCCTCCAATAAATCTGTTAAGCTCATCGACGAATCTGAATTTTCCAAAGAAACACTTATTATTTCCGTCTCTTCAAACTTTTCTGTTTTAATAGTGGGGCTGCATCGTTCTTCTTATTATTTGGGTGAGAAGCGTTGGAGCTGTAAGAGCTACAATGGCACACGCTGCAAGAGCGCCATGGCAGCTAAGCGCAACGCTCTGAGCTTGCGCGCAGTGTTCTCGTAGTGCTGCGTGTAACAACGGCGACCCTATCATTTTATTGATAATAGGTCTGTAGAAACGTTTAACACATGCACCTATCGTAGATTCGTGTCCGGCTAGTATGTTTTAAGATACGGCAGTCTGAAAACGCCCTTTTTAACTATATTGGAAGGCTCCAAAATAATACTTACATCATACATTGTAAATTTAACGTACCATTCCTGCCTCGTGTGGGATATGATGTATTTATGTAGACAAACATACTGGGGTCACATTTAATGGTTTCGTCAAAAAACCGGGATTTCAAACACACTGCATCACAGTTGAAGTGCCAGGTAGGTAGGCGAGCTTCCCTCGCCATTTTGGAGTCTTGATTTAGCTAGCTTATGTATGTATTAAAATAATAAACTCCGAAATACCGTATACCAAAGTAGCTGTTGCTCTTACGCTGCAGTAGAGACAAGATGAGGGAATTACCTACTCATAGTTACGTGACATCAATTCTACTAAATTCGGGCAAAATCGGAATTATGACATAAATAGAGTTCATTGAGTTGAGTTCCAGTGCAAAACATTAGAAAAGGAATAGGGACGCGCATTGGACCTTTATTTTTATTATTACGTCATACACTGACATGACGAAAGTCATGGGATAGCACTATGTAACTGAATGACTCTTGGCGCCACCGTTGCAGAACTACGTTGCACGGCCTAAACTAGCCTCAGTTGTGAACAGGTAGTCGTGTCATTCGGATTGACTGTTGTTTACATGTTCATGGCAAAGCGACGTGAATTATCATAGTTCGAACGGGGCATGATTGTGGGTGCCAGACAGATGTGCATTCAATTTCAGAAGTTGTGGAGACCTTCAATATTCCTCGATCCACGGTGTCACGTATGTACAGGGAATACAAAAATCAAGGCATTACGATCCACCGTGGACAACGCAGTGGCCGTCCCAAGTTACTTGATGATCGTGACCGTCGGAGGTTGGGTATTTAGCAGGGACACTTGCTCTAATCACAGCCACAGTCAATGCAGGAGGTGTCAGACGTGTATCTAGCAAATCTGCGCAACATAAATTAGCTTCCATGGGATATGGAAGCAGACGACTCACCACAGTGCCCCTGTTAAAAGCACGACACCGGGCACAACGCCTCATTTGGGCTCCTGAGGTTGCTAGCTGGACCCTGGAGGACTTGAAACATGTGGCCTGGTGCAATGAGTCACGATGCCTGTTGTTTTGGGCTGATGGCAGGGTTAGGGTATGGCGCAAACCCAATGAAGCCATGGATTCCAGTTGTCAACAAGGCACTGTGCAGGCTGCAGGCTGATGGTGGTTCCGTAATGGTGTGGGGTGTGTTCACATGGCATGGGTTGGTTCACTTGTCCATGTACCCACAAAACTCCAATGGTAACCGCTACAAAACTCTCCTTGGTGACAATTTGCAGCCGTTCATGGACTTCAGTTTTTTTCTGACAACAGGATAATGCGCCGCCTCATTGGGCTGCGGATGTCCAGGACTTGTTCGAAGAACATTCTGGAGAGTTCCAGCGAATGGAGTGGCCAGCACGTTCCCCCAACATTAACCTAATGAACATTTATGGGACGTGGTGGAGAGAGCCATTCGCACTCAAGATCCTGCACCTAGAAATACCAGGGAACTTTGGGCAGCTATTGAGAGAGCATGGCGTAATAGCTGTCCAGAGGTCTTCCGTCCACGTGTGGAGTCCATGCCACCTCGAGTTACGGCACTTCTTGGGGCTAGAGGGGGCCCTACACGCTATTATACGGGTACCCCATGACTTTTGTCATGTCAGTGTAAAATGGTAGGGTCTCCGATGAAAGTCTCATAGAGGCGCGTTATCGATGGCAGGACTACACGCCAGTTCAATGCTTTGCGCGTAGAGGCGATGAGAGAGTTGGTGCGCACGTCTCGGTCGCCCCTAGGCCTCAAACGTGCAACATTCCTTCGACCGGACGGCCACCTTAGTTTGAAGGATCTGCCTGGGATGCAGGGCGTGGGACAGCTTGTCCTCGCCGATGCTCGCACACTCTAGGAGCGGACGGCGAGGGCGGCAGATGTGACGCGGGTCAGTTCGATCCCCGGACGCAGCCTCCGCGCCGCCCACGGACGCTACAGTCGACGCTCTACAAATGCAGGCCGCGCCACGTGCGAAGCTCGACGAGCCGACGTCCGACCCCCGGCCCCCGGCAGGGTCCCCTGGAGGTCACCGCCTGCGTAAACAGCCGAGGTAAGTGGCGGCTGAATCGATATAGAAGTCGTCACGGAAGACTTTGTGCGCCCGCCCTTTCCCTTTCTCTCCGGGCGCGCGCGCGCCCAGCTTGAGCAGGTTAGGGTCGGCCTTCGCCTTGGCGACCAGCCGCGGCGCCGCTGGCCCCCGGGGGACATGTCGGCGGACAACTGGGCCAGTCGCTGCCTCCGGGACACGCACACCACGTGAAGCCCGCCGCTCTATCGGCCTCTCCGTGTCGCCTACCTGAAGCTCACTCCGCCCGACATATAAGAAGACAAATCACCGCAAGTCGTACATTACTTCACTCTTGTTGGTAAGGCTCCCGTACGTCGATTTTTTTTTTTTTCAGCGTTTGAGCACGATAAGGGCGACACTACTACGTGCATCAAGTGCGCTATCGCCCCTAAGTGCCAGGCTCTGTACAGGCGTGCAACATTCTCGTCGTGCTGCGTCTACCTATAGGACTTGCAGCGGTCACCCTATTATTTAATTTTTGGGAAGTCTGTAGAATCCATTAAGTAATTTTGTATGTATCTCACACTTCTATATTAAGATACAGCGCTTTTAAAAAGCAATTTTTTTTTTGGCCATTTTCGAATGGTGTTTCTAATAATCGTGACGTCTTGAAAGCACTCAACAGCTCCCGTCTGAAGTGATTGTTCTCTTCGTAGATCAGCACATAGGACGCGGGTTTAATAGTTTCGTGGGAAAACAATTATTTCAAATACATGGAAATGTAGTTCTAGTGCCAGGTAGACGGGTCCCCCAAGACTCTTAAGGGTCTTAAATTTTTTCCCTATTTTTTAAAAATATTTTATGGTTTTGTGAGAAAATATTACTAAATATTCGATAATAATTCCAGATATTTTCTGAAATAACCATTGCATATATTTTTGTCGAATTATCAGGATTTTAACCTTAAATTTCGAGTGAAATAATATTCAAAACATAATTCGAGCACAATGTTTGATTTCAGATTTAGTATTTCTTGAAGTTATAGGTACTCTACAAATAAATTTCTTTGAAGTCTGGCTTGTGATTAAGACTTGACTAATGGCTATTTTTATTTTACAATGTATCATAAAACTTAAAATAAAATTACGACCGAACCACTTAAACAATTTCCACGATATTTCTTTATCATTGTCAACAATTGATTTAAACTGTAGCAGAACATGAAAATTATGCAACATTTTTACATTTGTATACCAAAACAAATCAATTAGAAATTCCCATGACTACTAAAATTAATTTTTGAGTTGACTTTCTTGTTTTTATTTCTTCTTTCATAAAACTACTATTTAATGTAAAACAAAATTATAAAATACCCTAAAAAAAATAGAAAGCAATTTTTAGCACGTGTACGCCCTAAAGGCAATGTTGCACGAAAGCCATATTATGTACCTAATTTTTTTTTCACAAATTATTTTTCAGAGGATTTTTCGGAATTTTTGGCACTAAAATACATAAATAATGATTTCAAACACTCTATTACACTGTTGGATATTCACTGAATTTATTATTCTCGGAGCACTGATATCAGATATAAAATAAGATTTTTTATCTTCCGTCAGTGCTCTGATAATTAAATATGCGGTGAATATCTAACAATGTAGAAGATGTTCGAAGTTATTATTTGTCTTATCTTACCAAATATTTCCATAAACTCTCTGGAAAACAACTTGATGAAAATCGGGTATATATACTGTTTTCGTGCACCATTCCCCTCAAGCGCGTTATACAGTTGAAAACTTTAGCATTTGACTTTAAGGTTTCTTATCGACATGTTGTACCTTATGGAACAGGCAAAGCTGAAGTTAAACATTCTTGTCTTCACTTTCTAGAAACGTTGAAACTTTAAGTCAAAGTCAAGCAGCCATTTTGCTGAAAATCAGTTAGAGGTTAGGTGGAAATAATACGTGTATTTGTTTTACTGTGATGCGATTTTCATTTCGGTATATTGATCAAACGTCGTGGTAATATTGTCGTGCCAAAATAAAATAGTTGGCAAACGAATGTTAAGCGAGAAAAAAAAAACATTTGAGCGTGTATTTGCGAGCTAAGTACGCTAGTTTTCTTTAAATTGTTTGAAATCAAATTCTGTTACAAAGCTACTTATCTTAAGATATGGATATAAAATATATTCTAGGGGGATATACATATTATGATTTACATTAAAGGTCCATAAATTTACGAAAATTACAAAACCAATCTTCAATCTCCATTCGTGTTGTGAAATTGTGATTTCTTTGAAAGAACAGGAACGTAAAGTCAAATTCTAAAGTTTTAAATTTGACAAGCCCTTCAGTCTGTCTTCAAATAGCGAGACTGGTTTACTGTGGAGAAATAGAAACGAAATGAATAATTTTTACTTTATTATGATTGGATATGACATGTATACATGCAACATCCTGCGTAAACATTGCTGTGTAAACCGCAAACCCGTTTTCAAAACAAAGTAAACGTAGAATAAAGTATTGGCTGCATCCCGTGGAATATATTTTAATTATGAATGTCGCGGGTTACTTTTTTGTTATTAAAGAGTCACTCCAAAAAAACATTGTAAATAACACGTGCTTTGAAATTTTATGATTTCCAGCAGTGATGTAAAAAGTTCAGGAGTGAAAAAAATACTTGGAAGGGTCTGTTGCAAAAGAAAGAATTCAACGAAATTTTTTTTTTTTTTTAGAATGTTCTGAAAATGGTCATTTAAGATGTAGGTCTTTTTTTCCTAATTGGCAACAAAATCAATTAGGAAAACTTTCTTGCGTTTGTAACTTTTCTCCAGTGTGAGGCTGAAAACATTTATGTTGCTTCTGTCGAAACGGCTTGGGCTATTCATCACAGTTTTAGATTTCAGTAAAATCAATAACTTCTAATTTAAAAGGATCAGAGTGTATGTGTATATACCCACATTTTTTGCGTGATACAATTCTTCTCTGTTTCTAGCAACTGTTATGTTATTAATGTGTTCAAAACTGAAGTCATATAAATATTGCCTAATATTTTATAATGAAAAACGTAACTTTTTACATTTTTACAGTGAAACTTTAACGATGTTACATCAATAATATCTACATGTTACAGGAGAAATACTGAAAAAATATATTACGTAGCCTTGATTCAAATATATTATACATATCGTTTCAGGTAATAAATGCATTGTCTATAAACCTTTTGGATACTTTACTTCGTTAGAAATTCTTTTCTCAATTCACCATTTTGTATTTTTTCAAATGGTGGAAGTAAAACATTCATTTTCCTTTACATTTCGATGGTAAAAAAAAACAATTCTGACGTCACCTAGTTTATTGAGCTGGTTGCTGGGAGCAAAGTTTTTAGTGCCACCGGAGTAAAGGCTATCGCTCGGCGGGAAAAGAACCAATGAGAAGTCGTGTCGATTATAGCTTGAACCAGTTGTATGGTGCAAGTTGTTGTTTAGTTCATCGAATATTTAGGTGTCGTTTCACATTTGAACAAGATGCGGTCGGGAGGGGGAAACAGAAGGCTCGTGCGATGTTCAAGTACGCAAATAATTATGAGTTGCGTTTACAGTCTTCTTTTTAGTGCTATTGCGTGGAGAGGAAGTGAGAGTGCGTCCTTCAGTGTGTGTTGGCGCGTTGTTAAAAGCACAAGTCGCAGAATTTGGCTTTCATAAGTTATCCAGCTACAGCTTGGCAAGCTTGCCTGTAAAGTGACTTCATAGGTAACGTATTTGAATCGCCAGAATAATTTAATTGAAAACGATATTTACATCTTAGTGCTTACTGGTTCCACAGCAATAACTGTACGTGGTCGAAAATAATCCCGTTGCATACTAAACACTAGGCATGCAAGTGATTTGAAATTGTACAGATATGATTCTTTCGCGAATGCAAGCAGTTTCCTAACAATCGAATCGTGCCGGGCGATGCAGCTGTAATGACGGGGTTTCTCTAGTATCTGCTGTTTCCCCCACCCTTGCATTCCGGCGCTGCTCCATACTCGCCTCACTTCACCCTCATCGGCTCTCAAGACCTCGATGCTAGGAGCCGCCCAAATCTCCCCACTCTAACAATATCGAAGATTTCCTATAGTTAATGGTGAACCATTTATGGGCATACTTGGATGAAATCAATGAACTTATCAGCCAACCAGGAGGTCGTGAGTTAAATTCCACCTTCACTATGGGTGTATATAGCCTGTGAAACTCCTAAATGCGACGTGATTATCGGCGTGGTTGTAGGGCACTGCGTAGTCGTTGTAAAGTTCCAAGATTATTTTAAGCCCGCTTTTCTTAGGAGAAGGGTTTTCCTATCTGTGTGTGTACGTACGTGATAATGTGTCTAACAATTCGGCTTTTCCTTAACCACGACTGAAGTTTCATATTTAGGAATTCAGCGAAACTTTTGCTGGTAAAAATACATTTTTGATCAAAACTATATAACAAACTCAAGCGTTTTACGTAAACCCTGTGACATCTGGAAATAAATAACTCAGGAAATACGCATCGGATCAAAAACGTAAAACAAAAATAGTTGAATTTTTTGAAATTATTTTATAATATATTTGTAAAAAAATTTTACTGTACTCTGTTTTAGTGAGTTGTGTCTAACCAATTTGCATGCATTGTGCTGTGGTTTATTTTGCGAATTTATGGTTTGAAGATCAATTTGAGTTATCATTTTTGGACAAATATGAACGTTGTAGTCCATAATACACTGAAAACTATATTTCGAATAAAAAATTTACATTAAAGAATGTTGCTATTTGATACGCAACAAGAATTAGCTTTACGTAAATCATATTCATACAATTTAGTTCAAGAGGGAACTAAGCAAAATAGGTAGTTGAATCGCGTATCCGATTCAGGGAAATATTTTGCTTAACAGCTTCGGGTAAAAATTGATTCATGAACACTAGGATTTAACTTTACTTTGGAATTAAATGACACTGCTTAACATTACTTGGAAAACACGCATCTCGTCAGAAAAATAAACAACTAAATAATTATATATTTAAAGTGACAGTATTAACCTGAGTATTTATGGATAATTAGAACTATGTATTCAATTTTGACATAGCTATCTTCTGATTTTATCGATTTGTACATTGTTTTTTTTATCGATTTGTACAACATTTGATGTTCATGAATTTAAATATATTTATAAATAAAAATTAATTTTTATATAAATTCGTCGACAATCTCACTTAAGCCCCGAGTCTTACTCAGATTTCAAAAATTGTTTCCTATGCATAAGTGTCTATTTTTGAGCTTATACAATATCGTTTGGTATATTTTTGGGTGCTGTGGAACATTAGATAGATTTTGACAAAATTAGAAATTTTAATTTCACTGAATGTTACAGAGTGGATAATTTTTAAGTGTTGTAGTTTTTTGACTGGAAATGTGATTTTGGCCGAATCTGTGTGGCGCCTACAAATATTTTACCAGTGTCACATTGTGTAGCGTGTGTACGCAAAAATGAACATTGCAATAGGCTTGATCAATTTATCCATGCATCGCTCAAGTGATACTCTGAGTTTATTTTAAAAAATACATATTTTTCGAATTTGCTGACTCTTACACTAGCGTATAGTAAAAAAAAAAAAAAACAGAGCAAAGGAAAGAAGTTAGTTCAGATCTCTCAGGTGTTTACCTAACACGTATTCAAAGTTAAGCCGTAGAACTAATTCCCCTCCGGTGCTGCCAGCTTTACTGGTCGTGTGCAAGTAAGTGTGCCCGGTATATGCAGGTATAGGCTGTTCACGGTAAAATGAGCACTTTTGAAAGCCATGCTTAAGATATACTTGCGTGCACGTTGTGTATTATTCCGTCTTATGTAAAATTAATATTGCCATGGGCCTCGTCACTTTATTCATGCTTCGGTCAAGAGAAACTGTGAAGTTATTATACAAGTAAATATTTTAGAAATCTGCTAATTTTCATACGTCGATGTATAAAAAATAAACAAAAAACGAAAGAAATAATTTAAGTTATCACAAATTATTGCCTAAGACTTTTTATTCGACTTTAAGATATGGAACTATTTCCCATCCATCTTTGCCAACTTTACTGGGCACATGTCACTTAGTGTGTCCCTTTAAATATATGTAGGCTGGGGCAGTGACGATTTTCTAAGGTTGATTTCAAAAGTGCTCACTTTATCGTGAACAGCCTTTAGGTGCAGTGACATTTTTCGAATGTTGATTTCTAAATTTCTTAGATATCCGTTTACAGCCTATTGTTAGAATAAATCATTGAACGTTAGGGTTCGACTGACCCTCTCCGAGTTCGAAGTTTACGCACTTATACTCTACGAGCCGCCAGAAATTTCACTCACGTTACTCGTAAATAATGGCGTAGAAGAGAGTAGCTTGAATAGCTACGCCAATGACTCGGTTTTTTTTATTGCAATAAGTTAACTTAATTTTTTATCGTTTAGAAAAATCGCGGAAAAATATATGAAATAAAATAACTTAATTAGACACTGACAGCATTTTATGTCTCTATTGCAACCCTATGATAATGCAAGACCCATGGGCGAATTTCCATAGAGTTATGCATATAGCTTATTCTCTGTTGTCTAACAAATGAGAGCGGCGATTGTTGACCGAGGTGTTTGCTGGGAAAACATCAATAACCACAGTCGGGATCAAACGCAATATTACGCCGGGCTAAATTGAATATAAACTGCTCGACGCTAAATTACTCCCAAACACACGTTTCCCTAGAAAATTAATATTAGCTTCGCACGGTATTGCACTTCTATTCAGCGTTGCTAGCTTCGTTGTTGTTTCCTCCTGAAACGTAGAACTGAATTCATATTTGTTTTAAGAGATTGGCTCTATTTCCCTGTTTACCACAATCTGTGTCTTAAGTTCAATAACGTAATATTGATAACTGGGTCATTATGGCCTGAAACCGGCCACCAAAAAGTCATTTTTTAGCCCGTTTTATTTAGGAATTTTCTTGTTTGTGCATGTCACCAATAACTTTACTCTTGTAAAATCGATTTTGAAGGATTATTTTAACTGCCTTACAAAAATTGTCGATAGCTTATAGTTTTGTCAAAACGGTTTAACAAATACTGACCCTAAATGATGCTAGCAAAAACTCGGAAAATGTGCATGAGATAAGAAATTCGCACAAAAATATTTAACTTTTATATTAAACACGATGTTAGTTCAAAATTTTTCGTTGGTTTAAACCATTATCTCTATATTAAGGGAGATTGTTTCCTTCCAACGATTTGGGGGGGGGGGGGACCACACAACACACACACACACACACACACTTGTTATTTTATATTTTCCCAGTACCTTCCGGTGCAGTTATTTGACAAAATATTAACAATTTTTTGGTTCCCGTATTACATCGGCTACAATAAATTGGAAGGTATATATCGGGGTGTAAACATAATCCTACGAAAATATCTTTTATATACACATTTACGTGTAAAGTTTTTATAGTTTGAGGATTTTACCCCCCTTGGATGACATTTCTTCACACTTAACACTATTGTGTGAAGTAATTTTTGACGAGTTTTATGACTTTCTTAAAATAAAAGTGTTCTTTTGCCGTAGCAACTGGTTTAAAAATGACATTATTTACGTCCTAAATCATGAAGTTCGTAAACACTGCCAAGAAATTCATTGCTGAGAGAGAGCTGTTTTTGATTGGCCGCATTTTCTTGAAATATTTGTTATTGTTCTGAAGTGCCTTAAGATATTTTGTTGTAGACACTGAACTGTGTTCAGAAGTTTTTTTTTAACAGGCACTTGTTTTTTCCCCCTTGTTTTCCTTACTTTCTGCTTGTGTGGATTACAGGTTTTCGTGTATAATTATGTATGTGTGTCTAGCAGTTCCCATCTCATTTAGCCAGTATAAAAACATACTTAATACTTAAGGATTCAAAAAAATTTCATGAAAAAAAAATTTTTTAGTTTATACGAACATAGCTAACAACTAATAGTAGAATTTTTATGGGTCTTAACTCACGCGTTTCTTAAACAACTCACAATCTGAATCAGTGAACAAAAAGCAGAAAAGAATAAAGCATTTGCTCTGAAAATTTTTCGTTATTTTCATCAGAATTTGTTTATATATATATTTTTGTCATCTTTTGTGCAAAGTGTGGCGTTGAGGTTAAGAGAGAGTATTTTGTCAGCCATAGCTGTGGTTATTGTTCACAATTCATTCAGTAACGTGTTGACGGCATTTTAATGTGGAATTAATATGAAACAATTTACTTGTTACTTGGAAGTGGGACAGTGCGTTGTGTATATTTCTAAAAAAAAATTTTGTTCTATATGCAAGAATGTTAAATAGTTATGGCAATAACTATTTTTTGACCGACAAGTGGTTGCGCAAATGTAATATGAAATGTCCAGGATGTGTTGAAAAACAGATGTAACATATTTATTACTTATTTTGCCCGGTATCAAATTCATGTTATCGCAATTACTAATACTCACTTTTGAATTTCGATACTAGCATATTTTCATTGCTGTGGTGCTCTCTTAATTGGTTGACTTGTTTATCCTTAATTTCGATATTCGTTTTTGGTACCAATATGCTGTGTTCATCATGTCTTAAGTTGTGCGTATATAGTGTACGTTACAGTTTCATTTAGTGGTGAGTATTACTGACATTTTAGTTTCTCGAACGGTTTCAACTTACTACACTATATAGTGTTATACCAGGCTGTCTGTTCACTATAATTTTGCTTAAATATTTTCCATCAAAACTAGCATTCTGTCGTACTACGGACATAAATAAGTCATAACGATTATAGACTTTCGTAGGTTTCTGTGTCTTTTTTAAATAGTATGCCAGGAATTCTACTGTAGTGGTTTCATCACAATTTAAAAAAATCCAAGCCTAAAAAACCATTCCAATTATTACGTTGCATGAATAATTTTCAATATACCAAATGCATAAATAATAATAAAATATTTAATTTAAATATGTACATATAATTACAACAAACTGAACTCGCCATACGAGTCGCTACGATACTTCCAAATATTCAATTTTCCGTGCGGAATTTAATCCACCCCCCTTTCCCCCTTCATTAAGGAATACCAGCACATCGCATGAGTATTAGCATTGAGTTGGAAATCTTCTAGAAAAGACTTGTCCTTTGATGCATGTGACATATCTAAGTGTAAAAAAGATTCCATTTGCATCATCCGCCTCCTGACAGCACTGCAGACGATCAGAGGAGATGGTAATAAGCAACAGTAAATAAATAAATTTATCTTACCTACTTCTACAATAGTCAAAGAACTTCACTTGTAAACAAGCAGTGGTGAGTTGCAATCTAAAACTTCTGACTGTACTTTAGCGGTTAAGCAGTCGCTGTATAAAACGAGTTATTTCGAGTTTTCTTATTGACTAGCCAGTGAAGTGCTATTACAATCAGTTATGTGTGGACAATTTTTCCGTACCTTCAGTTTGTGATTTATTTGTCGGAATTTGACTGTGTAGGGCGTATGCATAGAATAATTGACGTATATTTTCTAAACAAAAATTTTCGTTTGTGGGAAACAAGACGGGCGTTGCCGGTGGCCGGTGGTTTTTGTCGGAGTGCTCCCACTTTCTTCACCATGACAGTCCGTCACTTCTTCATCTTAGTTCTTTTCACCGTCTTTAGCGCTAAAGACATACACTGTTACTAACCGCTCAACTATTTTTCTTTCTCTTCGGGGATCGATATAAGCAACCATTTTGTATAATTACCAGGCAGCCTAATGAAGTATGAATTATGCCTTGATACAGCAAGCTTTTTAGTAGAAAATCTGGAGAAGACATACTGCTCAAACTGATACTCCAATGTATCTTTCAAATCTACACCTTGTACTCTTCGGATATCACATATCATTGAAGTAGGCGTACCTACTAAACAATAAGTAACTTACAGTTGAAACATACACATACGTCTGTGACATACATGATTCTCAACCAAGAACTTTTGCTCTGGGAGTAGAGCCATACTGATCAAAACTTTATAAAACAAAATAGGTTTTATCGTAAGGTTATTGCTGTTAAATACGATTGTGTAACATTATTCACTGATTTCAAAGTTACGTTATTGAATGTAATGGTGGTTTCTGTGTAAACTTTACTTTTTATATGGCTTTAGTTGTATGCAGTTTCAATTTGAAAGACAAAAAACTGCTTGTGTAACAGCCTACTACGCAAAATAAAAATTTATTTGCATATATTCTAGTGCTGGTTGCTGTATCCAAAACCATTATTCAGTTATTTGTTTATATAGTGACGAGGCGTGGGGTACGCACAAATTTGTGTAAATTTTTGAACATATTAAAATTTTACACCGACTGCCCAGTGGCGAACGGTTTAACAAGACTGATGAAATAATCGCATTGCTACTGGTGTACTGATGTGATCACCTAACTACTAAGTTAGCTTTTTTGTAATTAGCGTAAAGTAACATTTTTGCCTGTATATAAGTCCACTTGTGGCCTTCGATTTTTTATTTTGTTAGTTTAAATGGAATATGCCCTTTTCAAAACGCAAGTCAAAAAATTTGTCGGAAAGAGGACATCACAAACAAATTCAATACATGTGCGAAAAAAAATGAAAGGCCAAAAAAGTACATTAGAGACAACAACATAAGACTTTAAAAAACAGTTCAACATAGCTACGGAAAAAAAAAACTGAATCCGAAGGACAGAAATTGCAGTAGAGAGAACGCAAAGCTTCACGAAGTTTCGGGGCCTGCTGGAATGTGTCACCCCGTCTTCAATGATTGTGTTTGCATCCGGTGACTCGGCTGAAGAAGGGAGCAGCAATATACTAATTATTACTGTACATTAATGATATGTCAAGATTCCGTGCGCTTTTCGGGCGTCTTGTTCGTTTCCACCTTGATTTATATTTTATACAATTTTGCTGTAGGCCCTATGCGAGTTTCATTCGTCGTTACGACAGCAGCTCATGTTTCTCGGCTGTGCAAAGTTGTAAACATTGGCAAATTAAAATACTTCAAACCATAGAGCATCTCAAATCAACCAAGGGTTCGAAAAGGGCATTTGTCGTGTCGCCTTTTGCTGAAATTGACATTTTATGGTACATTCGTGCCCTTGCCGAGAATTCAGACAGTTACAAAGAGACGTTATAACCTTGATGCGCATGTTTCTAGTGTACCAAATCCAAAGTGTTGTTGAATGCAAAGATAAGGCGGCTCTCAACAACGAGGTACTAAGTCCTCTGTCTGCCGAGACTGCTGCCATGCTGTTTAAATGGCGAATCAATATTAAGGCCAGGCTTCACCATGAATGAGTGTATAGGGAATTAAATGCTGAATTCGGACAAAGATCTCTCAGTCATTTTTGTAGTAGTATTTTTAACTAAAAATGTTTTTGTTAGAGATTGAATGCGTCTAGGTTTGCAAACCTTCCAAATCATAATTTTTTAGTTTTAAATGCGCTTTTTAAATATTTATAAAATGTCAAAATTTTATAAATAATGAAAAAATGTATTTAAAATTAAAAAATTAAAATTTGGAAGGTTTACAAATCTAGACGCGTTCAATCCCTAACAAAAAATCTTTAGTTGAAAATACTACTATAAAAAACGACTGAGAGACCTTTGTCCGAATTTAGCATTCAATTCCTTATACGCTTAAGTATTGTGAAGCCTGCTTTTGCATACATTCTGAAGATAACCGTTTCATGCAAAAATGTATTCTACGTGATATTTCTTAAGGAATGCTGGAAGTTAAGAAATATTGCCAAATTTTATATTTACTATTAAATAGTAAACAAATTTCGTTTTCTAAAATGTAACATTACAATTGCCATTTAATAAAAAAACACGAATAAATAAAATGTTTGAAATCTTAACGAGAAACTATTGTCTGAGAAAGTTGCGTTGAATATTGAATATTTTTTTAAATTTGAAACAGTTATCTTTAAAATTGATGCATCGAGAAGGATTTTCTAATTCAACACTGAATCACTATTTAATTTCCGCGGTTGCAGGATCGATATACAGAACGAGGTGGGTATGGAGCAGCGCCGGAACGCAAGGTCGGCGGGAACGGGAGATCCCTGAGAAAACCCGCCGACCAGCAGCATCTTCCGGCGCGATTACAATGTGGAAAATTCGTGGGTGTAGCCGAAGGGAATCGAGTCTGGACCGGGCGGTGAGCGCTGTAGCCGCTACGCCATCAGTGTTTTAGCGGGATGCAGTCGTGCCAGGCGGATGTTCGAGGCCACGCCAGGGCGGCTTTCCAATACGTTACTCCGAGAGCAGAGTAAAGTAAAGGCTGTTCACGATCAAGTGAGCACTTTTGAAATGAATCTTTGAAAAATGTCACTGCCCCGGTCTGCATGTATGTTAACGGGCTAACTGACTGGCATGCGTTCTCTAAAGTTAGCAATGATGGAGAGGAAGTAATTCCATATCTTAACGCTGAATTAAAGCGATAGAAAAAGATTTGATAAAACTGAATTTATTTGTTTTGCTTTCTATATTTTTAACGCATATAAGTGTGTGAATGAGCAAAGTTGTAAAATATTTACTTTTCTAATAATTTCACCGTTTTACTTGGCCGACGCACGAATAATGTGACCAGGCCCTTGGCAAGGTTCATTTCACACATGGCGGAAGTATACGAACTGTGCATACAAATAGATCTTTAGCAGGGCTTTCAAAAGTGCTCATTTTAACGTGAACAGCCTTTAATGGAAAATAACAGCCAGGGAAAGCAAAAGTAAACGTGGTTTGGAACGAGCGTAGTGAAAATATCATTCTGTGTTTACAAATATGTTCTCTTTAAGCAACCAATGTAAATTCCAAATTATATTTGTCGCTTTCCCCAAATTCTTTCTTTTTAAAAATATTACTTATATACATAAACTGCTTCACTTGCGATAAATCAACCATAAAATACGAATAAAAATATAACCTTTATAAAAGTCAACATTTAAATAAAAATACAAATTTTATCACTCGTCATTTGTATTTTTTCCGTGTGGGACTGTAAACAGAACGTCCACATTTCCTTTAAATTTGTTTAATTCTACTAACATTTTCGCCATTTTCAGTTTACCCCTTGTTACTAGCTGAAATAGCGTGTGTAAAAGTTTTACTCTGGCAAGATGTTCAGAGTAACTACTCTGCAGTTTTTTGACACTGCCGGGGCGAGTAAAAAATTTACTCAAAACTCATTAGGGACAGCCAATGAGAAAAGTTTACTCGCAGAGTAACGTTTTGGAACGCCGCCTAGTAGGACCGCCAGTCTGCGTGCGCATAACTCAGGAGGCAGATTGCTTAAAGGCAGTTCACAATAAAGTGAACACTTTAGAAATGAACCTTAGAAAAATGTAAATGCCCCTGCTGGCATAGGTATATTTTTATGGACGCACCTAGTGAAATGCACTCACTACAGTTGGTAACAATAGATGGAATGTAGTTCCATATCTTAACGTCGAATAAAAAGTGTTAGGAAACTGTTTGTGATAACTTAAATTATTTTTTCGCACTCTGTTTTTTTATGCATCAAAGTGTAAAACATGAGCAAGTTTGTAAAATATTTCTTCCCTAATAATTTAACAGTTTCACTCGACCGACGCATGAATAAAGTGATGAGGCCCATGGCAATGTTAATTTTACATAAGGCGGAAGAATACACAACGTGCATACAAGTAGATATTGAACAGGGCTTTCAAAAGTGCTCGTTTTACTGTGAACAGCCTTTACACAAGTTCGTCTACGCTGCAGATGAAGCTAGCGTGTACTCACAGGCAGAGTCCGCTTACAGAGCCACGTCCTTAGAGTTGAGTCAATAACGGCAAAATTGCTTCCGTGAAGGGCGGTGTCGATGCGAGGTGCCCACAGTTACAGTGTACTTATCGGTATTGTATATTGTTTTTTAAAGCAGCGCTCTTAGCCTTACGGCCTTACCGCGCTGAGGCCTCCCAATAGGCGGGGGAGAGGAATCACGTCCTCTCAACGCAAGGAGGCCAAGATTAATGCGACCGTTGGCCAGATCCTAAGCCCAAACCTGGCATATTCGCATATTCTCGCCCCCTCTACCATAGAGGTTCTGAGACCCTCGTGCTCAGAAACCAAGCGTGTGGTCTGGCCGGGGTTCTATCCATACCCATAGTGACTTTCCAGGGCACAACCAGAGCAGGTTGCCGCTCACCGCGCGGTCTGTCAAAGAGAGTGGGAATCTCTCCAGACCTCCTCCAGCATACGGAGTCAACCACTACCAGCACGTGTCCAACCCTAAGATCGGACACCAGAGAGAACCTCATGGTGGGGCCAACCGATCGTCCCGTGCTACCACTTGATTTCCATGGCCCGTGTGGGTTATTCAAGGCCGACATTATCCCCCGAATGGAGTAGCAAGAGGAATTCCCTTTCACAAAGTGGTTGAGAAGACCTCCCCAAGCATAGCCTTACACCCAATGAAGGGCCGGTCACACTCCACTCCCTTGGAGCCACATCCTTAATGGCGGGGAATTACTATGGCCCAGAATGGCCGCCACCCCGGCGGCCGGGCACAAGAGAGCAGTCTGGCCCCTCCCCGGTGTCGCGGCTTATCGGAGATAGCAGCCCTTGCTCTGAAATTGGAGAGTTCATATCACATATCGTCATATATTCTCCATAGTTTCATCACTGCAACCAAGCCATTGCTCCCTCGACCACCAATCTGTTACGTGACCAATTCCCTGTAGGGGGGAGGGGAGGGGAGTCGGCCACACTCCATTCCATGTCTTTGTACTTCTTCTTTTAAGTACAGACTTTGGACCCCAACGCCCTGAGTGCTAAGTGGTCCAACACCCCGCCAAGTGGCCGAGCCTTGGTTCCAGATATCCGTCCAACCATCATGGCAGATACCTCTCGTCAGTCACGAGGACTCTGGCAACCCATAGGGAACGGGCGGCGTTGCCCAATCTGTTAAGCGACTGAGAGGGGTAGCCCGAGAAGCCTTGGGTCGCCTTGAGTGGAGAAAGGCTATAAGAGACGCCTCATCCACCCTGTGCAGGTTGTGTGCGCTGCATACCTAGCTCGGCATACTACAGCATGGTACTGCCACACCACCTTTAATTCCCGGGACCTTCCTCCTGTCTACTTCACCTCAGGGATATCAAATCCCGAAGAGTGCCTCACCCGGAGTCACACAACCCTACCACCCCCCCCCCCCCCCAAGGTGCCTACAGAGAGATGTGCATTGAACTGAGTCAGGAATGGCAGAGTGGCCTCTTTGAAGGGCTGTGTTAAGGAGACGAAGATGTAGCTTGGCCGTGCTGCCTTTCATACCGCCATGTACAGTTTCTACCACCATCTCTTTTCACACGAGTCTTTGCCCTTAAAGTTTTGATGCAAATAACATGGGTGTGTGTATGTATATATATATATATATATATATATATATATATATATATATACACACACACACAAACGTATAAAATAACACATTTTAATAAATAAAAAAAATACCAACATTTCATTAGTTACGATTTTGTAAGGAAAAGTAAATAAGACAAAAAATACATTTTTCGTTTTATATAATGCTCTACAACAAATTCTACTTATTTATATCATTAATGATTTTACACAACATGTATTACACTACAAGGAAATTATGGCTTAAATTGAAGCAATGAGCTAACCGCGAAAGCTAAGTTTTGGGCCGATTTACAATTGTACATTACCGTAGAAAAAAATAATACGTTCCTACCAAAAGTTTAAGACCACCCAGTCAGAAACATGAACTTTGTATTACGAAGATTTTCTACATACACACCACTGTAATTACACTATGTAACTTCTTATAGCATTAGTTCCGTAAAGGTTTTCAATAATCTATGACACCCCCTGCAGCTTTAAGGCACATCTTTATTCTTGTAGGCATACTGCAGACGAGATTCTGGCAATATTCAAATGAAATATCTGACCAAATTGTTGCGGTCATGGTTCTGAGTTCGTGTATGTTTTTTGGTCGTGACGGTAAAGTGAGCACTTTCGAGGCCCTAGTTACTTTTTCCCATTCATATTTTATCCATTAACCACAATTTTTAAATAAATATTGCCATGTAAGTAATAAACACAGCGTGTATATTCCACCGTGCTCGGAAGTTAACGTCTAAAGCTACAATAAAATATATTTATTGACTATTATTCCAAATGAAAGGTCTTTCAAAAAGTGCTCACTTTACTGTGAATAGCCTATAAACCATAATATATCGTATTTTACAACTTCGTCATGTATGTATTGCGCGAATGGTTACGATATAGGTTTTATTTATACTTGCTTACTTAAATATATCTGAGGGGAAAAAACTTATTTCATATAAAATTTCAATTGATATGCTATCTTCGGGGGAGAGGAGGGGGGAGGAATTTTGCTTAAGCCATTCACATATGGCAAGGTCAGGTTTCAGAGCTGCACGACTCAGAATTTGAACGGCGATTGTGGATACAAGAGATTCACTGCCCACTATAATCAGGTGGTCTCGTTCTTTTAAGTCCATCCATGTAGCGATGCGGGGTAAACAATGAAATTACGATGCATTAGTAACTAACTTTAAGGTTTGCTAGTATTAAAACATGGAAATAGTAACTAAGATTATTGTTAGTAAGAGTGTGTGAGATTGTCGAATGAGGCCAAGTACTGACCGCCACGGGGTTGTTGTGCTTGCAGGTCACAGGGGGGTCGGACGACCCACACCACGGCTACTCGCCTGTCGTGCCGTCGCCGTCAGCGTCCGCCGCGTCATCCACTCTGACCGTGCTGACCAGCTCGAACGACAGCACCGGCCTCTCGCCCCTCACAGCCGTCGGCCAGAAGCGCCGCTCTGCGCGCTCCTACGTGCCGCGGCCCTACCCGCACAACTTGCTGCCGGAGTCGAGCTACCAGAGGCATCTGCAGTACCACCGCAGCTTCAAGATGTCAGACGTGAAGCAGCAGAAGGAGATGAACCTGCTGATCGCGGCGCGCGACCCGGTACTCACCGGCGAGCCCAAGCCTGGCGTGGAGAATGGCCCGTCTGGGCCGCCCTCGACAGCTCCACCGCCGCCGCCGCTGCCGCAGGACGACTGCAAGCTCGAGACACCGGCTGAGACCGTCGACAAGCCGGCCGAGGTCGTCAAGAAGAAGGTCTTCACGTGGGGACTCATGCCGCAGGTGAGTGCACGCTGGCGGCAGGCGAGGCGCGCTGCTCAAATATAGTCCATTCATGGTTAGGCAGGATTTACAACAACCCTTCGCATCCGTCAGTCAATCATGTGACCAACAGCCAATCAGAGGTATCCATTAATTTTATCCGTCCGTCCGTCAAAACCTTGGCAAGCTTTAACTTTTGACAGGCGGATGGAAATACAGCCATCTTAAATTTATTTTTCGCAACCATTAATTCCAAGTTGATTATAAGGCTGTGTAGCGTGTTTAGTGTTTTTTTTTCGCTCGTTAATTTTCACATGTTTGTTTATGTGGGTGTAGAATGCAATAACGTTAAATTTTTCTTGAAAAAATGTTGATAATCATATGAAGAATACGAGTTCTTTCTGTGAAATAGCAAAGCAGTAGGATTATGTTCCTTCGGTGGAAAGGGGATAGGGGTTTGGAGCTCGCAGCTATTAATGCTCTGTCATTCAGGTCAGATGTTCGCCATCTTGGAAGTCAGTAACATTTGACCATTTATCTTTGACCACTGACTTTTGACCCAAAAAATAAAAAAAAATTGAAAAGAGTATAACACATTATAAAAAGTTATTAAAAATGTATTTTTACAAATTAAATTTCCGGAGGTCTCCCCTCATCCTTCACCTATAATAATTACGCCTTTTTATATATTTCGCCTGTCATTCGATTATACATTGCTGGAGGTCACCATCGTGGTTTTTTCGTCCATAATTTGTTTATACATTGCTGGAGAACACCAACATCTTTTTTCATCTGTAATTTGTTTGTACATTGCTGGAGGCCGCATTCTTGGTTTTTTCATCTGTCATTTGTTTATACATTTCTGGAGTTTGTCTCTCACATTCGTTCGACTGCCTTATTGGATTACATATGTTTTGCATCACCTAGGCAGTGCTAGTGTATTAATTTACCCACCAGGCAGCAGCCAAACATGTTTATGTTTGTTAAAGTATAGGTTGCGCTGTCGATGCCTCCATGTTGGATTCTATTTACAACACATGTGTGACGTTAATTTCTCGATTTCACTGCTAAGCGAGTAAGCACGCTGTCGACAGTCATATTTATAGACATAGGAAAAATGTATAATTTTTCAACCTATTAAAAAAAAATATTTTTTTTCCAATCAATAGTATACCTACATACAAGATGCAGTATTTTGACTACCAGAATAATTTATTAAATATGTGTTTTATTAAAAAAATTTAAGTTGTTAAAATTTAAAAAGTAATTTTTATTTAATTATATAATTATACATATAGTGCAATAGTACTTTATACAATAATTTAAAAGAATTATTTTATTTTTGTATTATTTAATTTTTAAATCTAGTCTGGCAAATTAGGAAAACATGAAATAGAACACAATTTTATTCCCACACATTTATTTATTCAATTAATTTATTACAGTCGCCCATGCCCTCTAAAAATTACATTATTCCTAAATAAATAAATAAATATATATATATATATATATATATGCAATTTTGTTGTAGGTTGTATTCTATTGTGGAAATCGCTATTCTCACTCGTGTTGTCCTTATGCGAAAGTATTGTTACATTTAATACACCGGCACACTGTGCAGGGCGGGTTATGTAGGTAACTACACTTTTGAGGACATGTACCAAAGTCACAATATACCTGCTTGCGGTAAACCTGGCACCAAGGTACTGATGAGAAATGCACTTCACCTTTACAGGTATTTGCAAGTATAAGTAAATGGTCGCTACGACTTATCGGCTTACCGCTCCTGTCAGACAAATATGACTTGCAGCAGGGATTTTTGGCACAATTAAAGTGCTCATGTCGCTGAGCATAGCTGCTGCTTGTGAAGGTATTTTCACAGAAGCGACACTTATAATGTAGGAATAATTCAGCAGAAATGGTTGACCATTCAGTTGTCGCTGAAACAGAGGTCGATAGTCCAGTTTGCGACGCAGTTGTCGCAGCTGAAGAACTGGATGACACTTCTGCAAGTACTATGCCAAACATTCCCGAAGACCATAGAAATTCTGGTAGACACATAGGTGCCTTAGCTGAAGATGTAGATTATACTACTAAAGAGGAAGAAGATACGACCCAAGAAGTCGGTACTATGAGCCAAAAGTCAATGGTAGCATTGGTACCATGCCCATAGCAGATGACAGTGGTGCTACTATAGGCATGCCACTCGAAGAAGTCGTTTGCACTGCTGGTACCACTCCCGAAGAATTCTATGGCGTTGCCATAGCTACCATTACGCCTGGAGCGGTAAGCAGAAAGTCGTAGCAACCATTTACTTATACTTGCAAAGACCTGTAAAGGTGAAATTCATTTCTCATCAGTACCTCGGTTCCAGGTTTACTGCAAGCAGGTCTCGTGTGACTTTGGTACATGTCCTCAAAAGTGTATTTACCCACATAACCCGCCCTGCACAGTGTGTCGGTGTAATAAATGTAAGGATATTTTCGCACAAGGACAACACGTGTGTGAATAGCGAGTTTCATAATAGGCTATAACCTACAACAAAGTTGCATATATTGAGATGTGTGTATATATATATATTATTTTTTTAAGAGTACTGTAATTGTTTTTAGAGGGTATGATCAACTGTAACAAATTAATTGAATAAAAAATGCCTGTGAATAAAATTGTGCTTTATTTCATTTTTACCTAATTTGCAAAAATAGCATTAAAATTTTAAAGTTACAGAAATAAATTAAATTTTACTAAAAATTGTAAAAATTACAATTGTACTATATGTACAGTTATATAATTAACTAAAAATACTTTTTGAATCTGAACAACTTTGAATTTTTAATGAAACTTATATATATAATAATAATAAATTGTGCAGGTAGGTATCAAACTACCACATAATGCATGTAGGTGTACTGTTGATTGGATATATATATATATATATATATATATATATATATATATATATATATATATATATATATATATATATATATATATATATATATATATATATATATATAGAAGAATACTGTAATTTTTTTAGAGGGCATGATCGACTGTAATAAATTAATTGAATAAAAAGCATGAGAATAGATAAATAAATAAATACATACATTATGCCTGTATATATTATATATATTAAATTCGATTAACAATTACAGATATTTCCTTTGTCTATAAATATGAGTGTTGACAGCTCGCTTGGCAGTGAAATCGAAAAATTAACATCACCTATGTGTTGAAAATAGAATCCACCATGGAGGGCATCGACAGCGCCCTGTACTTAAAAAACATAAACAAATATGGCTGCCACATGATGGTTAAATTAATACACTACCACTACCTAGGCGATGAAATCCAATATGGCAGTCAAACGAAGGTGATAGATAAACTCCAGCAATGTATGCACAATTACAGACTAAAAAACGAAGATCGCAGTTTCTAGCAATGTATAAACAAATACAAACAAAAACAAGATGGCGTCCTCTAGCAATGTATAAACAAATGACTGACGAAAAAAAAGATATTGGCAGCCTCCAACAGTGTATAAACAAATTATGGATGAGAAAATCAAGATGGCAGCCTCCAGCAATGTATAAACAAATGATAGACGAAAATCCAAGCTAGCGGAATGAGTATAGTCGAGGGTTGAGATGAGACCTCCAGAAATATAAGTTTTTTTTAAATTTATATAAAATGTGTTGATTTTCTAAAAAAAAATTGGATTTTTGTTGTCAGATGTTACTGGCTTTTAAGATAGCGCCCATCCGTCCGGAATGACAGAGCATGGACAGCTTCGAGCTGCGATCCCCTATCCTCTTGCCCCCGTAGGAACATAATCCTACTACTTAGCAAATGTTATAAAATTAATCGTATGTTAATATAAAAATTTATCCACGACTAATTTACGTTATTTACGTGTACTTGCGTTTTGTGTACTTATACACACACAAAACCGCCAATAATTTTCACTTCTATCGGAGAATTTTTCCTACTTCCAAAATATTTTGCTTGCAATAGTTGGCAGCAATGGACTTACGAGAGATGTACGAAGTTTGGTTGTAAATCGCTCGACTGGAAGACGGACGACTGTATGACGGAGACGGGCGGATGACGGACGGACGCGACTGGCTGTTGTAAATCCTGCCTTACTTCAAACATTTTAACCAAGTCTAGGGAATTACACCAAAGAGACAACGCACCGCATTCTTGCTCACTCAGTTTAATAATATTTTGCTTAAGAACTATTTATTACTAAGCAATACCAACACGTATATTTTCTCTCTGTTTCTGTCCATTTTAATTATAAATGAAATATTAGAATTTATAATTAAAATATAAATAAAATTTCAATTTAACCAAGAATAAGGCACTTCTATGTTAACACAAGTATAAAACGCTTGTGATACACGATATATTTAGGAAACAACCAAAGACATCATATATGGGCAATTTTTCTAAGGCTTGGTTTGAAAAATTGTGGGGAAGCCGCAAATGGAGTATAGCCAGTTGAAAAACAGATCCTTGTGTGCAGACTGCACAAACAACAAACTGAGCAGGGCTTTCCCAAGTGTTAAATTAACCATGAACGAAGTATTGTTTGCGTGCCAGAAGCTTGGAACATTTACTCATCATATTTTCAATATCTTCCATAACCAGATTCTTGCAGTAATATTTTCCAAATGTTGGCGAGCAGCAATACAACTTGGAATAGTCCGTTAGTGTTATTTATTTTCAGTCTAGGAAATACTGAATGATGTGTGTTTTTTTTTTGTTCGGGAGTAACTGGTTGATATTTTGCACCACACCAGTAGGATATATAGGTGGTCTTCTACTACTTCAGTCTCTTAGCATCCCAGCGTTTTCTGTAATATTTGCTAGGTTGTTGACATGTAATTGAGGTCGCCTTTCTAATAAATTGTACAATGTTAGTTTAGTAATTTCAAGCTCTTAAACCAGCTTGAATTGGGGTCCCAAAATATTTTCATTACCGTTCCTTCAGCCTTAAGGCTAGTAAGAAGTTAGTGGTTGTATTGTGTCGTACACTTCACGACAATTTTCATAACCATTTTGCAGAACTGTTCGTTTATAAACTGTCTGTCTTCGTGCTTTGTGCGGAAATGGAATGCACCTAAATACGCAACCTCGCTGATAATCCTCGCTGGGTGATGCCAAACAAAGTCAGAATTAATAAGTATTTTAATTTCACACCAGTGTCTGACACTAGAGGCGCAATTCTATTGCATTCCTATTCGATAAGCTTCAAGAAAAAAGTCCCCAAACATGGGTGCTTTTCCAAATCTTGTAGCACAGAACCGACAAATATCTCTAAACATTCATAGCTATATGCCTAATATATATGCCTGAATAGGACAACCACCAAATACATTTTTCGTGGTGAAACAATCCACTCTAGTTATTCCTGAAGCTGGTGTACTTTTCTGCCTCTCCCCAATCCCAATACTAAACATTGCTTTGAAATGTGAAGTGTAACGGTAAACCAATAACTTAGTGATTGTTACTTAAATGTGCGCATGGCGCTTTCAGTGAGGAATCGATACTTTATAAATTCCATAAAATCTTCAGGTTACTAGTCGCTGGGAACAAATGCATCTTACAAGCAAGAACAAGATTAAATCAATCATATTGCTGCTTTCTATTGACCAAAATAAAATGGGAGTGTCAATTATAGGATAATAGCAAACGAACGTGACATAATGGGCTCATGTATTTCTTCATGATTTACTTCAATGAGACTTTTATTCAGCAGTAGATTCCACGTAATATATACTTACAAATTAGTGGAAGAAATATTGATTCAGTGCATTCGCTATCTAAGCAGCCGAACGCATTACATCATCAGTCCAAGACAACGTTCAATAATATTAATATCATGATTATCAATTAATTAAAAATGACTGCACGCTTTCGCGGCTATTGTAACAGCCGCATGTCTTGGCTTATCCTCGAAAGCCAAGACAACCATTGCATAAATTATTTGCTTAACGATCTGTTTAAACCACACATGTATGGGCAGTATCGAAATGGTCATTGCTCCCCCCCCCTTCCCGGTATCCATGCTGCTAATAAGAGGAAGTCAGGGGAGCTAATTGTTCAGACATTAAAACAATTGTCTTTATGTCACTTTCTACTAAAAATAAATTATTATATGATGTGCGTTACTTTGTGAATATTTTACATTAGTACCGAAAAAAAAGTAATAAAATTCATCAGTAACCTAAGTTACACTGATTACATCCCATCTAGCAAAACACACATGTACCATTTATGATTTGCAGTCGGATGCCAAGCCGGCAAAAAGTTGGCCAACAGCTGACATGCACCCGGCATCATTGCTGCTCCTGAAATGGCACCGCTAACTAGCCATACTCTGCCCATAACTTGTCCAGGTGTGATGAACACAAATGGTGCAAGCAAGATCCATATGCTTACAACAGCAATGCCCATAGATGTACCACTTCACAGCCACCAGATTGCCTACTGATGGGTAGCCGTGCTTATACCAACAATATCTCTTAAAAATGATTAGTTTCAGCATCATTCTCAACTTTTCTTTGCTTTTAAAATTCTTATACTTTATTATTAAAAACATTACACTACATAAAAAGCTTATGCATATCAGTGGTGGAGAGGAGGCACGAACTCATGCCCCATGCAGTGACAGCCCTGCATGCTAACCATTACTCCACTGTGTAGTCTTATCTTCAGATGAACTAATTTAGAATATCTTCGTATTTGAATTATTAACAAACACTAATATAATATAAATTACAGCAGTTATTTCATACTCTTAAAATTTACCATGCGAAAAAAAATCATTTTTTAATAAAGATACAGATAAACAAAAAAATACTGTCATTAAGAGAAAATTTTCTTCCTGAATCGTGATATTAACCCAAAAACTTGCCTTTAATTTTATTTCTTCGCAGTTTGTATGTCACCTGGATGCTATTCATCTGTTTTGAATTGCAGTCGGCTTCTATGAATATTTTAGTAATGTGAAACAACATAAGCCCCTCAGTGTTAATTTTCTAAAGGTGGTTATATATATAGTATATTTAGTTTCTCATTTTAATTATATGCAGTCGTTCATGTTAAACATTTCATATGTTAAATTATTCAATACCATCACGAAGTTATACCTAATACTGTATTTACAGCATTTGGCCATAGACATTTCCATCAATATATATTTACAAATAATCTACTCAATGTATCATGTGATCTATATTTATATTAGACACACGTATATACTTATACATATAGGTGTGTGTGTAGTTTGAAGAAGCTATATGCGGAAAGTGGTAGCTATAAAAATTCCCGTAATAAGCCAAATTGCACTAGCAATGGCCCATCCATGTACCACTTCACATCCATGAAATTGCTTTCAGATGGCTACCCATACTTTCACCAGCAATACTTATAGGTTATGTGCTGCCATTACTGGAATACAGTTGGTAAGCTATTTATGGGCTATTAGTAGATTAGTAGTTTACCTACTCTCAACCATCAATTTCATTGCTATCAACATTCCATCAGTGTGCCATAAATGGCATGCCAAATGTCCTGCTGCCAACAGTTAAACATAGCAGGCCCAGTTGTGTAAACCCATAAGTTTTCTGGGCCAGCTGTAATCCAGCAATGTCATCAGTAAACCCACAATCGGCCGACTGTCTCTTGCTACGTGGATCGCTATGGGCTGTTCACGGTAAAGTGAACACTTTTAAGGCCCTAGTTACTTTTTTTCTTTCAGCCATATTTGATCCTCCAACTACCTTTTTACATAAACATTGTCACGTAAGTAATAAACACAGTGTGTATATTATACCGCACTGGGAAGTTAACGTCCGAGGATAAGATATTTATTGCCATTATTCTAATTGACATGACATTAAAAAGTGCTCTCATCACCACGAATAGCCTATATCACATTACATCTCACTGATTCAGCATCAGTGATCCCGTTGCGTGAAGAATAACACCTGTCAGCAATGAAATATAGATAATGGGATTTGTTGTTTGAGAAGGTCAACAGCTAGTACTGCAGCACATTGATGATGAACTGTTTTCTTTAACAAAGAGACTGGTGAGGTGGGTAAACCAACATTTTGGGTATGTTCAGATCATTGCCTATCACATCCTGGTTTTTAAAGTTTGCTCAATTTTAATTGTGAGCATCCCCATGGTGACATACTTAACTCATAAAACACGATGGTACGAGTACTGTAAAAATGAAATTGCCACATTTATTTCTGCCAGTGAAATTCGTAATTAGTTACACTCATTAAATGTTTTGTAGGATTTGAACAAGAAGATTTAAATAAAGGTCATGCCTATGAAGTTAAAACTGTTTAATATGAAGTGAAAGTTAGTCACGCAGTATAAATTAAGAATAATTTGAAGGAAAAAAAATCAGAATTTCTGTATTAAGAAGATAGAGCTGAGGGTTAGTGGTCTCTGCCTTGGGATTTCCTGAGCATAAGACGATACTGCGTCCCTGTGTATGAACATGCAATTTCCCCTCTCTGTCGACACGTTTGTACAGATTACATAAAACTGCTGAATGAAATTGTTCTCTCTGGTTACTTTTCTGTTACCTCGTACATATGTACATTTATCTGAACTTTACATTTTAATTGCATCAATTTTCGGATACACTCTATGGCCATTATTCCTGTAGAGTGTACCAAACATTTTAGCAGTATGGTGTATGTGGGTAGTACTGAATTGTGCATCGTTTTCTTTCATAAGTATTAGCATACAGGGAACAAGGCATTACAGTAATGCACCAAGCCTATGCCATAGAAACAGGACCCCATCATGATACCACCTCCTCAAAATTTCTGAACGGGAAACAACACAGTCCAAAGAGTAATGTTCACGAGGAATTAGCCACATCCAAACACGTCAGTCTGATGACCACAACATCGAGCGTCAGCTTCCCTCAGGATTATTCTAGAGCCTAGTTTCGACGTACTTTCAGGACTCTCCGTCTCGACACCGCCTGCACACACATCATGCGTTGTTCAGTTTCCATTGCAAGGGACATACTTTGTTTACGAACCATCTCAACTCTATCTTTGTATTGTTCATTTTTGTTGATATGGAAACACCGTACTTAATAAATACCTTGAGATAGGTTAATTTTGCGAAAGTATTCATGCAGTAAAATTTTGCTTTAGAACAGATCTCTTCTAGATTGCATTGTGCAGGATGGCCAGCCAGTATTTCTTCCCAATACACGGTTTCTGCCAGTAGCGTTGTTCCTGTTTTTACTTTCGCTGTTGCCAAGTATCCTAAAAGTTTCTACTCAAAAATTAGGGTTTACAATAGTTGTTTGCTTTATTGTTATATAACATCAACATCAACGTTATGATCTATTTTAAGGGTTAAAATTTAATGGAAAAAAATTACTCTTTATATTTTTTTCGCATCGTAACTCCTCAAGTAGTGATAAAATAACACTGGAAAACTAAATGGAGCATATATAGATTATCTGTTATTTCGTAGGTATAAAAATACGATTTTATCGTCACCAGCGCTGATACAACAAAAACAAGCTGTGGGTTTGTCACAATTTGCTGTTTTAACCTTGGTGCACAATTTTATTCTTGCTGAAATGCAGTTCGATCTTCTTAACATAAACAAAACATAAATATACTAACTTCGTACGCGGAAAACTCCTTTGGCAATACATTTCTTACAGACATGTTGTTCTTACACGATGGTTCAAAGAAAAATGCTATTTGAAATATTCAGTTAAGAAATTTTAATTATTCTAGTTTACGAACTAATTTTCAGTGTTAATAATGCATGCAGAAGAAATCGTGCTTGTAATCTGTGAGAGAGGAAACGATATAGAGTCATAAACTTTTTCACATAGTATGCATGTAATCGTTACAGTGGAAAAAAAAAAATTCAAAATTTTCTTCGAAAACGAACTAACATTACGCCATTTGAAAGAAAAACCAAGCAAGACTCTTCCTTGTCAACGCCAACATATGTATAACCAGATAAGGAAGAACAAAAACATATCAGATAAAAACTCGTAATGGTATCACACAGAAGGTGTTACAGTGTATTTACGTGTATTTCTCATTCGCTTTTGTTTGCTTTCATTTTCCACGCGTATTTCTGTGGCTTCAGACATAAAGGTAAGTAAAAAATTGTAGGAGTTCAGAAAAAGCCAATTTTCTGTACAGTTGGTCGTTGGTCAATTTGGTACTCATTATGGGCAATGAACGGTTGGACATAACCATGGAAAGTGCTCAAAATACCCGATGCATGAAAAAATGGAGTAAAGTGATCTTCTGAAGAAGAAATTTTACTATAGTATAAAACATGATTTTTCTGTGAATGTGTGGTTTCATACGTATGCACTCATGGATTCAACTGTATGCGCCCGTTGGTACAACGAAGAACATTTCCTGAATGTCGAAACAAGGTAGAGATCTGGCAACACTGCACGCTGTTTCCTCTGTATTGTAACCTAGAAAATGAAATGTTCTATACCCAGCAGTAAGAGTGCGGAAACGGGATACACATCCGGAACTAAATATACTAGTTAAAAAATAACGGAGATTATTTCTTTCTGACATAAACAAAAGTGGAGGGCAATTCTTGTAAATGGAAGGGAGTATATATGTAGGCGTAAGTTTGGCATCACCCTTTACACGGTACTTTGTCAAGGCTTAGATCACAGCGACTGGAACTGTGGTGACTGGAGAAATCTTTTTGAATTATGCAATCATACGGTATAGTCTATTCGCGGTTTCTTCACCCTTTTTGAATCAAACCTTTGAAAAATCTCCCCATGTCTGACGTTAGTTATTTCAAACATACGGCCTGTATTACAAGCGTTTTATACTTGTGTTCATAAAATATAATTTTTTATGTTAAATTGAAATTTTATACATATTTTATCCATAAATTACTATGCTTTATTTATAAATAATTTGAATAAAAAACAGTGAGAAAACATGTATGTTGGTAACGCCTAGTAATAAATAGTTCTTATACAATATACTGTTACACTGAGTGCGCACGAATGTGGTTCGTTGTCCTTTGGTGTAATTTTGCAGACTTAGTTAAGCTTAGTCTGTACGAGGCGGAGGAATATCCTGGAAGTAGAACTTTTGCAGGGCTTCAGAAGAGTCTGAAGTAACTGTGAATGAATTATATAGCATACCATGTTATGGTAAATACGGGTCTCTGTGAGCCGTCACAGTAACTGCCTGGCAGCCTAGGAATAAGTGTATATTAATAGCCAATTCAATTAAATACACTGAGAAAAAGGTTTGTTGCAGTCAACAAAACATTTGTTTGAATAGGGCCAAAAATAAGTTCCCCGACAAAATATTTTGTTGAGTAAATAAACCTTGAAAAATCAACAAAATTAATTTTGTGTATCTAACAAAATATGCGCTTGAATAAACAAAACCTCTGTGATGGGCCAAAATATTTAATTGAATCAACCATATGTATTTGTTTGGGAAACTCATTAGATTGCCTTCGTTAGAAAACTCAGCAGGAAAGTTTTTTTTTGCGACGATTAGGATAGTAACAGCGTTTGTTAGTAAATTCATTGCCGCTTAATAATGGTATAAATTGTTTATGCACTTTGTCCAGTATTTGAAATGTACATATTTAAAAACATTAACAGTCCACCACTAGTTATGTTGGGTGAGATTGCTTGGGCGTGAATACTGTAGAGCGAACGACATAGGTTTGAATCTTGGTCGCGCTTGCATTTTTTTTATATTAATCGAAACGGTTTAATGTATGCAGAGCCAAACAAATCTTTAGTTGTATAGGCTTTTCACGGTAAAATGAACACTTTTGAAAGCCCTGCTTAACATCTACTTGTATGCGCGTTGTATTTTCTCCCGCCTTCTGTAAAATTAACCCCTTAGCGTACACCTTAATTTTTCATTCCAGGTGTTGCAAAAGAGGAGATTTTTGGTCTGACAAGTATTTGCGAATTCCTTGTAATACCTTATTTGATGGAAACTCTAGAAAGGATTTCTTTTGGTCTATAATACCGGCAGCAACCAAAAAAAAAAAATGCTCTTCTGCTAATATTTACCAATAGCATTAACCAGTAAAAAGACGCTGTCTGTGTTGGTGCTAGCTTCTGACCCTATTCAGCACTCACCACGATTTTACAAATTTTGCAACACGTGATACGTGAACGTGTATACTCGGGATTATATGGACCTCATCAGTTTATTCACGGTCCGGTCAAGCGAAACTTTGAAATTATTAGAAAAGTAGAACTTTACAAATCTGCTTATTTTTACACTCTGATGCGTTAGAAAATGCAGAAAGCGAAAAAAATAATTTATGTTATCACAAGAGGTTGCCTAACACTTTTTATTTGACGTTAAGATATGTAACTACGTTCCATCCATCGTTACCAACTTTGCTGTGCGCATGCCACTCAGCGAGCCCGTTAAAATATATGCAGGCAGGAACAGTAATATTTTTCTGAGGTTGATTTCAAAAGTGCAGCACTTTTTTGTGAACAGCCTTTACCAACCAATTCTTGTAGTTTGGGGCAACCAGATAACAAAAATAATATTTCACTGTCCCTATACAAACAATTAATTTGGTTGCGCCAAACAAGCTTTATTTGATTCAATAAAACCAAAACCTTTTTCGCAGTATACTGAAAAGCCACGCTCTACACGCAGCTTTGCTGAGAACCCGCGATGGGTGCTTCCGAAACAAAGGCTGAGTTGAATGAATCAGTACGTTCGACATCGGTGGCCTACAAACCGGATCCATTGCCACTGCACCCATTCTCGAGGAGCTTCCAGAACAAAGTCAGAGACAGTCAATTCTTCTATTGAACACAGTGACTTACCGCTGTAGACGCCATGTTGTCTCATCCTAAATGGAGGGTTACAAAATAAATTCCGTAAAAACGGGTGCGAGACGCACCCGTTTTTACATGCTCCGAACATTACCGAGAAAGATCGGTATTTGACAGCCATTCGTCCCACGTATATCTCCAATTGTTTCGCCAATAAATGTACTGTTTTTGGTGTAACCCTTTATTTTGCTATCCCTAGAATTGCACATGTTCGCATTTGCAGTTATTAAAACGTTATTTAAATTGAAATTACGTAAAAAATACATTTAAAGTAGTTTAACTGAGGTTTGCCAGCAGGCCATACTTTGGCTGTGATCGGCAGACTTCAGAAACACTGAATTTGATGTTTTTTTTGTCTTTCCTCCAGCGCCGACCGTAATTTTGATGTATTGAGAGCAGGAAAAACAAGCATTTTTAATCCCAGAAACTGAAATGTGACCGGTATTCCGGAGAGTTTATAAACACAGCTGCAAGCTACGAAACAGATATTTAAACAATTTATTTACTCGACGTGACAAGAAAAATAACTACTGTAATTTTTTCTTCTTTACACAGGTCCAAACAAGACTTAAATGACAAATCTAGGACACTTAAACTTACTGGGCATGTATATACATGATCTAACATTAACAAAACTATTACTATTGCAAAGGAGCCTACAGAAGGCTTACTGTATGTCATAACATACCGTGGCTTGGAAAATGTATGGACCCTTGATGCGAATCTACGCTAGATTGTTCACATCTCACACATAGCACACACTACCAAGACATAGTCTGACATAGGTGCATACCTCCAGTAAAATTTACCATATTCGCATGTTGGTGTAGCAGTGTTATTACAATGCTGGGAACGCCTCTTTACTCACAGCAGTGTTGTAGGTGCCCGTAGGCCTGCTAATATATATTAGGTGAAGTGGTGTTTATTGTAGGCTATATTTTGTTGAATTTCACTCTAAATTGGAATCAGTTATTTTTGACTGACTATCAGTTGAAACTGCTCCATCTGGAATCAGTAGAAAACGGAAACTATTAATCTCATCAGTTAAATGAAATCCACTAATACAAACAGTAGAAAATCAGTTAGGTATTTATAGTCGGTTAATAAAAAGCACAAGGATTAAAAACAGTGTATTACGGTTTGAAATAAATTAAGTGAAATTATTGTCGCAAAAAATATTATTACATGTACAAAGAAATTTTGGAAATGGTTGGTATCGAACCGCCTCCCCAAAACGCAACACCATCTCTTTTGGCTGACGTTCTACCAACTCTTCTACTTTGTCACTGAGATAAACGGTCTCGCATTTGTTTAGTAACATAAACTTACAATGGCGAACGGCTGTGAGTTTCGTAATGTGAAAGTACTTCATGTTGTCAAAATATACGCATATTATGCGTACGTAGGTACATGTCTTTGTAAGGCTCGAAAGTCATTCTAAGTTAAATTTAGTTCAGATTGTGTGCTTTAAAAGAGAAATATAATGGTTTTAACAGTGTTGTCGGTGTTTTCTATGTATCTGCTATGTTTCAATGCAACATTTTACATAATGAAATTGTTATTTTGAAGAGACGGTTTGGCTAGTAATAACTGTGATAATTAGACAGTGGAACGTTAGCAACAATGCTATCTTTTATCAAATTCGTCGTTTCCTCATTATTTGATCTGTTAACTTGCAGAGACCACAAAACTTTTGTTGGTGTAAATCCACCTTTCTTATTGAATCACGGCACTATCGAGTCAGTAAAATTATCACTGAGGTATCTGTCACTAAAAATAACAGTTTAAATCTATAGTGTCTCCTTGCATTGTAAAATAGCGGATACTAGTGGATATCGATATCCTCGTACATTGAAACGAGTATACTTATCTTTTAAAGCACAGAATCCGAACTAAACTAAAGAAAGATTTACTTTTGAACTGTGCAAAGACACGTACAGCGCAGAAAATCTATATATTTCGACAACAAGAAATACTTTCACATCACGAAATTTACAGCAATATTTGACAATACATTTTGTGGTTCAGTACCCGTAATACGAGCACACATTTGGCAGTGGTAAAGTAGGGCAGTGGATATGGCTGATCATGAAAGCTTCAGCATGCTTTTCTTTATGGGCGGAGGTTCGAGCCCAACCACGTCCAAAAACGTTTTTGTGTTGTCAATATTTGTGTTCTGTGACAAAGTAAATCGTACCTAACTTACACCGCATAGGAATGCTCTGTGGTTATTTATTTACCAACTATAAATAACTGATTTTCTACTACTTGAATTACTACATTTCTTTTAACTGATGAATTAATGATATTTTTCTACAGATTCCGAGTGGAGCGGTTTCAACTGACAATCAGTAAAAAATAACTGATTCCGATTAAGAGTGTTGCGGTAGGCGTATTTTATGCATTGTGCTTGATGTATGTCCTTTAGTAAGACGTACATAAACTATGAAATGCAGTGCGTTGTTTTAAAATTTGTATCGTAAGACAAACGTCAAATTGATTTTAATAGGCGCGGGAAACCCAGGAGAGTGCTATTGCAACAGTATTCAAATGAAACTATTTGCATTTCGGATTTATATTCTGTCATTTGTAATACCAAGAGATGTAGATGTTGGTCCGTGACAAGTGTTAGGCCGTAGTAGAAGGATTGTGACTTGTGCGCCCCAGCCTTGGCGTTTCGTAATCAGATTTTTGAACTTACATTTTGCAGGTAATTCCGTGCGTGTCCGCCCACGATATGCAGGGAGAGAAATTATGTTACTTCCAGTTGAAACGACCCAAATCAAGATCTGCTGCACATAAAATTAATTATATATCGGACTGTTTATCAAGGGAACCCAGATTTTCATTCGATTAAACGCTACACTGTATCCAAAATATCTAGGACGTGGACAGTTCTACGTAAATAAGTTGTTGTCCGTATAAGAATTAGGGTTATTAACACGCAATGGTGTTCCGCTTTTGTTATCAGACCTGTCTGAAATTGTATGGCTTCCAATTTTAAATTGGATAGTGTAGATTGGAGAGATTTGGGCGACTGTTAACAGCGAGGACTTAAGAGCCGATGAGGGAGAAGCGAGGGGGAAGGGAGATCCCCGAATAAACCCCCCGACCAGCGGCATCATCTGGCACGATTCCCACAAGTGAAAATACGGGGGCAACCCCGCCGGGAATCGAACCCGGTTCGTCTAGGTGGGAGTCAAGCAGTCTGACCACTACAGCACCGCGGCCCCGGAATTTTAAATTTAGTGTGGGAGGGAGGAGATAAGGGGACGCGAGGTCAACATAGTTCATTACTGGAGTCGTTGCCCCATGAATTGGCGAGGTAGCTCTAAAGGAACTGTAGGTAAGGAAGGTTTTCGTTTGGACATCCCCTCTGTGGTAGTCTTGGAGTAACTGTGATTCCCAGGGATGGCTCTCGTCTGGAGATGGAGATCCAGTTTGGACTTATAGTTTGAGGGCATACCGCTTCGTGCTCGCAAGCCCGATTTGGTGATCGTCGTAAGTGTGGCGTAAGTTCGCTCTACATCGTGAAGTGTGTTGTCAGCTAGCGATCCAGTGACGGCGGGAGATCTGCGCGTGTCGCAGTATATTTCCAATGCAGTGACGTCGAACTGCTCAACGACAGGCGAGCCCTCCGATCACTTTCCTTTCCCGAGGATGAAAACGAACACTTGTGCGGTTATTTATATTATGCTCTGCACTGAAAGATTGACTCCCGCTAACCCACAAAACTTTCCGGCATGGCGAGTGTCTTTGGTGTTTACCATGGTGACCAGCCGACACCCACAACATTACGCAGGGCAGCGAAAATATCATTAGAGAGATGCGACATCTTGTAGCCTGTGGTAGCAGCACAGTTTCTGTGATGGTTTTCTAACATTTTTTCTCACTAAAAAAATTGCTAACGACAGGATATGTCATAATTGTCATTGCGTGAACCTAACTTGGAAAAACACATTTTTGTGTGTCAGGCCCGTGTGGAACCATTCATTCAAGCTTAGAATTATTTTTTTCTGGTTATTAATTTATTTCGTGACTATATAGTCTTAAATGTTACATTCAAGAGTTCATTTGATTAAGGTACCGGATAGTAGAAAAATTACCTAATTTTATATTTCTGCTAATTACAACTCGTATTGTAGGGACATATAATATATGTCAGTTTTGGCAAATACTTTCTGTCAGACTTTTTTTCATAATTAGATAAAAAATATTATTTTTATTGGTCGTTACCCAAAACTAATATAAAAACCACTACGCCAGCAGGAAAAATATAAATATTGTTGATAGGAAGTACAGTATATTATAATTCTGAAAGACAGTTTTAAAAATATATTTATAATAAATTTGGTAGATTTTGGATTTATGGTACAGGCAATATTTTGTAAAATAGAAGTTTTAAAATTTATTGATAGCGTGTATTTCAACCCTGAAGTTAATTTACTCTGAATCTGTTATTTTTGTGCGATACAAAACTGCGTTAGTGGCGTCGTTTGAAACGTTTGTTTGGACTTTACGCTATCTGGTTTAATCTCTGATTATTCCACTGCATGGACACAAAAATATACTGTCTATTCTCGGTCTCTTCTCACTTTTTGAATCGAACCTTTGAAAAAAATTTCCCCCTGTATGACGCGTTTGGTTGTTTCCTAAATATGCCACGTGTCACAAGCATTTCAAATTATTGTTAACATAAAATTGCATTATTTTTAGTTAAATAGAACATTTACTTTTATTTTATTTTTAAATGACGATATTTCATTAATAATTATTGCGAATAAAACGGGGGAAATTAGATGTGTTGGTAACGCCTAGTAAGAAATAGTTTTAATACAAAGTATTATTACACACGAGTGCACACGAATGCGGTGCGTTGTCACTTTGGTGTAATTTTCTAGACTCTGTAGAGCTTTGTTTGCTTGGGGCGGAGGAATATCCTAAAAGTAGAACTTTAGCAGCTCTAGAAAAGTGCGAAGACACCGCGAATAGACAATATATTGATTTTTACTGTCTTATATGGGGGGGGGGGGGGGGAATGGAAGATTTGCAAACTACTTCTGTATTTATTTTTCACAACATCATGCATATGTCTCTCACGCCTCCTCAGCCGCTCTAAGTTTTGTAGACCGAACAGTGCCACCACGTTTGACAATCGCGCATTTCCGTGAGTTATCAGCAAATTAATTCCATTTATTTACAAACTAGTAACTACCGTTTGAAATTGTATTATGACTAGCAATTCCACCTCCGTTACAAATTAAACCAAATTTATTCTTAATGGCGGTTAACCCTTCGGTATGATATACAATTATTGACTTGAACAAGACAATGTCGTTAGCGCGCTTGTAGGTGAAGTGAAATAGAGACGGAGCAGCGGACTGCAAGAGCGGGGTAAACGAGAGATCCCCGATTGTCCGGTACGATTCCCACATGCGAAAATCCGGGAGTGACGCAACCGGGAATCGAACCCGGTTCGCCTAGGTGGGAGGCGAGTAGGCTAACCGCTACACCACCGTGACCTCCTCCTAATTAGGAGACACATAAATAATAATTAGCTTCCTAAGGCCTAATTTTCAACCTTAGGAGGCTTGTTGCTGACCATGTATTTAATGTTGATTCGTTAATAACATTCACAGTTGACTAATATTGACCCATATTAAAATTGAAAGTCAAGCTGACTTTTGCTACTACACAAGTTTACTCCCATGTATTACACATGAACTATTACTATGCTCCATTCACGCTTACTTCCGACTTTTCTGAAATCCTACCAAAGTTCTACTTCCATGATATTCCTCCGCCTCATGCAAACAAAGATTAGAAAATTACACCAGAGAACCAACGCACAGCATTAGTGCGCACTCAGTGTAGTAATATTTTGCATAACAACTTTTCTTACTAGGCATTACCAACACACACATTCCCCCCCCCCCCCTCCCGGTTTAAATTCATACTCGTTAGTTAAATATCGTAGTATATAGATAAAATATACGTAAATTTTAATTTAACTACAAATAAGGTACTTTTATGATAACACAAGTATAAAACGCTCCTAATGCGCGGCATATTTAGGAAACAACCGAATATGTCACACGTTTTTTTCCAAGGGTTTGTTTCAAAAAAGTGTGAAGAAACCACGACTAGACTTTAAATCAGTACGCCTCGTTCCATGTGGCGGCTTACAATTAGCTTCGCAACGAGGATCAGTAAGTCGTTACTTCTTAGTTACTGTAATTTAGCTCAGTGCACTCAGTCCGCAGAGTTGGATAATGTTACTCCTTGTCACCCATTAGATGTAGATTTCACCGTGTTCGCTGCATTGTAATCGTAAGCGCGAAGTGGATGCCAGGGATTTCTGCGGTCTTTTATTACCGAATGATTGTGTTCATTGCGAAGAGTGGCTGTTTGCCAACATCACGTTGTCGTCCCCCATCTCTTCCTGCGAGAGTCCCTGCCGACTCTGCTGCTACGGAAAGAATTGGGTAGCGTCAAAGCATATCATTTTGAGCACATTTTCAAATAAAAATACCAGCTTCAATTTAGACATAAGCGTGTGCAACGTCTTTTCTTTCAATCGTGTAAGAGTTATTTCTGTTCGCTGTGTTATTCAGTCAAACCACTAACTTGATCATTCCCGCTTGTGTCATATATAAGACAAACGGAACACCTTGAAGTTTAGTTCTGGTAGTCTTGCGCGATCAAAACTGACCTCTAAATGCCCTCGACATTTTTATGTTCCGTACCGAAATAAACCTTTAAAGATACATAAATTTTATTTCACCCTGCCTCTCGCTTTTAGTGCTTAATAACATGCACTATACACAGATGATCTAGGCTGGACTCAGACACGTGATGTAATAATAACAATTATTTTGATTAAATCGTAGACAAATATTTTTGTTGGTGCCGCTTTTCCGACAGTATACGCTCATGGTCGGGCATATAACGACTTAACGATTCTTAATTTTGCTGTCATATTTTTTATAAATGGACTTTGTACGTCTTGCTAGCTAATTGATATCAACTGTCTAGAGGAGTTTCCGACAGATCTAAGCTATTTGTGTAATCGAAGGTAACCTAGTTCGCAAAATAACTCCCATCGTGTACACAACAGTATAATTCGTAAAATGTATTCGTTATAACATTACAAATACCGTGTTGTTGATAAACGTAGAAAAATGTGCGTCTTGACCAGGATTCACTTTCAAGCCACGAAGTCAAAGTTAGATTTTTTTATATTCTGTAATAATTATTTTACTTAAAACAAGTGGATGTTTACGATTGACGTGCTTTGAATAGCAATCACTTAAAGACGTTTCCTTGTTACGGTCTTTCGAGTGTAAAAATCTTAGGAAATCTAGGCTGCGTATTGCCCCTCACCTACTAATTTTTGTAACCAACTGAAATGGCTCTAATAATACTTTGTAGGTATTTTAAGCAAATAACTGTTGTCCCGTCGCATGCGATCGCAAAACAACGTATTCTGCAATTATAAAACTGCAACTTTGCAGATGTGCAATCTGTCTGCAGACTTTTGACGTCATTCTGAAGTGCAGTAGTTCTCTAAATCGCTAACCTCGATTCTTGATAGGTGACGTCATTACCGTCCAGCCTCAAGTTAAAATATACTATTTCTGTCGTCAAAATAAAGCGCAATGTCGTTTAGTGGTCAAGATGCTTGCGGGTGTAACAGAAAGGTTTGCTGGGTCAAGTCTTGGTGTCCCAAAGTAACTTTTTTTCTTGTATGTAATTCCAAATACACGTGTTTTTTTTTAAGCTCCTTTCTTATTTATTAAAAACTATTGTTTTCTAAAACAAAATAGCTGAATTCTTCCGATTGTTATGGTCATAATAAGCATTAGATGGCACAAAATAAGTATGACTACTATTCTGGCTACAGAAACTTATACACTATAAATCTGAATCAGTGAAAAAATTCTAGTTTTCCCTCACTTATTCATTCAGTGACATTTTCCACTGAGTCATCAGTCATTTTTTTTCACTGTTTTCAGTCATTTGTTTTTTGACTAATGGATTAGTTAAACCGCGTGTAGAAATGGCCGTTAAACAGCGTGTATCAAGTGAAATAACAACGCATAAACTAATAAAACCAATACAAAATACTTTCTAAAATGTGTTTCGTGTTTCGAAATATCATTTTATGAGGTAACATAAACATTTAGGCCGTGATATAATTGGCATTTTTAGTTGACTAAAACGTCACGGGACCCGAATAAGTAAACTAAAATGATGACGTATTTGGTAGTTTAGTACTTAGTTTTTAGTATGTAACGAAACTTTCTAAAATATTACATTACCAGATAGCAACCATTTTTGAACATGTGGCTATGGACGGCGTCCGAATTGAACGCTACACTAAACACTGAATTCCTAAAATACTAAATGGTCAATTCGAACATGGCCAGAGTCTTTCACTCCGTTTTTATGTATTTCATTTCGTTTATGCCATGTAATCATCACAGCGCTCTATTTGAAGGTTTAAACTGCATATAATGTGGTGAAGAGAGTACACTCATATGTATTATTCGTTTTAACAATCCTAACGGTACCAATCAAACCAAAAACTAAAAGTAAGGCATACTATTTAAAACTACTCTCTTTCGTTTAGGCAGTAGAAGACAAATATTTTCCTCTACGCTATCAACTTGACTCGGTAGCTCTGATGGTAAGTTGAGTGTCTGAAAGTGAAAGTGTGTCTAAGTTCAATCCCGCCGCCTGCGAAGAATTTTTCTTTTTAAATTACGGTAAATTGCACAATATAAATACGCAGTAAACTATCGGAAATATGTTTATTTCCCGTAGTATGTGGCTAAATTCAATTTAAAAAAAAAACATATTCAATTCGTCACTGTAGTTGACAGTCACTTATTTAATCAACGAAATTGTGTGACGTCACTAATTCAATCAGTGAAATTTTTTCACTGAAACAATCAGTGGTTTTCCATTGGTGCTAAGTGGAGCCATCTTCACTGATACGAGTAGTTGAATTTCACTGCGAATCAGCGGTTTTTTGCTGATTCGAATTTAGAGTGTAGCTACACCATTGGCAAAGAGATGAAAGATTAACATGCTGCTGCCCGATTAAGACTACATTGGCGTACGAAACGTAATAAACAACTCACGTGCATATTTCTCTCTCGGAGTGACTGCAGAACCAAGAGTAGCGCCCAACAATTTTCACATCGTTCTGGCAAAGCTGGAGACTCAGTGCGGGAGTAAAATGCTTTACTGCTCTCTAAATACTATAGCTTATAATTGCTGGCGTGATTTTTAAGTAACCACAACGACCTTCGTCGCCCGGCTGCGCCTTTTCTTCCCTGCAGCCGAAGACGAAGAAGAAGAAGAAGAAAGAGGTGTCCTAGTAACCCATCGCGATACTGTGTCTGCTGTCAGCCTTGAGTTGGCAAGCCGTCACTGCTCCTACGTTTCGTGCCTCGACACACCTACACAGAGGGCGTGCAAATAACTGTTTCCAGACAGCACACGGCTCCAAGTTCGTTACTTGCTGATGTCACGACATCAAAGATTACATTCCTGTGGACATTTTTGACGAAGTTACTGGGAAGGTTTTTTTAAGCACCAATTGTGAGTAATTATTCCACCACATGTACCTTCGTTAACTGATTAAGAAAATCTACTTGGATTGGATTGGAAAGAGCTTATTAACGTACCCCGGTGCTAAGCCTGAAGGCTTATCAGGGACGGCTTACAAACTAACTTATGTCCTAACTTAAACTAACACCCATGCCTTGCTTGGGTTTCAAACCCAGAACCTCCCGCACACCAGACCGGCAGCGCCACGGAGGTCGTCATGTACGTAAATATTTGTATTACACTCGGTATATGTAATAAGAACAGTCCAAAACCACGCATTTTGAAATTACGCAGAATACTAAATGAATCTATCTTATCTTGGTAGATGTTTGCAAATTTATTATTCACATGATACGATTTTCGACATTATTGTAACGTTTCTACACTATCGACCAAAAAGTAATTGGGCACCCGTGAAGCTAGGTAATTCAGTACGTCATTTGACTTGTGTGGCCGCCATACACTGCAAGCTGGTGTAGAACCAGTTGACAAGGACATGGCACGAGGTACAGAGCTATCGGATTTCGATAAGGGCGTGTTTGTAGGCTGCCATCTCAGTAGGCTGTCTATCCGGGCGATTGCACGGAAGGTAAACAGGCCAAAATTAACGGTCGTATTCGTCCTGCGTAAGTGGAAGGTCAATGGGTATTGTGCCAATGCTGCACGTTCTGGACGACCTCCAATCTTGCCCGACAGAAATCGCAGAACCCTGAAACGTGAAATTGTCAAAAATAGGGCACATCTCATGGCTACTATCTGACAGGAGTTTCATGATGCAATAGGAATATCGGATTCCTTTGGAACATTGCGTACAAAGGTCCACCGACTTGGATATTTCGGAAGAGCAGCTCCACATAAGCCCCATATCACAAGTAATAAAGCTCAGCGACTCAGGTGGTGTTTGGACCGTCGCAACTGGACACTGGAGCAATGTAAATCGGTTCTGTGTAGTGATGAGTCGAGGTTCACATTATTACGGTCCAATGGACTTGTATGGGTGTGGTGTCTACCCGGGGAACGGCTTCTGCCGGAGTGTATAGTGCCAACTAGGAAATTCGGTTGTGGTGGAGTGATGGTGTGGGGCTGTTTCACGGCCTTCAGCGTAGGACTGCTGGTGTTTGTCCGTGGTAGCATGAGCACAGAGGCCTATTGTAACATTCTGGATAATGAAATGCTCCCAACATTGTGGCGTTTTTACGGACTAGATCCGTGTTACTTTCAGGATGGCAATGCCAGGTGCCTTTTTTCAAGGGCTACTATGCAGTGGTACGCCGACAACAATGTTAGTCAATTGGATTGGCCCGCCCAGTGCACCGATCTCAAACCTATAGAACGCCTTAAGGAGGAATTGGATTCCCTGATGAAGGCTCGTCAGGCGCGGCCAAACTCTATTGCTCAACTCATGGAATGTCTGCAAGAGGAATGGCGACGAATCCTCGTGGATGTCCTGCAAACACTCGTAGAGAGCATGCTAGACAGGGAGGCTGCTGTTATAGCTGCAAGAGGCGGCCCTACGAAATTCTAACGGGGTGACAACCACAGAGCAAACATTGTGGACAGGTGCCCAATTACTTTTTGGTCAATAGTGTATATCATGCTATCCATGGAAAGGTGAGGCTAGCATTCCGCTCTGGCGTTATGTCAGGGACCCGAGGTCGTAGTATGACGTGAGCGGGCACTCGAGTCGCAAGCCTAACCAGACATCGGCCGTATAGTCTCAACTTCCTTGGTAACTGGACTTGTACTGTGGTCATTGAGCCTGTGTCAATCATTTGCTTACGCGCGCCATTCCGTAATCGTACCTGCTAGTACGGTAATCTCCTGCAACGATGATGAGTCCATAACGTTGTATGTGTAGTGAATGCTTTTAAAACTCAGTTGGAATGCACAGTGGCCTATGTTACGGCAGTATAAGGCTATTTACGGCAAAGTGAGCACTTTGGAAAGCCCTCTCATTTGGAATCAGTGGCGGGTTCAAAGGAGGAGCTAAGGGAGCTTGAGCCCCTCTATTCGATATTGATTTTATACTGGGTAAAATAGTATTATTCTTAAAACCAAACACGTTGTCAATAGTGCTGTATTAATACCTAGTATAGTAACAGAAGATTATTTAAAAAATGTTTTGGTAGCCTATGCACTAACTTCTTATATTATATGTTTCAGTAAAAGTAAATGCTTACCTGTAACCATGTGGTTTAATCGTAATACACATTGCTACACCCCTCAAGTAGTCCCTTACATAATGGGTCTCTAAATCCGCCTTTGTTTGGAATAATAGTCAATTATTATATTTTATTTAATCTTTAGATAACTTCCCAGTGCGGTGGAATATACACAGTGTGTTTATTACTTACATTGCAATATTTATTTTTAAAGGTGGTTGAAGGTTTAACAAATGGCTGATAGGTAAAAGTAACTAGGGCCTCAGCAATGCTCACTTTACCGTAATCAGCCTACGCCCGATTATCTTTCTACTTTATTTTCTGTAAATGAGAGCTGTGGGAGGGTGCGTGTGTGAATTGGTGACTAGTGCGCTTTCCCTCGCTCCGCGTCGATTGTATTTTCGTTCTACCTCCGGTCTGTCTCGTATCTGGCCTGGTTTTTATTGGCATGTTCGGAACGCGGCGGAGGCAGGCGCTTTGTTCGGAGCACTTCCACCCCGGCAATCTCAAGAGGATTCCTTCTCTTCTTCGTGTCTAACCATAGACTAAAGATGAGGCAGACCTATCTCACTGGCTGCGCACAACCAATCTCCGTGTCCCAACATTGAACTGCTATTTTTTTGCTAACACGTATAGCGAAAACAGCATGGTTAGGATTTTTGGTTAGAAAACAAATGCTTTGAGATGTACAGTGAAACCCCTATTTTACACCTTTCAAGGGACTGGGGGAAAATGTTGTAAAATGCAGGAAAGTGTAAAAAGAGGGAAACTTATGCTGTGAAAACAGATATTAGGGCAAAAAAAAAGTGCGTGTAAAATGCAGGAAAGTGTAAAATCAGGATTGTAATTTATGGGTTCCACTATGTATACTTCCCCTAACCAATTTGTAATGCAACTTGATTAAAATTCATATCGGTAAAAGAATTTTATTCATAAAATGGCGATTGTCATTTAAAAATCAAGGTATAAACAAACACTTTCATCAGTGTTGACCAAGTGACTTTGACAGTTGTGTATGTTTGGGGCAGGTCAATGTCGGGTACATGCGCAGAAGACGAATAATCAGTCTACCTCATCTTCAGTCTATGTGTCAAGACTATCGTCATTTCGCGCAGTCGGCAGATGGCAGTCTCTTATCCGGGTCATTGGAACAAGGCCGGCTCCCCGTAGCCGACCGACGACACCTCTGACATATTTATTTTACCTGCCTGCGGGCGGGGCGATACTCGGCGTCACACAGTCTTCAATCTACGTCGGCTCGCCGACAAATCACTAAACGTCACTGTCGTCATTTTCAGTGCTCTTGTCTGTGGGCGCATTTTCGTCTCGTGCAGGAAATGTGCTACCCTAGGATTACCTGTTAAAAGAGTTCATTTAGTACCCATTACTAAAGATAGTTCCTGTAAAGGCTGTTCACGATAAAGTGAGCAGTTTTGAAATCAACCTTAGCAAAATGTCACTGCCCCTACTTGCATGTATTTTAACTGGCGCAATAAGTGACGTGTGTTCAGTAAAGTTGGTAACGATGGAAAGGAAAACAGTTCCATATATTAACGTCGCATAAAAAAGTTAGGTAACCATTTCTGATAACTTAAATTATTTATCTCGCTCTATGTGTTTTTTATAGCATCGAAGTGTAAAAATGAGCAGATTTGTACAATATTAACTTTTTAAATAATTTCACAGTTTTACTTGACAGGCGCATGAATAAAATGATGAGGCCCATGGCAATGTTAATTTTACATAAGGCGGAGGAAAACACAACGTATATACAAATAGCTCTTAAGCAGGGCTTTCAGAATTGCTCGTTTTATCGTCAACAGCCTATAAAGAGGTTTCGTTTCTTTGTCAGATTTCGCATGGCTTTGACGCAGCTCTACACACGCGAAACAATAAACTAGTACTCCTACGCAGCCAAATTATTAGAATTCAGTTAAATCTGTATGATCAGACAGCTAAATTTTCCTTCAAAATAAACAATGTAATACGTATTGAAATATGAAAATTATCATGCAGGACTGGAAAAGTTTTATTTCATTTTAGACGGTGCACTTTGTCAAAAGATGTAGAAAGCTATGACAGTGTTCGATGTAGCGGAAAAAGTTTGAGAAAGTTTTTTCTGAAATATCAGGCAAATGTTTTCAAAGGAAGAACAATCGAGTGTGTTAATACGTACAGATGCAAACAGAGCTCTGTGAGTTCAATTCCCCGTTCAGTACAAACTTGCAAACCACCGCCAAAATGCTTCAAAGTATTGTGCCGAGATGGTAATGTTGGTGAATTCGCCACGTAAGTGAAGCCAGAAATAATTCACTATCGGTATTTCAGAAAAAGGCTGTTCACGATAAATTGAGTACTTTTGAAATCAACCTTAGAAAAATGTCACTGCTCGTACCTGCATATATTTTAACAGGCGCACTAAGTGACATGCGCCCGGTAAAGTTGGTAACGATGAATGGAAATTAGTTCCATATATTAACGTCGAATTAAAAGTACCACGATTTGTAACAACTTAAATTATTTCGTTCGCTTTCGTTGTGTTAATGCATTTAAGTATAAAAATGAGCTGATTTATAAAGTATTTACTTCCCTAAAGTGTCACAGTTTCACTTGACCGACGCATGAATAAAGTGGCGAGGGCTACGGCAATATACAGTTTATGTAAGGTAGAATAATAAGTAGATCTTAAGCAGAGTTTTCAAATGTGCTAATTTCACCAGGACGTGCACAACCTCAAAATAATTTTTTCTTTAAAAGTTCTGGTTATCGTCCTTTTTAAAACGAATCAAGCTTTAATATGAAAATATTGCTTGTCCCGATTCTAGAATAGGACAATATTATGTTATGAGAGGCCGCGGTGGTGTAGTGGTTGGACTATTTGCCTCCCGCCAAGGTAAAACGTGTTCGATTACCGGCAAGGTCTTTCCCGGATTTTCGTATGTGGGAATCGTGCTGGACGATGCCGCTAGTCGGCGGGATTTCTCAGGGATCTCCCGTTTCTCCAGCCCTTGTATTCCTTCGCTGCTTCATACTTACCTCGCTTCTCCTTCAAGACCTCGATGTTAAGAGCCGCCCAAAACTCTTCATTCTTCGCTCATTTGTGTTGTGGAAGAAAAGGAAACGGCAGTTGGAAAAGAACCAGAGAACGGCTTTGTTCTGCTGAGGGAAAATATATTTGTTCCATTCAGTTGATCATAAACGTAAAAAAATATGTATATATATATATAAAGAGTAGTTAACAAATAGCAACCACTTGCTAATTGTATTAAGTTGCATAACAACAACTTACTGGAAAATAGCAAACACGACTTCTGATGAGGTGAAGTGCAGCACATAAACCTCCTGACCTTTCAGTTTGCGTCCGTATATAGACTACAGATGTCTCAAAGGGTTGTGATTATATTTGGTATTCTAGAGCTTCATTCTAGGGACCAAAATGATCAACAAGCTTGGTCCGGTGAGATACCGTGTAGCCTAGCCGTTATAAGATTGAGATCTAATGTTTCCACTTCAGCCAGTAACACCCGTATTTGGTGCGGCATCAGCCGGTCAGCTGGGCCTCTTACCGGCAAAAGGATGGAGATGTTAAAAAACATCAAGTAATAACCGCAGACAATGAAGAAAATTGTAGCCACATCAAATGCAAGCAAGGCCAGAACTTTTACTGCTCGATCGCCGCAGGTTGCAGCGCAAGATATAATCTGTAACACGTGGTGGCTCGACATTGAACCGTGACCTTGTGCGAGGAATGCTCCGACTCAGTTGACGACTACATCTTGTCTTGGAAATCCCCCCCTCGCAGACTCTAGTCGAGTCTTCTCTAGAAACTTTGCTTACGTTTCGACTCTGATGCAATTACATGGCCATTTCGAGCTGTGAACTTGTAATAAGAACTTCTGTGTATCGTACTGATGAAACAGGCACCATGTTTCATGTTTCATTGTATCATGTAAACATCTTAATCATTTGTAGTGCCACTAAAAGTGCTATAACTATATTCCTACCATCGTGATTATGGTTTTCAAAAGATTACACTGGCAGTAAAATAAACTGGCACTGAAAATTTCTGCATGAGCAAAACTAATTTAAAACGAGAAATTACCGATACGAGTTAGTATGTTTTTATTTATATGTATGAAATACTCAGGCTTAGGTAGTCGGAACTTGTGTTTTAAGAAATGCCTCATAAGGAATTCTACACCAGATATTATGGTAATCATTCCACTATTTCTTGAGATATGCTGTAGACCTATTACAATTTCCAATGATGCACTACTTTCCAAAATTATAAAATATTGAATCTGTTGCTTAATGGGTTTATTTATATTCATTTTAAATGTCAGTCCAACGGTTTGGCATAGGAATACTTAGTAATGCATACTAATACATACTCGGATATAGGGACACATATCATATATTACATACTTCATAATACCAAGTTTGATTTAAATCGGTTTGATGGTAACGTAGATGTGAAATACATCACTACATGAATAAATACCGCCAACCTGAAAATAAGAGACTACTTTATAAAAAATGTATGTGGTCTTCCGTAATATTATTTTCGTGTGAAATGTGGTGCGACTCGGCTGAAACGTGACTGATACGATATAACAGATGTATATTTAAGGTGGTGCTGTATTTCAAAAGTGCTGCCAGCATTTCAAGCAGTGTTGAAATAGTTTCATTGTTCGGTATATATGATCTACCAACCTAAATTAATTGTAAAGCCGCCATTTTGAAAATAAGTGTCTGATATAGGAAAATCATGCATGTTTATGTTGCTACCCATGCAGTACTCGTGGTCCATATTTGGTGGCAGTCTGTTGATTAGTTCTATATATATATATATATATATATATATATATATATATATATACACACACACACACACACATAAGCTTTATTATCCATGTGGTGCTATACGAAATCGCAGACAAAAGTTTATATGAAATATCGTGTTTAACGTTCTCTGTAAGTAGTGCCAACATACCAAGTTTGATTGAAATGTCAGGTCCTCCATATATGTGGCACACTAACCTAAAAATATATTAAACACCACCAAGTTACATAAACCTTGTAGGTTTAGAGCGACAAACCATAGCACTATTTATATGTAAAAAAATTTCGAAATCGTTGGGTCGTTGTCGAGATACTGCGTGAAATCTTTATTCGGGTGACGTTATCTACCAAAATCACATATTAATGAGAGCATTAGTTTTAATAATATATTGCTAGTACTGTAAATTGCCAATACATCAAACTCCAATTTTTATTCAAATCCATCGAATATCTTTTTTATATCCCATAGTAACCAAAATATAAATCTCTACCGCCATGAAAATAAGCGCCAAGCTTTGTCGAAAAGTACACACGTCAGGTATCCTTATCGAATACTGTAAGAGTATCGAGTTTGGTTGAATTCGGCACATGGGTACAAACGTTTTTAGGAGCGACACGCTGACACTCATACGGGAAGGTGATCTAAGTGCGTATCTTTCCTTCAGAAAGTAGGCTAACGATTTTGCTATAAAACAATGCCCGGCTCCTCAATGGTTCTATACGCCAAGGCGTCCTCCTTACGCGACGGGAAGCTCGAGCTGGTGATAGTTAATACTCAACCTTCGGCATGACTCAGTTTATGAGCACTAAGTCGCTACTGAAGTTGTAGAGGTCCACTGTATACACAGACATGCCGTCACCTGTTCGTGCATAACCGTGCAAGCAAATTTCAAACGGTGCCTATCGCCACATTTCAGGAGTCTTCAAACTTTTCAAACGTCCAGAGTTGATTTAGCCACTTTCAATTCGTCCCTTTTAAATTTCTTTTTTGATGTAGCTCATAGAGGAATGAGTCTGGCAATCCCCATACCATGTCTTCGTCAAATGACAGTGCAACTGGTACATGAACGAATTTTACCGATAAACTACCCCAAACCCTGCATATACTAGCTTGTCAGAAAGTATGTTTACATGCTGGAAATAGATGAGTGACAGGATTTTACTGTAGAAAATGTGGGTCGAGCATGTGAGCCTGGTTACCATATTTTGTCTTTTCCAACACACGGCAGCTCTAATTCCCGTCACTCAGTTTTATTTTTCAAGAGTTTGCTAAAAATTGAGTTGTTTGCCAACTTAAAAAATAACTGTTCGATACTTTTTTTAGGATGCTAATGCTTCTCTATGTTTATTTTAATATATCGCCTCATCCACACAATCTTCTTGACTTCAGGACTTTACTGAAAATTGATTTATTCAACAAAACTACCCTATATATCTCAGTTGCGTCTGCTTACAAATGATATCTGAGAAACCTTCCACTTCCGAACACAGGTTTCAGTTTTATTTATACCCGACTACGACGAAGCAAAGGAAGGGTTATTATTTTAACACGATGTATGTATGTATGTATGTATGTTAAATTTCGGAAGTTCTACTGTAGCGTCGCACCTATTGCACCGATTTTTATAAATGAGGTGTCTATCGATTCCATGTGATAACCTTATTGTCATAAGCTATGGCACTATTAAGAAAATCCAAGATAGCGGCCGTGACAAACGAGAGGTCGCCGCAGATAAAGATAGCTCTCGCAAGCATTTCATTCGCGGCTTATTTTGGAAGTTTTGTGTCATTGACGTTTTTTGATAATTTCACTTTAAGATTAATAATATGTAGGTTAAGCGTAATAATTGTCAACCTATATTTGTGTAGTTAGAATTTCAAAGGTATTGAGAAACATATTTATACAAAATGCCTCTAGGACGTAAAACAATATTTTTTTGTTTTACTTATTTCGACAAAGAATTGGTAAATAAAAAATTAAATTATAAAAAACTAAAACCCGACTACACAAAAGTGAGAAAAGTCTTCAGGTAAGTGTATGATTATAATTATAAAGCCGTACTTAGACGTCGTGCCGCTTAAGACACTTTATATATATATATATATATATATATATATATATATATATATATGGGAGGTACAGGGGAAAAACTTATTTGCAATTTTATGTCATTTTTAAATTATAACTAAGTCTGGCTCGATACCGTGACAAATGGATGGCAAAGGTGGAAGCCTTTTATCACCAATGGGACACAAAAGGCTAATAATAAAGTGATAAGTATGTATAACAGACGATTTATTTAGCACATCAATCCATTCAATCACACAGATCACCTAACAAAACTGCACCTTTTGATGGTTCCGTAGTCAACAAGAAGCCTTTATAAGGTAATCAGGTCCATCCGTTTGTCCATCATGTAAAGTGTCTTAAACGGCACGATGTGTGACTTCGGCTTTATGATTACATTCGTACACTTAACTGAAGATTTGTTTTTTACTTTTGAGTAGACGGGTTTTAGGTTTTTATAACTACATCTTTTCCGTTGTAAAAGTGAGAATGGCAAAATGGGCATTTTCACCATCATTTTACAGATAAGAAAACTCCAGTCCTACAGAATAATGAAAATAGTTTGAAGCCCTGTAGTGTAAATTATTTATATTATTACGCCAATAAAACTATAGGATCATCGCTACAAGTTTTTTTTAGAAAGATTTACCGACGTAAAGTATGCACGCCAGTTCAGGTGCCTTGCGCGTAGAGGTGATGAGGCATATAATGCACATGTGTGCTTCGCCCTTAGCGCTTCCATGCGTCTAGGCCTTGTTCGGACACGCAAGGTACGTTCTGGTAGGCATGGACTTTATAATAGCGATACGTAACAGAACGCTCGCCAAGGTTTTCTTTAAAAACGTCTTTCGACTACGAGTTTTGCTACCATTTCGGTTAGTTTAATTTTTTCCTGCAGAATAACGCCAATACTCTGCGAAAAGCAACCAACATACTCAGCATTGGCGCCTATCTCAGACGGCAAGAGGGTCGGTCCTCAGTCATTTCCCTCCCCAAACCCCAACCCTCTCAGAAGTCAAAAGCTGAGTATCGTATTTTGCATGATGGTTTTAAAATAACAAATTTACGTTAAGTAGCAGGCTGCTCCTACGTGATTCTTCCCACAGCTTCTCTCATTTATCATTAAAAGTTAATACCCTACTTCACGCACATGGTGTGGTTTTTGGGTGACATTGTCTGCTAACATTGTCTGCTAACATTGTCTGTAAGATACCTGACAATTCTGAGCGACACCTCAGAAATCGGGTTATTCAAAATGATCTCGTATTAATAAAATGTCATGTTATTTTAACTTCACTTTAAACGTTGGTATTGTGCTGTGCCTAAAATGCTTGATATATGTTTTAATTTGTTTATAAGTAGGTCGTAAATCATTATTTTAATATTCACTCTTTATGCAGATGGGCAAACAATAGGTAAATTTTGTCCACTGTAGTATTTACAAAGACATTATAAAGGATTGTTTTAAGCGTTCATCGCGGTTTACAGTACTGCACTATTTACGGTGTGTGAAGAAGAAAGTTCATTCACGGTTATTTCTCACTTTTCTGAAGCCCTATTAACATTATTTTTTCCGGAATATTACCCCGCCTCTGCAAACAAAGCTTAAACAAATCTAAACAATTACAACAAATGAACAATGTACCGCATTCGTGCGCACTCAATGCGATAATATTTTGCGTAAGAACTATTTATTACTAGGCATTACCAACACGCCTATTTTGTCTGTTTTATTTGTATTAATTACAAATGAAATATTAAAATTTATAGTTAAAGTAATAGTAAGGATTAAATTAAACTTTCATGTTAACACAAGATAGAACCAAGCACGCCATACATGGTTTGATTTTTTCAAAGGTTTGATTCAAAAAGTAAGAAACAGCGAATAGAGTGTAACAACCACGGTTCATGGCGTTTATACGATCAATACTAGCAATACTAGCAAACAGGCGACGTGCAGAGTAGTAACAACAATAATAATATGACCAGTATTTCATGTTTCACGCCTGTTGCTCGTGTGGTGTTCAGCATGACTCTCTGGTGACCGGGCGTCCTTGGTTCAGTTTCCGGCTGAGACTAGCTATTCCACGGCGGTTTTTTTTTGTGAGCTGTAATGTTATATGCCACTAGCGCCACCCTATGTCCACGAGAAGATTTCCACGCAGACTGGACTTCTGTACACTGAGAGAAAATCTAGCAAAATATTTGTTCGTGTAGGGCCAACATTATATTTAGTTGCCCTAACAAAATATACGTTGTTGAGCAAACAAAACTTGAAAAGCAACAAAATTACTTTTGTTCGTATAGAAAAATATATGTTTGAATAGACAAAATCTTTGTGTTGGGCCAAAAATAAATAAGACTCTCAATTAAATATTTTGTTTAATTAACTGTATATATTTGTTTGGCCACTCATTTAACTGCCTCCGTTCGAAAAATACAGTCGAGAGTTTTTTTGTATTTTTTTGTGACAATTACGATAGTTACAGTGTTTGTTAGTGCATCTATTGATGCTTAGTAGTCAATACAAACACATTAATAAAACAGTTCGACAGGAAACTGAAAAGTAAAGCGGTAAATTTGAAATATTTGTTTGCACACGTTGCCTAGTATTTACAGTATATATATTTAAAAGCATTCCGAATTACTAGTTGTCACATAGCGCTCGAATGCAAGTGATCTAGGTTCGTAACTGGGTCGAACTTGTAAGTTTTTTTATTATATCAGCCCATTCTGTTAAACGTACGCGGAGGCAAGCAAATCTTTAGTTGCAGCAGCCAAATTTTTGTCTACCGAATGAGAATAACAAAATGATTTGGTTCCAGCAACCAAATATTTCTTTGCCCCTATACAACCAAACCTTGTTTGATTCAACAAAACCCTTTTTTTCTCAGTGTTCGCTACGTGAACGAACCCCTGCAGCTTTCCTTTGTAGCTATTGGCTGCGTGTCTTTGTGATAGAACTTTTGTATTTCGCTGACCAATGAGAATTAGGTACCCCGATAATGAGCGAGCGTCTGTGATTCGCGGCCAGACACCTAAGATGCGTGCAGTTAAAATCGCCTGTCCACGAAAGCGCATCTGAGCTACATTGTTTTGAAATTAAATTAGACAAGAACTCTTTTTGCGAAAATCTGGTATCCCTGCAAATCACTGAGAAACATCCCTAAACGAAATGTCGGTATTTTTTTCCCTCCTTAGATTTTCTTTGCACACTGTGTTCATTGCTTTGATACAACATCTCACAATAAAATAATGAACGAAAGCAGGCATTTTAGATTAGGAAGAAAATAACATTTTCATTTATTGTTATTATTTTTCTAAATCCGAAACAATCATTTTGTATAAACATCAATACAAAGTCGTATACAAGTAAAAAATAGTAAAAATAACACGGTTTTTTTGTCTTGGATTACAATTATATAATACAGTTCTCAGATTACATTATTAATTTAGTTTTTGAAATTAAATTAAACCGTAATGGAAACATATAACACTGGTCTGCTGATTTGAAATTCGTGACCTAAAAGTGTTATAACTTATCACCAAGCTTTATTTTTAACAGTTGATTTTTATTGTTGTCACCCTGCCCAAAGAAATAGTCGTGTAAATCCCTTTACACAGCAGAGAACTCAACGGCGCTACCGCCTCTTAGTGTCGCGAGTCCCAGTGTACAGACGTGTGTTCCGTTATGCATGTTTGTGTAAATCCCTTTACCCAGCAGAGAACTCAACGGCGCTACCGCCTCTTAGTGTCGCGAGTCCCAGTGTACGGACGTGTGTTCCGTTATGCATGTTTGTGTAAATCCCTTTACACAGCAGAGAACTCAACGGCGCTACCGCCTCTTAGTGTCGCGCGTCCCAGTGTACGGACGTGTGTTCCGTTATGCATGTTTGTGTAAATCCCTTTACACAGCAGAGAACTCAACGGCGCTACCGCCTCTTAGTGTCGCGAGTCCCAGTGTACGGACGTGTGTTCCGTTATGCATGTTTGTGTAAATCCCTTTACACAGCAGAGAACTCAACGGCGCTACCGCCTCTTAGTGTCGCGAGTCCCAGTGTACGGACGTGTGTTCCGTTATGCATGTTTGTGTAAATCCCTTTACCCAGCAGAGAACTCAACGGCGCTACCGCCTCTTAGTGTCGCGAGTCCCAGTGTACGGACGTGTGTTCCGTTATGCATGTTTGTGTAAATTCCTTTACACAGCAGAGAACTCAACGGCGCTACCGCCTAGTGTCGCGAGTCCCAATGTACGGACGTGTGTTCCGTTATGCATGTTTGTGTAAATTCCTTTACACACCAGAGAACTCAACGGCGCTACCGCCTAGTGTCGCGAGTCCCAGTGTACGGACGTGTGTTCCGTTATGCATGTTTGTGTAAATCCCTTTACACAGCAGAGAACTCAACGGCGCTACCGCCTCTTAGTGTCGCGAGTCCCAATGTACGGACGTGTGTTCCGTTATGCATGTTTGTGTAAATCGTTCCGTGGTTAGCCTCCTGGCTTAGCGGTCTGGGCGTTAAGAAGAAAAAGTTAAACGATATTTATAATAAGTTATAAAATGTTTGGATTGACGTGTGCCAAGTTTTTGGTTACGTGAATGAACCATCAATTAATTTTATTATTATTGATAGTACTACGTACTAAAAGATTTCCTGTGAAATTGTCTATGCTAAATAAATGTTCCGCGTATACGACTATTTGCCAGAAAAGGATAAAAACCAGTTAACTAAGCCTTTTTGAAAATCATATTATGTGTATTAAAAGTGAATAAAACAATCGTGAAAACAGTAAAAAAATCGCATGTTTAGAACTTCCGTACACAGTTACCATAAAAGACAAGAGAAAAGTACAACTATACGGGAGTAGTTTAATTTCTGGGATTTCGTTGCGCATAATGACAGATTAAATTCACACAGTACAGCAGCGCACCGACGGAAGCACTGCAAGCCTTGCGCGCATAGGGGCGATGGCCCGTTAGGCGTGCTTGCAAGTGTCGTCCGTATCGCTCCCTCACGTCTGGGCCTTGAATGCGCCTAATGGCTTTATTTATAGTTAGGTCTTCGTCCAAGGCTTTTCCGGAGATGATGTTCGCTGGAGTTGGCCTGAGGTGAGTCCGGACTAAGGGTGGACTAACTAGTATATCGTATTCATAAACCCCGACTAGAGTGGGACTAACTTTAGTCGAAGGATCATCGAAGTACACTGTTGGCATATTTACTGTGCATGCGCATAGCAGATTCTCGTCTCATATAAAACCTTTGCTACGAAAGGAAAATCGCATTTTAGACAACACACGCATTAAAAGTAGCTTCATTCAATTCAAACAGAGATTGTTCCTTTACCTAATGACCAAAATTTCCGTCAATTGCAAGTTATTCATTATTTGTTTTATGATTCATTTGTTCGTAATGTTTTAATTTGGTAAGTCAAAGTCGCGTATGACTGTATAGAGCAGTGGATACGGTTGTTGCCTTGTAAATATGAATTTCAGGTTCGAATTTCACTTGTCCATTCAAGTTTTTTATTGTGACTATTTGTTTGGAGGACAAGTACATGTAACCGAAATTAATTATATCCTTTAATATTTTTTTCCCATAATTACATAAAAACATTTCTTTGGAATTTTTTTTGTAAATCGTACTCTCCATCCGTCGTACACACCCCCCCATCATAAAAATAATAGGGGTTGGCATCCTTTGATTAGATGCAACATTTACACCGTAATGTTAAAGTGATTGTGGATACCGTTGGATGAAGCAGGACGCCGTAATTAGCAAATAACCCCCCCCCCCCCCCCATTTCTAACTCTCTAGGACCCACCGTTTCCGGTTAAATAGCAAACGAAGGGTACAGTGGTAGCAATATCATGGCCTAGTGATTAGGCAACCCTTCCTGCACCCGGAGGATTTCAGCGGGGATTCCCCGCCGAATGAGTGAAGAGATTTTGGCAGATCGTAATAGCGAGGTCTTGAGAACCGACGGAGGTGATTGAGGTGAGTATGGAGTACTGCCGGAATGAAAGGGAGGGGCAAACGTGAGATCCCGAGAAAACCCGCCGACCAGCGGCATCGTCCGGCACGACGTATATAGGCTGTTCACGGTAAAGTGAGCACTTTTTAAGGCCCTTCCTACAGGCACTAACCACTAATAATTATATCTTATTGGAGCCTCAGGCTTTAAATTTTGAGGGTGGTGGAATGTATTCACTGTGTTCATTGGTCACATTGCAATGTTTATATTAAAAAGCAGCAGTAAGATGGAAATTGGATGAAAGGAAAAATTTACAAGTGCCTTAAAAAGTGCTCACTTTACCGTGAACAGCATATAACATCGTGAATCATAACACCAACATGTATTTAAGCCTGGTGCAGTACGTGTGGCCTCCTCACCAGGCCATGACCTTGCTACCACTGTACCCTTCGTTTGCATTTTACACGGAAACGGTGGGTTCTAGGGAGTTTCAACTAGGGTGGCTTATTTGCTCATTACGACGTCCTGCTTCATCCAATAGTATCCACGATCACTTTAACCTCACGGTGTAAATGTTGCATGCAATTAAAGGGTGCCAACCACTATTATTTATATGATGGGGGTGTGTACGACGGACCATACCTTCATTTTATCCAAGACATTGGATTAATCCGTATACCAATTTGTGTTTCTCTAACGCAAGTACTTTGCTCAATATCCCACGTAATGTCCTTGTCGCCCTCCGGCTTTAGGGGCGTATACAGCCCTTATTATTTGAGATGGACCATGTGTGTCCTGTGTCAATCTTCCTCTTTCCCGGTCACGAATCACGTGCCCGAGTTTGTACACATGTTTCCTAAACACGCTGTGTTCTCTTAAAATGGAATTTCAATTGAAATTCTCTTCGAAAGTATTAATATCACGTCTGGTAGAACATTTGATAAGAATCTGTTTTCAGAGAAGGCATTTGATTGACACAGAAATAGGAATGCATTGTTGTAGCTTAACACTGATGTATTATGATTATATTTCCTTTGAAATATTATTCACGGAACATTTCATCCATTAGATCGGCATATTTTTGCATACAGATTGACAGAATCGGTTTTAAACGTATTTGTTGTGTTTCTTAAACTTTATATACCTTTCACTCGCATGCAATATTAGCAAAACTGTCTTATTTTATGATCGCCGTGTTTCTTTTTGACCTAATACGTCGTTAGTCCTACCTTAAGTCCGGATTAAAAGTTAGGCCGTACTAATTCAAGATGATCCTCGGACTAGCATACAAAAAATTTTGGTCGGAGGATATTATTTCCTTAGTCTGGATTAAAAAAAGACTATGAATAAGGCCCTAAGTTTACAGTGTGTTGCAGTGATCCACTTGAATCCACTCGCTGTTCTTGAAGAAAATCAGTATCAGTAAAACATTGCGGACCGTATTCACAGCCGATTTAAACGTGGTCCAAACTATTGTTATAGTTTATATCGCCATAGTTAAGTCAATTCACACGACTTTTCGTGCAGTCGGTTGGTGCGCCACTGGTCTGGAGTGCGGGAGGTTCTGGGTTCGATTCCCAGGTAAGGCATAAGTGTTAGTTTAAGTTAGATCATAAATTAGTTTATAAGCCGTCCCCTGATAAGCCTTCAAGCATAACAACGCGGGGCGTTAATAAGCCCTTTCAAATACCAATACCAATAACAATTTTTCGTATCCAGAATGCGTTTATTAGAGACTATTTTAGGCACGGTTTAGCTAACTTTAAACTATGTAGGGGGATAGTTTAACGCCTTACTAAATTTGTAATAAACATGGCGGTAGTCGATTTTATATTGTAAATAATGAAATTGTTGAGCAAGAACAATACTTCCTGCCACGTTAGCGATAATGCCTCTGTTTTTAGTTCACGAAATATAAAATCGAATAATTAAATAAAATTATTTAATATACCTATTATCTGTACGTACGACTTAGTTATTGATTTCGGTGTTCGTTTGGAGGGATGGGTACGATTATAATATTTCGTTTGTTATTCTTTAGTACCACACTTCTGATATAAATACTGCACCACAAAACTAGAACCTGCAGATTACTTAACTATTCTTTAATAGTGTCACCGTAGTAAACGTTTTTAATTACATGTATTTGAATTTTTTTAATTGTTCTCTATTGCAGACATTCGTTTTTAATTAAATGTATTTGAAGTTTTTTTTTATTGTTTTCTATTGCAGACATACCGGCGAGCTTTCAGACTAGCTAAAATTTGCCAATATATTTATCGTTCTACGATGATGTTGTCATGTAAAATTAGTATAATATATTTGTAAATCATATTATTCCTTGAAAGTGAACTGTAAAAGTTATCCGATATGGCTCATCAATGTTTTATGTCGCCATATGGGCCTGCATATTTATTTTCTGTTACCCATATTCATTCTTGAATTCAATCAAAAATATTTTTCGATTGTTCCCATCCTCTAATCAACAAATCTAACGAAACACAACCACGTGAAACGATATGTTCTTATATTATATAGGCTACAAAGAAATATGTAATCGAAAACTATGCTTGACTGATTGCCATGGCAACCAACAGTTTTGGATTTTCCGAAGCTTCAACTGTGACTAGTTAATCACGGGTAAAACATAGTCTGAAGATGCTGTAAAGTTGCATCTGAATACGAAATGTTGGTCAGCCATAACCACAGGTTTAGGCCTGGACTAGTTAAAGCCATTGCTAGTGAATTAATATTTAGACGTGGTTTAACAATTTGTTATAAAGCTCTGCACGTTCAAAATATAGCTCGTGTACTGCCAATTCTTTGAAACTTTACAGTTATCTAAAGTTGAATTGAACACGTTTGAAAGCATTTCGTAGTTGATAGTGTGGAGAAAATGCGTGTTGGCACGGGGGGGGGGGGGTGATAAGACGAACGATCATGCGATCCTCTTAAAATACATCCATGCGCGCTCACGCACAGCGGAAATTATGTAAAAAAAAAAAAAAAACCAAAACAAAAAAAAAAAAACAAAAAAAAATTAAAAAAAATTTACCGAGTAGTTATGGAGAGGTCATAACCCACTGCGAACTTTTCGCAGTGGGTTATGACAATTCACGGTAAAGTGAACACTTTTGAAAGCCCTCTCGTTTCGAATAATAGTAAATAAATATATTTTATTGTAGCCTTAGACGGTAACTTTAGAGCCCGGTGGAATATACACACTGTGTTTATTACATACATGGCAGTATTTAATTAAAAAGGTGGTTAAAGGATAAGAAATGGCTCAAAGGAAAAATTAACTAGGGCCTCAGAAGTGCTCACTTTACCTTTAACAGCCTATACCTGCAAATCTTTGCCAACACCATTACACGTCCGTATAATGTGATATAATCCATTGCTTCCTTCAGATACTTAAGAGCTGTTGTCGCGTATAACGATCATCACTGCCACTGCTTCCTGTCGAGTACTCTAGTGGGAATGATTGTACTAAATCAGGGCATTCTCAGCCTTACAGACTCGAAAATTAGGCGCTAAAAAGTGTAAATTAAACACGTATCTACGTGGCGATTAAAAAAAAAGTTCCAGTAAAGAGTTGCAACGAGAAACATTTTAATGCAGCGAAATAAAATAACGTCCAACGCCGTTAATATTCAACGCCTGCCTTTTTGGGCCAGTTCCAAGTCGTGAGATGTTTGAACGGTAAACTTGTTCTCGCACTGAGCACCTGCTCAGAAATATGAGTCACTTGGCGGAGATTTCTAGTTCTTTTTCTTATGAGTTCCTGATCGTATCGTCGTAATATTTGTTCCCCATTGTAACAGAAAATTCGTTCCTTTATTCAGCGATTATGCAACTGATATTTGCAAAATATTTCACCCAATATTTATTAGCTGTTCGCTGCTAGCTACAGCGTTAAGTAAGTGTACAACATTTTGCAAGACATGTACAGAAGCTCAAGTGCAATCACGTTCCTCACGGCTGATAGCGAATTAGGATGCAATTCCAAAATTAAATTTTTCGGAAAGTCAGAATGATTGGCGGGTCAAGTGTGCAGGATATTTGATGAAAACATGCAACGTTTCAAGGAAGGAAGAAAAACGAAAGTAAATATAATTATGTTAAAACCCGTTTAACCCTTAAATTATATTTTCTTTTTTTTTACATCTAGAATTAACAAGCGGGTACTTATCAGTAGAAATCGTTGTCTTAAGAAATGATTTCGCATTATTTATACGTATCTTTCAAATGTCAGCGTCTTGCCTTGGCACGTAACCGATTATAGTGATGTCACCACTATTACTAGTAAATAACAGCCGACGGATTAATAATATGTGATTAACACCGATTCTTAGAGAAGGCTTGTTTGCTTTTTTTTTGTTAATAATCATTTCTTGAATAGAAAATTATGTTTAACATCTTAATTTATATTATTTACTGCCTCCCATCGCTGAGAACACGCTGGTTCGATCCAAGGCTTTGGCCGTACAGAAATTCTTAAGTGGGCTGTGGAAATTTATAGGGACATTGTAGTTTTATCACCCTTGTTCGCTCAACCGCCTCCTACGGAAAAAAGCAAAATGGGAAAGTTTTTTTTTGTAAGCCATCATCCATTTTAAAATCCATTTTACCTTTAAGTCCATTTTAATATCACAGTCATTTAAACTAATTACTCTTATTTTTCCTCAATTCTTATTACAAAACTATTATAAATCCTGTTTCGTTCCTATGATGTGTGAACTCAGATGCTCAAATATAGGCAGTTTTTTTTAAGGTGTCGTTTCCTTTTTTTTTTTTATAGAAGCCGTTTCCATTTCTACAGTGCATGAAGACAAAATGTTGTGTGTTATATATATTTATATGTTTTATAATTTAAACCACCAAAAATATATAGGAACCTCTGTATCTCAAAAATGCAATTGAATCGACAGGAAAAACTGCTTGAATGTAGATAATGATGGAAAAACTCAGAAATCGAGAGGTGTTGCCACTGTAACATGCGTGGCCGCTCCCTAGTCTCACTCGCCTTCTCTTGACTTCAAGATCCGTTTGTTAGAAGTGACAAACGGTTCAAGTGTTTAACGAGTCATTCTACCACCTAATTCCCAGTAAAGAACGTCGTTCTGCCGCCCGTGGGTATGGAATGTGGGTCAACGCTTTGTACCTAAAATTTTCTCTGTTTTTGACAAACATCTGTTGAACACGTGACAACAAACCCGATTTTTCTTTTCGTTAACGCATGGGCTTGTTTGATGTAAACAGATAGCGTACAGGTGCATATGAACATATGCTAACTTTTTCATCGTGACACTCAGTGAAACACGAATTGGTCATCAGAGTAGTTTTGTACAAAATGTGTCGGTGAGAAAGCTTGACGATGTAACGAAGATTATATCTGCTTTCGAAAATAGTCTGTAAAACCAGACTTTTAAGTGGAAAATTTAAACCTTGAGCAATTTTTTTTTTTCACCTACTTTAAAACAGACACCGAGTTACGAAATATGTTGTTTCATGGACGATATACATCATTGTCCAGGTCACGGTCTTTTCTTTTCCCTTCTCGCAAGCAACCAGACACAGCATGAACTACTTTCTTTATTTTATGTTATAGCCACTGAAGACTGACTACCTTGCAAAGTACGGAGTGACACGAAATGATGACTAATTTACTTAATGTCAGCAGAACCAAATTTGCGTCTGGCATACCTAATTGAAAAAGCATTGAACTTGAAATACCTGTTAACATCTAAAAAGCCTGAATTTCATTACTCTAGTGCTCATTGTAGGATTCGTATACACAGTAGTGCCTTATGGGTTTATTTTCTATAAGTGTTATGCCCTAACCACAGTAATGGGGGCTGTAAGATAAAATAACGACCACATTTACACGCCTCTGTGGCTTTTTCCTGCAGAATATATATATATATATATATATATATATATATATACACACATACACACGAGGAGCTTGATTTCTGAGCCCAAGCTTTCGGCTTAGGATAACTGATGCTAGCTTTTTGGAGCCGACGTGGTAGCAAGCTTAACCTGTAGTAGAAACTTGTTCAGTAAACTAAATGTAATATGTCTATATTATCGAATATTAGCTGAAAAATGATGACGCCACTGTCTATGTCAAATTCATGCTAGTTTCAGTTGCATAACAAGCTAAAGTTAACTGAGCCATTCTGTAACGTATAGTGCGTTCAAAACATACGTATATTTAACATTACAACTTTGCAATTAAACTAATCGTAATGCTACTGACGAGAGACATCTGAAACAATGGTTTCATTGCTAGCCACCATGAAAAGAAAACTGTAACACCTAAATGGCTAGATCCAACTCTTCCTTATTGCACTTATTAAACACGAACAGAGAGTTTTTTTTTCAGTTAGCTCTATCACGTAGTGACGATGCAGTTGATTTTACGATCGTAACGCACTAATTATTGAAATACTCCAGCATTCTGTGGATTTGATGATAGGAATTCATCAAGTGTACTTCACTTATTCGATTTAGAAATGACCATCGTGCGTGATGAGCGTTTAGAGCGTTGCTTAGTGTGGAACTGGCTAAGTGAAATGAGAGGCGTTATACAGCGTGTCTCGCACAAGCAGGAACGTAAAAAAGCAATAATGAACAATGGCAGCTATTTTTAAAGCATGAGATCTTTCGAAAACTTAGAAGCCCGGTGTCAACAGACAAACTTGCGAGGCTATATTTAAAAAAAAAAAAAAAAAAGGCTAAAAATGTTATATATAGATAACCGGCATTCGTTACGCCTTGTCTAACTTTGTCAATATCAAGAAAATAAATTCAGACCTTTGTTTTTAACAATTAATCGAACTCAGCCCGCCTGGTTTAGCCGGAAGTTCCCTATCTAGCCGTGTTACAAGGCGTCAGATCATATGTAGACAGAATACGCTACTGTTCGCGACTGATGGGAAACAACTCTGTAAAGTGTTTTCTTTAGCTTGACAGAGCCAAGCTTCAAGCGCGGAACTGATATTTGCACATGGCGTAACATACTTCTGGCTAATCTCCCTTTCACACGGTCAAATTTTTCTTCAAATTACCTTCAATTTTTATTGAATTCAATTCACTTAATGCCATATGGAGTCATACGAACGTCATAATCGCTGCCATTTTCTCTTTCAATTCCTTTAATGTCTTTTCCTTCCAGATTTTTGTTTAGAACATGTTTTATATTTTCTTGAATCCAAGATTTCAATAGCAGACCACAGCCATTCTGTCAGTATTAATGGACGTAATATAATAATAGTATAGTTGTGTGCACACCTTTAAAAGTCGTTACAATACAATGACACGTACTTTTGAAAATAAAATGTACAATAATATGAGGAAAATTTGTTTTGGTTTAACTAGTCATTTCAGTGTCATGCACGAGTCGTAGATCATTTTAAAAACTTGTGTTGGTTTTTTTTTTTTTTTTTAACTGGTTTCATTAAAAAGTTTGTGATCAATTTTCATGTGAAGACTTGACAGCTTATTGAATACAATTCATTGAAAGGCAAATGAAGTGATCTTTCAGTTCAAAAAATTTAATTCAATAAATATCTGATCGTGTGAAATGACCTCGAGGCTATTGCCGGGTCGATAATTTGATATAGCGAAATACATGTTGATAAAATTCTGTTTTTTTTTTTTTGCGTTCCTGTTACAGATAGGTAAATGCAACCGGGGACTTTTTTGAGCAGAAAAATACGAGCTTCTTTGCTATCGAAGCCTTTGGTAACATGAATGTATAGTCCGTTTCCTGGAAAGATCAGAAACTTAACAAATTATTATGTTTGCCTCGATGGAGAGCTTGAGAGTATCATTTCTCACACTTAGGATTTTGTTTCATGTTTATATCTTGAAAATTGGTTAAAAAAAAAAAACGAATTTCTTCAACACGTATTTTATTGTACAAAACTCTTTTCAACTGTGTACCACCTCAGGTTTTCCTGAAACTGACATGTTGCACCACAACTCTGTTTTCCCCAGGTCAGGTTTGTTCCCATCAGTCTGTACTATATACCTACAGGTTTCCGAAACCCACATTCCCTGCTGTCGTCGTAAGTTCGAGTTGCGTCATTTTTCTTCTGAGTCTGTTTCTGCTCTTATCTTAACAGACGTGATTTACTGATAGTAACAGAGCTAAACTTTTGGAGTGAATTTTGTCATTTGTAATTTTCCACTGTTTGTATGTCTTTCTTTTCAAGCAGACCATTCAAGTATTTGTAACCGAAACAGTACTACGTATTTTATCTCCCCTAGTTTTATTTCAGAGGTCACGGGGGCTGAGCGGTTAGCCTGCTTGCCTCCCACCAAGGCGATCCGGGTTCAATCCCGGCCGGGTCACTCCGGATTTTTGCTTGTGGGAATCGTGCCGGACGGTTATCTCGGGGATCTCCCGTTTCTCCCACCCTTTCATTCCGACGCTGCTCCATACTCACCTCAATCACCCTCATCGGTTCTCAAGACTTCGATGTTAAGAGCTGTTCAAATATCTTCACTCACTCTCTCGTTAATACTGTAACAACGAGTCGTTTAGTTGGAACTTTTTGATATTATACGTGCTATTTTTCCTTCATCTCATCCCCTATATGAAAATATACTTCAAATCTGCTGATGTCATTTGTCTGTATGTGTTTATTAGCTAATTAAATGAATATTCCCATCGAAACTGCGATCACACGAAAGCGAGTCATGTATATTTACCTCATGACCAAACTGGATAAAGTTACCTCGTGGAAATAATAAATATCACACACACATATTGAAGCAGGTTATGATCTTTTAATATAATGTGGCCATTGAAGGGTTTTTGCTTTGCTTCTGTGCAACGCTGTTTGTATTTTTATTGCAACTCCGTTGTTTTAGATTCACGGTGAGTGGGAGGAGGGAAAAGGGGGGGGGGGGGGACATCCTAAATTAATCCTATCGATTTTGTTTAGAAGCTCTTATGAGATCCTGATTTATGTTACCTTACATGGCCTCTCTGTCTAAGATTATGGGAAATTATGGGAAAAGTTCGTACTTTCGTGGCTTTCTTTGCGCTTTTGAGTTGGATACACAGAGCGATTTCCTTTCTCCGCCAATTTTCCCGTTAATTATGCCTGCTTTTGCTGTTGAACGCACTAGCTATTTTATTCAGTTTCGTCCACGTCTACGAAACATTAAGCATTTGATGTAATTGCTGCTTCCAATTCCAAGTATAAGTAATTATAATGTAAGAAAGCTGTTAACTGTTTTTCTTATAGCTATGAAAAATAGTCGGCAGACTGCAAACATTATTTTGTCTTGACGTATGAACATGTTCAGTTTATTAATTTTTATAAATAGTAGCATAGCCTATATGCCGCATCGTGCAATCCTTTGGCACTATGTAATTAACAGGAATCTAAAACACAGTTTTGTCATATCTGCTGGGGCTCCATGTAATGCGATTCGCGTAATTATCCTTGTAGTTGAGAGATTTGGGCGGCTCTTTACAACGAGGTCTTGAGAGTCGATAATTGTCCGTGTTTTTTATCACGGCACGCTGGTTGAGTCAGAGTACTCGATAACATGACGTCACTGGTTGACGCAGTACCGAGTATTCCGCGAGTAGGGAAATAAATATTTTGAAAAGTGTTCGGCAGTGAAGTTACGTACGCGCAATCAATTACGATTACGACGATACGCGACGAAATTAAAATCCCAACCGCTTCACTTTATAAACGATCTCGGAAACACGGAATCAGATTAAGTTCGAAGTTGCTACTCGCCGCAGCGAAAAGTTACTAAAGTGACGTCCAGGCCCCAAGTGTTAGCTTAAGTGCTTGTGGTGGCGGTGAGAAATTGCAATTTGCCGTTGTTACTTACTATGATGGTGCATTTAGTTGCAGCTTAAGTAATCGTTGAGGTAATGAAACGTGGAGATAAAAAGTAGTTATATTCTTGTAGACACATATTACGTTAGTAAATACTTTATATTTTATTCACACCACAGTTTAAGTTTGCACAATAAGTATTTTTCGTAACGTTTACCCCAACTAGTAAACATTTTGTCCTTTTGTCGTGTTATATTCTTGAGTCTCGTTTGGGCCTTCGGTAAGTGTAATCACTACGGCGTGGAGTGGGCGGCTCTTAACTTCGGTATCTTAAGAGCCGATGAGGGTGAAGCGAGTTGGTTAAGTATAGAGCAGCGCCGGAATGCAAGGGTGGGCGGAAACGGGAGGTCACCGAGAAAACCCGCCAACCATTGGCATTCGTCCTACACGATTCCCACGAGCAAAAATCTGTGAGCGACCTCGCCAGGAATCGAACCCAGTGCGCCTAGGTGGGAGGCGATTAGTTAACCACTATACCACCGCGACCCCCGCCTTGGTGGGAGGCGGGCGCTCTAGCCGCTGCTCCACCTCGGGCCTTCACAACCAGAGATGTGTGTAGTCTAATCTTCTACATTACTGATAATGTAAGAGCCCTTAGTAAGCAGGTGGTTCCAGAGATGCTGTAATCACGAGGGTACATAGTACTTGTTATCATAACCGTTCAGCTTCGAACGCTAAACATAAGCTAATCTACAAATATAGGATGTTCGCGGTAAAGTGAGCACTTTTTAAGGCCCTTCTAAATTTTTCCTTTCATCCGATTTCCATCTCCCTGCTACTTTTTAACGTAAACATTGCAATGTGAGCAATAAACACAGTGAATGCATTCACCACACTTAAAATTTAAAGCCTGAGACTGCAATAAGATATATTTATTAGTGGTTAATGCCTGTTGGAAGGGCCTTAAAAAGTGCTCACTTTACCGCGAACAGCCTATACTCATGTTTGTATTTCAATGTAAGCGTTCTAGCGAAAAGCCTTGACGCTCTTTCGCAAGAGCGAAGGATGGAGATGCGACCGCACAGTTTAATAACGTGTATACGTTTTATGCAGAATTCTCTAGCTAGTAGCTTAATCTAACGAAGGGGTGGTCGAGGATAGACATATTAAGAATCTATGGCCATAATTTGCTTGAAACAGGAACGGGATGTATGACATACTTCTGACTACTCGCAGTGCAACAAATGAAAATCGAAATCGCGAATGAGAAGCAATTGTAGGCCTATAGTAACAACATTACTAGTCATGTCTGGTTGCTTACACGAAGGTAAGGTTACTTCTACTCGGGCTGAGAAGATCAATGTTAAATGTTTGGCAACCAAAAATTTTCGCCACTAGGTAAGCGCTAGTGTCGCATGCGTACCAGATTTTCTCTATTTTTTACATAAAAAACAGTTCATTTTAATAATCATACTTAACCTAAAATAACTTCGTAACTAAGAGAAATCTTTCTTTTTAATATTCACAAAGCTTAATATTTGAATTAAAAGTTACTTTATCGGAACACTGCGCACCTACCGGCGGAAATTTGCCCTTGCCAAACTCTGCCACAACAAATTACGTTTGTTCCTAACCTGGGAAGAATAAACATTAACAAAGGTATACGCTGTTCACGGTAAAATGAGCACTTTTGAAAGCCCTGCTTATGATCTACTTGTATGCACGTTGTGTATTCCTCCGCCTTATGTGAAATTAACATTACCATGGACATCATCACTTTATTCATGTGTAGGCCAACTGAAATAGTGAAATTGTTAAGAAAGTAAATACTTTATAAATCTGCTAATTTTTACTCTTCCATGCATTAATATAAAATAACGCCAAAGAAATTATTTTAAGTTATCACAAATGGTTACCTAGCACTTTTTGTTCGACGTTAAGATACGGAACTACATTTCCATCCATCGTTACCAACTTTACTGGGCGAATATCACTCAGTGCGCTCAATAAAATATATGCATGCGGGGGCAGAGACATTTTCCTAAGGTTCATTTCTAAAGTGCTCACTTTATCGTGAACAGACTTTAAGGTGTGTCACTTAGAGTTAAGCACCTTGAAAAGTTCGTTCAGTACTGGAAAAGTTTTCGCGCACTGCCGCAATTTTGTGTTGTTCAGGACAACTGTGCCTAATTCGAGTTCAGTTCGATTTGTAATCACACATTTTCACATGATCACAAGAACTACCTTGTAATTACCACGAAACAGAATCGGTGACAACATAGTGGAGAATTCCATAATGTAGTTTCACACTTTACCTTTAAGAGGCCATGTTGTGTGCCGAACGAATTTCTGTCGTTCAATTTCTACTCCAACTCCTCTGCCGCCGCTCAATGTACAGTGTATTGAAGCCTTGCAGCTACCAAGGGGAGATTCAAGCGTGAACGGACAATTGTGTTCTTCTGTACGTTTCCAACTAGGGACTTTTCTCGAACCGATATGTTGCCAACTCGTTTTTTTTAAATATTTTTGATCAGAAGATTATTTTGATAACCGAACTCATATCTAATACATAGCTTGTACGTATCTGTCTGTACTATATAGAAGGGCTTCAACAGTTAGCGAAATTGTAAGAGAAAATTATGTTTGTGTGCAAGATTTTTATTTAGCCCCATGGTCGGCAATGTTTACAGTCCAATCAAACCATTATAATAACACGAACTCTCCATTGCCATTAAACTTTAAAGGGAAATTTATTAGTGCGTGAAGGGGATAGACGATTATATTAACTTCGCAATGCGGTGCGCAGTTTAGATCCACTACCAGGAAGCCATCACGCGTAGAGGAGCCTTTTTTTTTTTGGGATGCAGGTGGGGGAGGGGCGAATTGGTTAGGGGGGGGGGGGGTACTGTAGTTACTAGAATTTTCTGACCTGCTTATTAATCACTGAAAATTATAAAACCGTGGCTATGTGACGATAGCGGATTTTGTCCGGATCGTATTATGCTTCTGTTTATGTGGTTTTGGGACTAAAAATGACTTTAAAAAAATATATTTGCAGTCGTGACCGACTTCCATAGAATCGTCAAGCTTCACGTGGTTGCAGTGGTACCTCAGGGTGGTTCCGCATACATTTCGGTCACCATTGAAACGTCCTCAGTAAGGAAAACATGGCCTGTGTAAGGCTCCGACAAACGATTTTTATGGGTTGTTCACGTTAAAGTGAGCACTTTTGAGGTCCTAGTTACTATTTATTTTCAGCCATTTTTATCCTTTAATCACCTTTTTAAATAAATATTGCCATGTAAGTAATAAACACAATGAGTGTATTCTACCACACACAGAAGTTAACGTGTAAAAATAACATAAAATATATTTATTGAATGTTATTCCAAACGAAAGGGCTTTCTAAAGTGCTCACTTTACCGTGAATGGCATATACTTCACAATAAAGTTTAATAGTAACCATTATATTTATTTTCTTTCACTGTGAGAATCAGTTTCCAAATTCGCCGCATCGTTACGTGCGTGTAATAAGTACGTGCCAACTATGAAGTTTTTCTTTTTTCCCCGTGGGCTGTTGGTGGCTCCCAATGGCAGCGCTCGTCATTCATCAAACTAGAAACTAATGAAACAATTTTTTTACGTAATGTTCAGGAATCTCACAAAAATGTTGCATCGTTGTGCAGCAAGTTGATTGCTAAATTTTATTAACTTTACTAATTATTTTTGTTTGGTTCCACCATAACGCTACATGATGTCCCAGAACAACCATTATAATTTAACAATTAATTTCAAATAAGTGTAAGAATATATTTGGTATGCATATTTGAAATAGACATTGTACAGTCGGCTACTGTATATCTTGTCTCTTCGTAAAATATAATAGAAGATCGCATCTTTGCCTCTCAGCCCACGTTTGTGTGTATCTGTAGGAGGTAGCAACATGTGTGCATACCAACCGGGAAGGCGTCAATTAAGTCCCACATTGAGGATGATTGTGAGTGGCGTTTATTTATATCGTCAAGCTGTTACATATCTAGGGAGTGTATCGTTTGATGTTAACTTGCGCCGCAATGCTTGTGTAGGCTTTTCACGGTAAAGTGAGCACTTTTTTAGTTGGTCTCATCCGACATAATAATTAATAAATACACTTCATTAATTAGCCTTGGACTTTTAGTTTTGAGTGTGATGAAATGTATGCACTGTGTTTACTACTCATGTAGTAGTGTTTATATCAACAAGTGGCGGAAGGATATAAATTGGCTGAAAGAGAAAAGTAACCAGGGCTTCAAAAGTGCACACTTTACCGTGAACAGCCTATAATTTAGTTTTCACGAAACTAGCCAAAACATGTCTCTAGCGTTTTATCTTAACACTGTAGGAAATGCGTGTAAGTATTCCTGTATAAAATGTGGTACTAGTCAGCTATCATTGTGTTTGCAATTACTTTTCATGTTTATTTACTTTGCTTGAAAGTTGGTAATAAAAATATCTGATAATGGTAGCTGCTTCTTGACAACTAGAACCGTACTCGGTTTTAAATGAGTTTAGCAGTGGAGATTTTAAATTTATAATTTGTCTTGCATCGTAGGGAGGCTCGGGAATAAAAGTAAATGATAGTTTCAACAGCATATTTCCTGTGACTATTACTACGGCGTGAAGTGGTGTCGCCAAGTTCTTTTGCCATTTCGTTATCACCGTGTGTTTGGTTCTGTCATGCGATAATAGATTGCGTCTATATAAGTATAGGCTGTTCACGGTAAAGTGAGGAATTTTGAAAGCCCGTTCATTTGGAATGATAGTCAATAAATACATTTTATTTTGGTCGCAGACGAAAACTTCCGAGTGCGGTGGAATCTACACACTGTATTTATTACTTACATTGCAATGTTTACTTAAAGAGGTGCTTAAAGGGTTAAAAAAAATGGCTGCAGTAAAAAAGTACTAGGGCCTCAAAAGTGCTCACTTTACCGTGAACAGCCTATAACAGTGATTGCACCAGAATGTGTGATAGGAAGTTCACGCGCTCGTTTATGTATCATTGGTCATTTAAAGAAACTACAGTTATTGAGTGCCCGTAGCTTGATGGTTTCTCATTCCGGTTAATGCGAACAGCAACAACATAAAAGTGCGTTCATGTTATTTATAGACGTTTTACCTTTCTTCGAATGAAATTTCTTCAGCAAACATAAACACTATCCCTTGAATACTTTCTTACAAATGGCAGTAAATTCAAAGTGGTATAATTTCTCATCCCGGCAATTCTCATTCGGCCATGTTAATTCTATAATTAACAAAATGAGTATGTAATAATATAAATCTGAATAGTATAGCTAACAAGTACTGCACTCGCCCGCAGTAATGAATATGGTGCAGTCATCATACATGTTAGTAATTTAAAATATTACCATAACTTAACTTCGAAATAGCAGGAAAATTAAATGGCCAGCTTAGTGAAAAATTACCTATACATATGTAATGCATCATAATACGCAATACGATGTTGCACGATATTTTTTTTCCCCGTCTTTGTATTAACGTTTGCCTTGACAGTATATCCGTTACAGTTCCGTACAGAAACAGTGGCCCGAGACAAGCGTGTTACGTTGATGAGACTATGTTTCGAGATTGCAGCGCTCCTACTCTTTGGCGTGCGAACCATTAAATTGATTATTAAGGGAGGGACACGACTTGAAAATTGGGGATTAAAAGTAATTATTTACAAAAATGCCAGAAACTACATGAGAATGAAGCAGCATATTCGTGAATAGTGTTGAACCTGATGTGATATCTGACATCTGTGAATATTTGACAGGTGGTGACAGCTAATAATGTGGCAACCCATAGTTTCCTAATAATCAGTAATCTTATCAGTCCGTCAAATGTCCACATACTGCAGATGTCAAACCATGCTTAACGCTGTTCACGAATCGGTTTCGTATTGCAGAGTTTCTAACAATTTGCATAAACTGTAACCATGTATCATTCCCAGTTCTAAAGGTTGCGTGTGTGTCTTTTAATAATCACGCTGTGTCATAGGTGGTATTATGTTTTCTACGTAATTTTACATAACAAATCGTTTCGTGAAAAATTTTACATGGAGTTAGGGATAAACGCGTGTATAGGCTGTTCACAGTAAAACGAGCACATTTGGAAGCCCTGCTTAAGATCTACTTGTACACAAGTTGTGTATTCCTCCGCCTTATGTAAAATGAACATTGTTATGGGCCCTATCACTTTATTCATGTGTCGGTTAAATGAAACTGTTACATTCTTATGAAAGGAAATACTTTACAAATCTACTCATTTTCGCACTTCGATGCATTAAAAAAGCAGAAAGTGAAATACTTAAATTTAAGTTATTACAAATAGTTAACCAATACTTTTTATTCGACTTCAAGATATGAAACTGCTTTCCATCCATCATTACTAACTTTATTTGGCGAATGTCACTCAGTGCGCCCATTAAAATATATGTATGCAGGGGCGGTGACTTTTTCGAAGGTTCATTTCTAAAGTGCTCACTTTATCGTGAACAACCTTTAAACTGAGGCGAGACGTTAGCAGTTTTCGAGGGACGTGCCGATGTAAAGACTGTACTGCCTTGCGCATAGAGGCTATGAGGTATGCGATAAGCGTATCTGGGTCGCCCGTAGCCATCGCGCGATTTTAGGCCTCGCATACGCAAGATACATCCACGCAGGCGGAATCCTTATCACATGGATGCCAGAGTTTAACAGTGAGTATTATACTTTGAAACCTCGAAAGACGAAACATGCATGTATATTGTATTTTCAGTGTAATTTGTACTAAAAATTTAAATACTAAAGATTTATAAAACTAATGTACTGGTAATATTATAAACAGAAGTTGTACCTTAGCTATAGCACGTAATTTGCTACAAAGCTTGCGGAAAATAACTCTTAGGCATAAATATTAACTTCCACTGTGTAGGATCACACATTTGGCTGGCGGATAGCTTACATACTAACTTACCTTAGGCAGGAAGCTACCCATTTAATGCATCACGCTGTATTACCGTACCCCCTCATCCTGGTCATAATGAGTCACACGTTGTTTCACACCATAACCCCCTCCCTCCTTTTCCAAGTTACGTCACACTGGCCCTGACACCCTTCCCTTTCTTCTTCGGTTTAAAATGTTCTTGTTGAATTGAAAACCATCCTTGATTTAGAGACACTATTGCATGCTGACTACAATTAAAACATACAATTAATACAAAAGGTCAAAAGACATATACGATTTTAAAACGGTTGTCATTTAAATATTAAATAAAGAACTCTTTTATTGTTAAAAAAAATATATCACAGAAATTACACTAATTAAATGTTAAATTACCAAAATATTATCACAAGCTCAATATTCTCAGGCGAGGAACAAATAAATAAATAAAAATATAATCCAGAATTTTGGTGCTTTTGCGGGTAGCTTGCGGTATATATATATATATATATATATATATATATATATATATATATATATATATATATATATATGTGTGTGTGTGTGTGTGTGTGTGTGTGTGTGTGTGTGTGTGTGTGTGTGTGTGTGAGTGTGTGTGTGTGTGTTCCACTAAATGCTATTCACGATTCAGTGAGAACTTTTGAAACCAACCTTTGAAAAAAAAATCACTGCTCTTAACTACATGCTGCAGTACACACTGCAATGCAGGTATGCTGTTAAGTTGGCAGCTTATTAAGAAAAATATTTTTCAGACTTGTTACACGGCGAGTGTAATGTTGAGGTTTATTGCCAGTGAAGTGTTGTTTTGATTTGTACACTCGAGAGTACGAATGCACATACTATAAACAAATTTAAATTCCCAACAAAAGCAAAGTTTCATTTGAATGAGGCATGAATAAACATATCAAACCAATTATAGTATTAAATTTGTATACGGCGGAATGATACAAAATAAAAGAAAATCAGATCCCAAGCAGGGCTGTAAAAATGCTCAATTAGTTGTTAACAACCTATATAATTCTGTCACAGTCAGCTTTATGCTGAAAGAAATTCTTCAATACAACAAAATTTCGTTGATTACGATATTCTTTCTTGGATGACATCCTAATTACTTGTTACCTGCCGCAATACGGACGAAACGATGTAGGCAGGATTTACAACGACCTGTCGCGTCCGTTCTTCCGTCATCCGTCCGTTAATCACGTGACCAACAGCTAATTAGAGGTGGCCATTAATTCTATCTGTCCGTCCGTCAAAACCGTGGCAAGCTTTAACTTTTGACTTAAGAACGGATGAAATTATAGCCTTCTAAACTTTCTTGTTATGTTTTTCGTTCATACCAAGTTCTTTACGAGGCTTTGTAATGCGTGCAATGTTTTCTTTTGTCTGTATTTTGTTTTCATATGTTTATTTATGTAACTGTAAAATGAAATTAAGTTACTTTTTCCTGAAGATTAATTGATTTTTACGTTTGGAAACACGATCTTCTTTTGTGCAATAGTAGAAATAATAAAATCATGCTTTATATGCTATTATAAAAAATGTGTATCGATTAATTGCCGTTACGTACGTGTATGATTGTTTTGGGTATTTAAAAACACACTACTGCAAAAACTATTAACTTTTTATGGAGAATTTATATTCTCTTTGTAAACAGTTTTGTTTTTATTAGTTACGACGGACGGACGAAGTTTGGTTGTAAATCGTTCGGTTGAGAGACGGACGAACGTATGACGGACGGACGCGACGGGTTGTTGTAAATCCTGCCGTGCACGGAAGGTAATGGGAGCGAATGTAAATTGAAGTGCAGAAGTGCAGGTTCTGCGACTTGGCAGCATCCACGAGATAAGGGTTCCGCTTGCGTGGATGTATCTTGCGTATGCGAGGCCTAATATCGTGCGATGGCTACGGGCGTCTCAGGTACGCTCATCGCATGCCTCATAGCTTCTAGGGGCCGCGGTGACTGAGCGGTTAGCCTGCTCGCCTCCCACCAAGGCGAACCGGGCTCAGTGCCCGGCCGGGCCACTCCCGGATTTTCGCTAGTGGGAATCGTGCCGGACGATGCCGCTGGTTGGCGTGTGTTCTCGGGAATCTCCCGTTTCCCCCGACCTTTCATTCTGGTTCTGCTCCATACTCACCTCAATCACCCACATCGGCTCTCAAGACCTCGCTGTTAAGAGCCGCCTTCATCTCTTCACTCACTCATAGCCTCTATGCGCAAGTCAGTGCAGTATTTACATCGGTGCTAGCCTTTGGAGATTCACGGCCGTTATCTATTATTGCTTGGTCTAATGATAAAGGTAGAAGTGTGCTATACGTAGGGATAGGAAAATTTCGCGAGTTTAATTACCTGTAGGCTAGACTCCTCAGTCCTTTGCGTACTGAAGACTCAGATGTGTTTTCATTGGCAGTTGCCCCACACATAGCAGTTATGGGATTCGCAAGGTGCTCCCTTGCATAGCCTGCTAGTGGCTCAGAGGCGTGCAGGGTGGGTATAATGAACTGTGATCCAATTGCGAAGGTGGCTTCACTGTATATGTATTTGACGTCTATCTTGTCCCGAAATGAATTCGCGAAATTTTCCTATCCCTAGCTATACGTCCCACAACAACTTTAAATAGCTTGCACAAGTGTTTTCTAACTTTAAAAAAAAAATGTGTAAAATCCCGTTTCAACCATTTACACTTTCAAAAAACTACACATTAGAAATGAAAACAGGAAATTAAAGCTCGATGTTTTTAAATGCTGTTGCTAGGTGGTCATCTTTAACAAACGTGGAACAGTTTTCGAGTAAGTCTTTTTCTGCAGCTCAGCACGTTGTTCGGCGGCCAAGCCAGGTCGGACTAATGGTGTCACGGCGACTTACAGAGAGAGACGTCTTCGACCATTTTCGAATTGGCTCTTCTAGTTTAATAAAATGCCACGTGACCCGAATTATTAGACTAAAATAATGCCGTAGTCGGGCTTTTAGTATTTGGTTTTTAGTATCTCATGGGCGTTGTTTGCATTTGTTAGGAATTTAGATGTGTTATTGATATGCGCATTCTTACTCCAAGAGCGTATAAAAACAGAAAACACTTTACTGGCAAGAAACTAAACATTGCACTCGCCGTGTAACAAGTCTGAGAACTAGATTTACTAATCCGCTGCCGAAATACTTATCACAATACCAATTTACCAAATCGCAACTGTCGTTGAACAAGTGACGCTACGGCTTCTGGTTTGAATGGTACTAAATACTAACATACTGATATAGGCGGTTCACGGTAAACTGAGCACTTTTAAAAACCCAGTTTCAGCTCTACTTGTACACACGTTGTATATTGTTACACCACATGTAAAATTACTACTGTTATGGGCCTGATCATTTTATTTATACATCGGCCCGGCCGAATCAAACGGCGAAATGATTAGAAAAGTAAATGTTTTAGAAACTTGTTGATTCTTACACTCACATGCATTGAGAAGTAACATCAGTATTCACAAAAGTTTATCTAACAGTATTAATTCAACGCTAAATGGAATTACTTCCCCTCCGTCGTTACCAACTTTACTGGTGGCAAGCTAGTCACTGTGTCCGTTGTAATGAAAGCCGGCTGTGACAGCGACTTTTTTCAAGGGCTGATTTAAAAATTGCTCGCTTTACCGCGAACATCCTTTATAGGAAATCGTCATCTCGAACACAGCCTTACTTACCTAGTGTCCTTACGTGACCGCAGTCGCTCAGGCTGGCCACCGTTTCAGACCGACTCGTGGAATGACCCAGTGTTTGGGCGTCGACGCGTGGTTCGGAGACCGCTCATATCAGGAACTTTCAACACTGTTTTAATATTTTTTTTGACATAACAGGAGACATAACATCCAATAAAGACACACGCTAACACGAGTTAGTTCAACCCCAGTATTCCAAGGCAGGACTGGACTGTGCACGCTTGCCAACTGTCGATGTTTCGTCGGGATTACCCGTACTTCTCGAAAATTGTTTCGCCGCCCAGTCATCCTTACTTTTATGTTTTGCTCCACGTAACTAAATGTGAAAACGCATTCGTGTGACAAAAATAACGCAATTTCATTCACGTATTTATGTATGTTATCCTGGAGTTTTGTATGACATTCATGGTTTACTTATAGTCAAAACGCCACACCACCGGCAGTGAGGTGGATGTGATGCTGTGTTGCTTACAAACACAAAAAATTAAATTTCCTGCAATTATTAAAATTTACAAATAGTGAGTTTTAGAAGATCAGTAAACATGTCAGTGTAATTATTGGGCTAGTTTTAGGCTATTGCTTTATTTCGTCCATTTTCCCATTATGAATTGAATAAATTTAAGCCTCAAATTTTCTTCTCTCTTTGCATGTGCTTATGCTTATAAATACAAAGAGATATTTTTGTGTATGTTTAAGTTGTGTAATGAACTTTTGTGTGTCGAGGCATTTTAACTGTAGTTGATAACGTAAGCGATTTACAGGAACCGAACCGAGGCCACCCAGTTAAATTTCGTTTACGTTATCTCTCTTGGGGCCCGCACTCAACCCTAGGATAATTAGAATACGATGCGGACGTATGCACGGTAATAACAAGTCAGTACCACCAACACAGTCTTTCTCTTGCGTCAGTGAAGTGATCGTACTAGCGATCTGCGTAAGTACGCCGTGAGAACAGCCATGACAACTGCGATACGACTGGCTGCTGGAACAGATTACTAATTAGCGGTCACCTTGATCAGTACACTTATTTCCTGGGCGAGAAAATGCCAGTGAATAATTTCTGCTCTTTCTTTTGTCTCCGGCGAGTAAACACCAACGTCACTAGGAAATAAAAAAAAAATCGAATAGTACGTTTTGTGATTTTCGTTCCAGTACATAATAAGTACGGCCTAACACTAGGTAGAAGACGAATCATGCGGACCACGTTAAGAAGGTAATTTTATATTTTCGTGAGATAAAGAACTTGCCCTAAAATTGAGCGAAATTCTCCCTTTCCCTCGCATTCTTTCCCAACACCCGCTCATCACACATGAACAAGATAACTGATCGCCTGATGTAGCCCGACGACGTGTGCTACCCATGAACTGATAACAGCACGAGAAACACAACAATGTTTTCGTACTTTGCGTGTGTATGTATGACTGCCACTTTAGCTCTCTTATTTCGTGCTGTGAAGTAGAGTTTTGGTTTTCCGGATACTTCTAGCTCTGGCTGTTTGGAGTATTTTCGCCGCTATTTTAATATAACGTTTCGTAAACATTTCGAATTCCAATCCTTATCTGTCAATGAGAAATGGGAGACGGAATTTCTCATTTAAGCCAAGTGAAGCAGTTGGAACAGATGCTTCATCAGTCACAGAATCGAATATCACTGCAAATGGCGATCTTGTCACAGACTGCGCAAAACTGCACGTATTGGTACGGCAAATCATCTTTTACCGCACAAGGCATATTTACGGTTCATCTCCATGAAATTGGCCGATAATTCAATGCAAAATTCCTGTCAACGTCGTTTAATAAATTTTTTCCATTAGCGAACAATTTATTCGAACAGAGAAACTAATAAAACCAATGTCATGAGAGATTTTCTTGTTCCAACGAAACGTTTCCTTGATTTAGTTTAATATTTCGTAAAATGTACAAATTCAGTTCACGATTGTTTAAGTTCTTTAGTCATCAATACACGCTATAACGAATAGTGTATGTGTAAGTACGTTATGCATATACATCTGTGTATGTGTACAGGTTGTTTCAGATTAAATGGTACATACGTTGTGAGGTGATGTTTTTACTAAAAATGGGACAAAAAACATACGTCTTACAGCCTAAAGTGATTATTGAGGGAGTATGCATCCATAATGCTAGAAGTTTGGAAAAATATTGTCAACATAAATAAGAATCTATGCGTTATTAAACAACATATTTTGGTGTTACGTTTATGTGAATGAAGCTGTTAAATGTGTGCATTTTTTTTTGCTAATATAATACTTCTAACATTAGTAAAATTGCATTTTAATGCTCAAAAAATGTTAAACATGTGCATTTTAATCGACATCTATTCGCAGATTTATAACTACCAAGTTAACATTAATAGAAAAAGCTGCCTTTGTGTAACGCTCTTAGGCCATCGGTTCAATTTGAAATTTTATACTTTGTCAAATGTTGAATATAACGCTTTGCAGCTATGCACCCTGTATGACTTAGCTAAGCGGCTTGCCTACTGCGCGCGCGCAGTACAAAATTACCTGTTTCAGTGCACCGTTGAGTCGACAGCTAGTCCCTGTATGCCGTTTCAACCACACATGCACCGATTGGCAATTGCAAAATGACAGCATTTACCATTCGCTTGAATTCCGATTCAAAAACCGTGCACGGGACATTTAATTTTACACAGGAATATTTTGACATGTAAAATATACTAGGTTAGTTTCGTTGATTACGTTTAAACTATCCACCATTGGATTACTTCTGGAATTCTGGAAATATTTTACGTCGCCTTTTGTGGACTGTCTTGTTTTCCTATACGAAGCCATGCCTAGGCTCGCCCGCAAGATTCATGTAAGAATAATTTGTATGACGTAATTTCAAATAATTATAAAATTTGTATTAAATGCTGTGCCTTGGTCACAGTATTTAAGAGTTAGCAGTCTGGACATATGTTATGTACATTAGTTGTTTGCGCGATTACATAAATAGATACCCTAGCAATAAGACTTTTTGCCAAAAAGAAATGAAAACTGGTTGTTTAAACCCCCACGGCTTTGTTTCTTGTCATATTAAGTGTATTAAAAAATCCCATTTTTAGAGCTTGCATGCGCAGTTACCTTAAGAGGAAGAAGAAAATTAAAATCGCGTAGTCGTAGTTATATCTGTGGACTTCTCTCGCGTGTAGAGGCTGTTCACGGTAAAATGAGTACTTTTGAAAGACCGGCTTAAGATCTACTTGTATCCACATTGTGTATTCCTCCGCCTTATATGAGATTTTCCTTGTCATAGATCTCATCACTGTATTGATACGTCGGTCAAATGAAACTGTGGAATTATTAGAAAAGTAGATATGATACAAATCTGTTAATTTTTACACTTCGGTGCATTAAAAAAAACCGGGAAAAGAAAGAAATCATTTAAGTTATCACGAATGGTTACCTAACACTTTTATTCGACGTTAAGATATGGAACTACTTCCCATCCATCGTTACCAACTTTACTGGGCGTACGTCACTCAGGGCGCCCGTTAAAATATATGCAGATTGGGGCAGTGACATTTTTGTAAAGTTGATTTCCAAAGTGCTCACTTTATCGTGAACAACCTTTAATAAAGTCTCACCGTTACAAATCTAGTTTGCAAAGGAAAACGCAACGATGGAAGCACTGCACACCGGTTCAGTGCCTTGCGCGTAGGGGCGATGGGGCACTGGGCGCGCGCGTGATTGTCGCCCGTATCGCATTGTCTCAAACGCAAAAAAAAATGTCTCAGGCCCACGTACTCTTAAAACGCTAAAAATTTTACTCCATCGTTTATAAGTTTTAAGCACATCATAGATACACATTTGTTTTGTCAGGTTAAGGACCTACTTGAGCTGCAAAAATTTCTTTAATTTAGATTTTTTTCCATAACACTGTTCAGCTAGTGAATATTTCATGTAATGTCGTTTAATGCGAATGAAATATGTTTTTGTATAGATTTAGCATTATCGCATTGGAAAAATCGTGATGTCGCTGGTTTTTGTTGGCAAGTAATAAAGACTTACTTGCTTGTAGGAATAAGGTAACTGCCATTAGATAATAATTTAGTGAGCTATTATAATAGATCTAGGTAATCACTCAGAGTAGGATTTTTTATTTTTAACTTTTGAATATAAGAAACAATTACTTTTTTTTATCTTTGGATATCCCTGAAACTGCTGTAAAATAACTTTTGCTAAACACTCCTCAAAATGAATTAACATAATGCCCGTCAGCTTCCATTGTTTAATATCTATAAATGGTTTGATTTAATTCGTGTACGTTTTTAAAAAAAGGTAAATCGAGAATTCTACTTGTGAATAAACTACGGAGATTTATTTGTTTTGAGTTCCTGGAAGTGACTTCTCGACATATCTACAGCGGAAAAGCATTTGTCAGTAAACTTGGCCACAGCGGATTAAAAGTATATCTATGCCTTAATGTTAAATGAACAGTACCAGGTAAAGACGTCTGTGAACACTGGAATGACTTATTTCGCTGTCTATTTTTTAATAAATGTGAGCGTATAAATTAACAAATTTTGTAAAATATGTAATTTCTTATTTTCTAATAATTTCACAGTTTCACTTGATCAACGCGTGAATAAAGTGACCAGTCACATGACAACGTCAATTTCATATTTAGTGGAAGAATACACAAAAAGAATTCAAGTAGATCGTAAATATGGCTTTCAGAAGTGCTCACTTTACCGTGAACGCCTATAGCAAACATTAAATCAATGAGAATTGTTGTTCATTAAGGCCCTTAAAGTGACCAGTCTGTAGTTTGTGTTCGTTTGGTAACTTTGATAATTTATTCGCTGCCAAATGGCTTTGAGAGAAACTATTTTTTTGTTTGATCCCATTCACGAATAAGTCGGTCAGTTTATTATTTAGTGTTATTTTTACCGACTCTATTCTCCAGGGCGCCTCAAATGAAATTTGGTTACATCATAAAGTTATACAAATTTATAAGGTGTTTGAAATCAAGCCTTCGAACCAATGTCCTAGTGATAACCCCCCCCCCCCCCCAGTTTTTAAATTTAATATACTATTATTAACTTCAAAGTGAAAAACGAGTTTTAAGGTTTACTTTTGGATTTCGCTATAATATTGACAGATTTGTCAGTACCTCGTTACTTATATATATATATATATATATATATATATATATATATATATATTATATATATATATATATATAGACGCGTAAATTTCTCGGATTCATTCGTCAGTTCGCTAAGACTCCACAATCCTACCGTATTCCAGTATTAGTAGTTCTTTGGCTGTTGCTCCGGTTTAGCCCGAGATCAGGTAGGACGGGGTACGGCCCTTGTTTTCCTACCAGGTTCGTTATTGGCCTAAAGTAGTCCGGGCTGTGCCTAAGAAACAGCGGTCCAGTAGAAGCACGAACACGAATGTAGATGTGGTGAAAGTATAACTTGCCTCGCGACATTTCCAGAGCTCTACTTGCATGCGGTCGAGTTCAACTGTGTGGCGAGCAATTCACGCAGTCATACTGAACGACACAAATTGTGTAGATGATGTTGATTCTGGGTTGTTCCGTGAAGTAGCATTTCAATATCGTCGTCATCGCCTGTGTGTTTCAGAACGTTTGTGTACTTGTGTTTCAGAACGTTTGTGTACTTGATACCCGGTGAAGGTATTTTCCTTAACGACGGGCGATTTAAGCATGTAAATTGCGCCTGGAATTTAAGTTGTATTAGCTTACGCAATCTTGTAACCTAAATAAAATTCCGTGCTGTACGCATGTTGATGAATGTTTTATTAAACATATAGTTTTGCGACATACAGTTTATTTAAACTCATATGTAACGCTGTGTGATAGCCCAGTATATCACTTGCATATTCTCAGTATCCTTTTTTTTTATTAGCGCAAGGTCTTATGATATTTGTGCAAAATGAGCTCGTTTACCTCATGTGTGTCAGGTACTGATAAACCAAACTGGTTTGGCTCACTACTACTGTACGGCCTTGGATGGTATCATAATAGCTGCGAGGAAACAATACATTTCAAATAGTAGAGGTCATTCACAAGTAAACTCGATCCTGGTCAGTTTCGCTTTCCCAAACGTCGCCATTAATTTTCCTGGGTGCAGGTTCTTGCGAAGTGATAACACACTGACCTGCTTTTCTGAACGCCCAGCTTTCAGCAGCGCTTTACGTATCGACTTCAATTCATTTCATTTCGACACAAATCCCTCTTTTATGAGTATGAACCCCCTTAAAATACGCCTCTTGTGGGTTTCTACGTTCAAAGAATTTGTACTTCCTCATTTCTTGACGCATGAGTCCTGCAAGAACGGTGCAATTAGTGTAATATTATAAGGCGACTTTTCCCGTCCACTTTAGCGTTTTTATAATAATTTGTCAAGAAAAGCCAACTTTGCTTATAGCCCAAGAAATTTAACGCAAACTAAGGGTAGACAGCCTATTTATTTCCATGAAAAATTTGGATGGCAGTGGCAGGTTCTGCAGTGGTTTTATATATTAGTTTAATTGTACTTTGTCCAAATACAAAGTACTCCATCTTAAATACTGTATGTAATATTGCAGTAAACTCATGTTTTAGCTCCATAATTATAGGTGAAAACCAAGGTTGTAAATCGGCTCACTTTCAAATTGTTTATAAATATTTTCATCTTAGTTGTTTCGTGACGAACCTGCAGTAATTGGCTGTTCCTGTTGTTCAGTTACATTCTGTTTATATTACATGGATTTAGTTTTGTGTACTTTCTCCAACCAGGTCTGTGATTCAACGGACTTCATGTCGTAACTTTGTAAATGTCATAGCTGATTATCACATTTACCTCAGCGTAAAATCAACCATTTATTTGTTAATTGTATTCCATAATTTGATGAACTTTAATGAGTTCATATGTAAGGACCTGAAGAATTCGCGGATTCATTTTGGGACAAGCTAGAACTCAAAACGCGTGTGTTTATATAACTTTAGCCATTGGTCCACACGGTGTTTGACACCTCCTGGAGAACGCTGCTCCAATCGTCGCCTTTCACTGTGGCAGCAGCCAACCAATGTGCAGTTGATATCGGCGTATATGTACATAAAACTGTTGAGTATAGCTTGTCACTGAACTCGCGAATTTTCCAGGTCTCTACTCATATGTGATGGCCACAAGGAGAAAGTAAAATATTTAAGTGTGTTAACGCAACGTTTTATTGGCTGACCTATCACGACGTGTTGAGGAAGCACAGCGTATAGTATTGGAGCCTGACGTCAGAGAGCCAGGTGCCATTATAGGATGACATCCACCGGACGTACTGCCAAAAGAGGGAAGCATTCACCTCCACTAATTCGAAGCGTGACGGAAATTAATGATTTTTGGAATAGCGGTCAGCTCGTAACCTAGAGGCGGTGAGTGTACTGAACTGTCATCAGCATTTTATCATTGTGTGTTAGAAACAGGCGTGGCGTGAAATTAGTTTTAATGTTACTTAACATATCATTTCTTAAGGTATTTGAATACGACAGTAATTGAACCCTTCTTGGTTACAAAACGAACATACTGATGTTGTACTGCCAGTATTTCCGCAATCAGGTGAAGAATTTCGCATCTGCATGCTGAAAAAAAATACCATGTTATATTCTTGTGAACTGATACTCTTGCGAAAGATTATGAAGTTCTACAAAAAATACTGCTGCATAACTAACCTAGTATACAAAATTATACTCAACCAATCAGAAATTCTGACCTCGTTTGTTTAACTGCACTAGTGTGTCAATTATTACACACCCACTGTAGCTATATAATTAAAAGCAACTAAAAAATCAGATTTCATTATCCTGAGTGAATATTTTTCTTATTGTATCTTATACTTCAGCGAACATATAATTTTGTACACGAAGCGACATAAAGGAGTATTTTCTCTTATTGGAACGTTTTTCACAGCAGATTTTTCAATAAACACATAAAAATTAATTGTTGTACTACTGGGAGAATTTTAAATTATTTTCTAACTGAATCAGTATTTTAATAAATGTTTCTCATATTCGACAAATATAAAAACTTTATGTCTGTTTCTGTAATACATGATTTCCTTAATAAAAGCGGTTTATTTGCCCATACATCCCATTGCTGTATATTTGTTTTGCGATTGATGGTCATTTCCTTTTTCCAAGGATAGGTATAGTATGTAAGGAAATATCGGTAAATTTGTTTTCCTGGATCTGTTAAGAACTATGTAATTAATTAAGAAACACGTGTTAAAAGAAAACTTTCTTAAATATGTCGTTGAAGTGTACATTTAATGACGCAAAAGTATCGCAGGTCTGGTAATTTTACCTGAATATCTTTGAAAATTCCGTAAACAAAGGAATTTACAAACTTATATTTGCAGCACATGCCGGTCTTTATATGTGCGTTATGTACACACACATACATTATATGTACGTATGAAGACATATTTACAAACACTGTCACTTGAAATATTTCTTGTGGTCGTTGACGTGACCCCCTCCTTAGACGTGCACTTCTGGTTGAGCGCTTTAGCTGGGAAAGCATTTCCATAGGCTAAATCAGCGAATCATTACAAGCACGTTATTTCCCTCTGAATTTATAATGTTATATTTACCTTTGTATTACGATATTCCTTTACGTGGTATAATGGTTTAATTTTTGGTATCATACTCTCTTAAATATTTCCACAGCTAACTGATTTATGGATCAGTACAGCCACAGCCAGTTAGTAAGAATCATCGCTTTTCGAATATCTAGTCAGAAAGAAATTTTGATGTGTTCTAAGTTCTCGGTTCCATTCGACATTATTTGCAATGTGCCCAGTTCATCAGCTGCAGGGAGTCGTAGAAAGGCATGACCATCTCTAAGGAAAGATTAATGGGTATCATATATCTCACTGCTTCATAAAACATTTTATTCGAATTTAATTCTCTGGTTTATGATGTGCGGATATTAAATAATGAAATTGAGCACCCCGAGGCTGTACATTTAGTGTAGAGCGAAGCGAACGTAGGGTAGACGGTCTTGATGTTTCCGAAGTAAACAATTCTCAGTCTTTAATTCTGTGTGGTTTAGTTTGCTTTGGTGGAAGAGACAATTGTTTCATTTCGTTGGCGTCATTGTTAGCATAAAAATCGAACAGCACGTGAACCGATTGTGTAAACAAAGTTTGTTGAGAGAACAAGTAAGGGAATATAGCCCAGATCTTTGGAAGAATAACGTAAGGAAATGTGCCCGATCACATTACTCTCACTGTGAAGCAATTTTTAGCTGATAAACACATTCCTTTGCTCAAACATTCCCCACATTCGCCAGATTTTGGTGATTCCCATAAATGAAAATCGTTTGGAAATGAACAAATTTTCAGTATCCAGAAGTTACAAGAAAAATGGCAAACGTGTTTAAGAAGGTAAAAGTTGGTGAACTGCAGATATACTGTGTGTGAACAACGAAATATGTGTAAAAAGTGGTGTAGGTGTTTTAGAATAACGCCGACGAATCCCGGCAAGTTATTCCTTACAAAATTATAAGACTAAAACCCATGTACCATTTTTCCATTAAGTTTTTATTAAGGGAGCTAATCGCTCCCACAATTAGAGTTTTCGAAGTGCTTTTATTTTAGAATATCATAAAGCATTAGAGTATTTACGTAACAATTGGTGAATAATGGTCTGAATAATGGCGTTCTCACATCTCTGAAAATGCGGTTGGTAATATCAACCACCCTCCCCCTCCTTCGTAAGTTGAATGGGAATTGCCACCCTGTTTTCATGAAACTTTGTAACGCCAAACTTTAAACGATTTGTAAAGACAAATTATGAATCAGCACGTCTAAATTAAAAAAAAAAAAAAAAAGCTGACTTGACGGAACACTCTCAGATGAACGGTTTTCGAGAAATCCCTGCGGACATTTCAAAACAGATGGTGAGTGGTCGAACAGTTCCTGTAAACTGTGTGATTAGTACACTTACTTTTGTAAATTAAGGAGTTTGTAATGTTTCAATAGATTCGTTTGCTATAGTATTGTCTTCCTTGCTTTCATTTTTCAGTCACGTATAACTACCACTTATTTTATCTTATTTACTAGTTTGTCCCCTTGGTGTTTAACAATACATCAACGTGCCATCATCATTCGGGTATGAAACTCACCTGGACTCACGCCTAGCACATGAATCTTTACATGTTTGAAGTGCAGTGAGTGCTATTCGTTTTTCACTCGCGTATTGTTCAAGTCCTGAATGTGGATTGCCTACCCCTCATGCCACTCACCGCCTGTTTTGGAATTTCCACAAGGATTTCTCGAAAACTGTTCAGATGAGAGTGTTCTGACAAGAAGCATTTTATCTTTATTTAGAGGTGCTAATTCATAATCCACCTTAACAAATCGTGTACAGCGTTGTTCCACATAGTTTCAAGAAAACATAGGGCGGCAACTCCCGTTTACTGAGTGAAGAGAGATGGTATTACCAACCGATTTTTTAGAGGTGTATGACTTGTGTTGTACATATCATTGTTCACCGACTTGCAACTTAATCGCAGGTACTCTGATATTTTTACTATAAGCATTTCCAAACTCAATTTTTGGGAGGCGCATAGCAACTCTTGTTAATATTAACTCGAGGGTAAAGGAATAACCAAGCGGAGTTTTGCGGTGTTGTTTATATAGGACCTACACCCTACATAGGTACGTTGTATGGATGATATTTAAGGTAAGTTTTGATATTTTGGCACTAGAACACATTTTCCCCCCTTAAATCCCATTACTTAACAGGCACCTCGTATGGCAGTATAGGGATACTAGTTTTTTTTTTTTTTTGGGAAGGTTAGAAATTCATACCGACCAAGCTTTATTGAGATTTTAATCGTTGATTATTTGCAAGTTTTAAAATTAATTTTATATGCAAGTTGAGCTGAGTGTATTCTCTCAGCCAGCATTTATCACTTTTTTTTTTTTTAATGATTCGTCATATTTGTGGGTGGGTATTATGTTGGTAAAATTGGTGGGCGTGACAGAGGAAGCAGCTGCGCTGTGCACAATTAGTTGCGACACAACAAGCAACAAAGGGGCGTTTCCATTGGAGGACGTGCTTGAAGTCCAGCCAGCCAGAGACAAGGATGCGTGCGTGTCTGGATGACGAGAACAGTTCAGGAGAATTGGTGGCACGACCTCTGCATGTCCGGAGACGTCACGGCTCGCTCGCAAAGCTCTTCGCCTGGGCGTCAGTAAGTAGAAATATATTGACGTACCCATTTCAATCAATTACGTCCCATTGCCACAATCACGGCTCTCAACAAAAAAAAAAAAAAACACTCGTGGAGCGAGTCAGAAGAGCTGCGTCGGACCTCAGGCAGTCACGAGAGTCGGCAACCCTCTGGGCTGAGAATACCCGCGTTACGAAATAGCCGGTTTAAAGTTCGGATTTCTGGTTTATTGCCAGATGTAGCAACATGTGACTGTGGACATAGGCAAGCAGATATCGCATCTGTTGCAAACAGTGAATACAATCCTGTCGCTTAGATACCATGGGGAATATTTGAATAACATAGCTTGAATAATACCAAAACCGACACCACACTTTTAAGAACTTGAAATTTGATTACAGCTGTTCATGTGTTAGATATAATATTAACGTGAAAGCTTATTTTTTTCTGAGAAACCAGGCGATTATGTACCGAGTGAAGCGTTAAAAGTTATCACACATACCTTAGGTCTTTCAGCAGCAACGTACTTCGCGCATTATTCGTACAGAAATGGCAACCCGCAAATAAAGAAGAGCCAGAATTACACACAGGGACACACCACAATAATTTAAGCGTTATTAAACCTATATGCTAGCATCCGAACGTAATTTGTAAATTATTTTTTAATGCATGGCAGCTTTCGGGGCCTCCGCATCCCGTTTAGAGCGAGTACCAGGAATATTTACTTGCGGTTTAAAGGTGCGGAAGCCTGTTCCTAAAATTCTCCTCTTATTTGTACCGATTTCACGAAACTGTGGAGGCTCATTTCCAAATGTCTCGACTTCGTCATGAAGAGAGACGACACACAACTTTGCAGCACTTCAAACTGATACTGCCCTGTGGCAAAAGCTGAATTGAAGACGTCAGAATTTCTTTTCGAGCGTTTTCAGTCATGTTCAAATTGGTGGTATAGGCTGTTCACGGTAAAGTGAGCACTTTTGAAAGCCGTGCTCAAGATATACTTATATGCACGTTGTGTAGTCTTTCACCTTATGTAAAATTATCGTTGTCATAGGCCTCATCACTTTATTCATGCGTTGATCAAGTGAGACTTTAAAATTATTATAAAAGTAAATATTTTACAAATCTGCTCACGTTTACATTCCGATTTATTAAAAGAAACAGAAAGCGAAATAAATAATTTAGTCGTCACAAAAGGTTACTTAACACTTTTTATTCGACGTTGACGTATGGAACTACTTTCCATCCATCGTTACCAACTTTACTGTGCGTATGTAACTAAGTGAGCCCGCTAAAATAAATGCAGGTAGAAATAGTGAAATTTCTCTAAGGTCGATTTCAAAAGTGCTCACTTTATCGTGAACAGCCCTTATCGACGGAAATTATTCACAAGGGACTAATTGTTTCAGTGAAAGAAAGCAGTATCCTGAGCAATGCTATAATGATGGAATGAAAGCGTGTTTTCTTCTGTTCCCTGTTTCTGCTGGTCTCCGATGATGTATTGGCTGCTTTACTTGCTCGAAGTCTGGCGAGTATCATCCTGGAAATGGAAGTAAGCGACGCTGTTACCTATAACTGCGTTCAGTTCTTTGTAAAGCCGTTTCCCTTGTAGTGTGTTTATCCTGGTACAAATCACGAGGTGTATAAGACTATAATAATATAATCCTGTTAACCGGTATTTCACAAAGCAAATTCGCAATTTTGGCGGACTTGCGAATGCTAGACGTATGTCTGTGAGCGAGTGAGTGAAGAGATTGGGGTGGCTCGTAACATCGAGGTCTTGAAAGCTGTTCAGTGTGAAGCGAGCTGAGTATGGAACAGCGCCGGAAATGAAAGGGCGGGGGAAAAGGAAGATCCTCGAGAAAACCCGCCGACCAGCATGATTCCCACTTGCGAAAATCCGGGAGTGACCCCGCCGGGAATCGAACCCGGTTCGCCTAGGTGGGAGGCTGTAGTAGTCTAACCAATTCACCACCGCGGCCCCACGTATGTATGTCGTCATCAAAGTACGCATTGGCCTCGGTGTTATTAACCGAGTCAAAGTGATTGTCGTCGCAGATGTATTCAATCCGCAGCTCTTGCGTCAGTTGCGAAATCCAGCAGGATCGTATCGTTCGTGCAAATCGGATTGCCAGGGATGAATTGGAAGCAGCGCAGGCAGGCGGGCGTTTTGGCGGCCATCCCCTCCACGGCGGGCGCCGAGCACCCAGAAGGCCCCGAGCGTAGCCGCGAGGGACGTCGAAAGAGGACAACGCAGGTGGGGCTGGTGTTGTGGGGGGGGGGGGGGGCATTGGAGTGGAGGACGCACCGTGTGACGTCCTGTAGGCGGCCGCGGAGAAACTATAAATTGTGCCGGCCGGCGGCAGTTGTTGAGCCGTGGTTGCAGAGTGCACCCAACACCCAGCCGCGTGTCTACCAGTAGCAGCCGGGATCTTGACGAGCAAGCGAGCCCTCCGGTCGCGTTCGGAACCTTCTCCAGCGTCGGGCCCGTCGCCGCCTACCCCTCGGTCCGCGGTTCGACTTGTACAAGTTAGAGGCCACGGCCAGCCACAATTGGCGAGGCGATTGTGCAATCCGGTGGTCTGCGAATTGTGTCAGCGGCTCGGGGCAGTGTTCGGCCAGACGCGGTCGGTAGGTTTGGCGAGCCTGCAAGATGGTGAAGGTGCTGCTGCGCGCCGACACGCACGTCGACATCCGAGTGCGGCCGCATGAGCCGCTGCCGAGGTGCACGTGGAGCCAGGTAAGGAGCTTGCACACGCATGTAACGCACTCAGCATTAAGGCTCTCGCCGGCTTCGAAAGTACTGAGAATTTCGTATACACTCTATTCGAGGTTTCTTCAAACTTTTTGAAACAAACCTTTGAAATCACCCCATGTATGACGTGATTGGTTGTTTTCTAAGTATGTCGCGTATCACAAACGTTTTATACTTGTTTTATCATAAAAGTAACATATTAATAATTAGATTGAACTCTTGCTTATATTATATGTATAAATTATAACATCTAATTTATAATTAATGTGAAGAAAACCAGATAGAAAATAGGCGTGTTGTTAATGCCTTGTAAGTAACAGTTCTTATGCAAAATATTAATACATTAAGTGCGCACGAATGTGGTGCACTTTCCTCCTGGTGTAATTTTCCGGACTTGGTTAAGCTTTGTTAGCATGAGGCAGAGGAATATCATGGAAGCAGAACTTTAGCAAGGCTTCAGAAATGTCGGAAATAACCGTGACGGGACTATATAGGAAAATGCATGTTAATGAAATGCCGTTTTCTTGGCTTTCCTGTTAAAGATAGATGTATACCACCGAGAACGTTTTGAGCAGAAAAATCGGGCTTCGTTGCTCTCGAAGCCTTTTGTAACACTAATGTATAGCCAGTTTCCCAGAAAGATAATAAAACTTAATAATTAAATACAAAATTACTAAAAAGGTATGGTCATATTTGCGTCGATACAGAGCTTGAGAGTATCATTTCTCACACATAGAAATTTTTTTTTTCAAGTTTATATTTTCATAATTGCTTTCAAAAAAACAGATTTTCATTAACATGTATTTCCCTGTACCAAATTTTCACAGCTTTCAAACCAGGCAACAGCCTTAAGGGGTCTGCATCATAAAAAGACAGTAAGGCTGGACTCACTATAGTCCGTCGCATCCGTCAGTCGTCCGTCTGTCCGTCGGTCACATGATCTTCAACCAATCGCAGGGCAACCTTTTTTTACTATCCGCCCATCTGTCAAATATTTACTAAACTTTAACTTTCGACGGACGGACGGATTAGCCACCGCATCTTGACGACATGCCTTAGACGTTAATACGCATTTTGAAATAAAATGCCAGACGGTGGATTTGTGTTTATTTATCTTTGGTGGTAAATTCGGAAATTTAAAAAATAAAAAAAATATTACAGATAAATTATTATCGCGTAAAAAAAAATATTTCCACTAAATGTTTTTCTCTTGAAAATGTATCTCCAACCAAATATTATGTATATTTCCAAATAAAGAAAGATCGCCATGTTAAGTTGCCACACTGAAATTTTGGTGTACAGAAGGATTGGAGAGCGATGGATTGCTGTGAATCGCTCTCAACTGACGGACGAAAACGACAGATGGATGACTCCGGGACGAACGAACGACTGGCGGATTAGACGGACTATTGAGTCCACGTTAAGTAAGCAGCAGCAGTTTTCCCACCGCATTGGCTCTACCCTAGTCCAAAACAATGGAGTTGCCACTGCTTAATGCACTGGAATTATTTTGTAAGTCTTTATCGTAGCCAATCGCCGAAAAACATACATATAACAAATATATGTTTAAACTTTTATTTCAAATTACACTACAGTATTAATTTGTACTGACATTCGAGAAAAGCAACCGTCGAAATCAAACATACGAATAACTTAACAGCTGTTTTAATTTTGATGGAATACACTGTACACTAAGACGCGTTTCTATGTTTCAAACTTAAGCAGCAACATCGATATTGTGTCGGCTGAATTTTGGGAGTTTTCTGCTCACTGGATAATGCTTATTACTTAAGTTTCTTGTTGTATTTATTGTATATTGTGTTCGCAGAACTAAGAGTGTTTAAAAGTCAAAAATTATTTTCTAGAATTTTAGTATATTACTTGTGCTTTTGTTGTGACATGAAACAATAGCACGGAAAAAGTATGAAAATGGCGTAAAATTACTTTACCTAAATACTTTGTGGCAGTCACAATTTTTTTTCCCGTTGCAGAATAACTCGTGTCGACATAAAGATATTACTTATCATTCTGTTGCCGCTAAATTGTATCATTGCAGCACGAATTTTGGTAACATTCAAATTAAATTTCATTCATTGAAAAGGGAAAATATCTTATTTAGATGACTGTGAAGGTGTTTTGCATCGCTATTAAGTTCAATTAATTTCATTACTGTGGAAGGTGTTTCGAAAATTAACAATTTCTTTGAAATTTTTTAAAAATAGTTTTAATTACCAACGCGCTACTTTTATAGTTATGCAGAAACACTCTTTACACGCAGTTGATGCGACATTTCCATTTAGTTATGATTCATTATTTTTATATAATTTATATTTATTGTTTGGGCATGATGAAACACATGTTAAGTGCACGTGATAACAAAAATTTCATTTTAGATGTCCTTCATTGACTCATTGTAATATGTATTGTATCACGTAGTAACGAGAGGATTGACCTATCTGTGTAACACCTCAACTTTTTGATTTTTAGTTTCGATATTTCTTAAAATCCAGGGAATGTATCTGGTTACAATTGCATTCCAAATCGGGATACCAACATCTATCATGTTTACCGTCTGCCCAATTGTTATTTTACTGTCTCTTAACTGAATTTGGCCTAGATGAAAGAAAAATTTGCAAATCGCATTTCCGCTAATCCACTGTCGTAGTCACAGTTTGTTGATATTTTTACTTATAGGCTGTCCACGTTAAAGTGAGCATTTTTTAAAACTTTCTCGTTTGGAATAACAGTATATATATATATATATATATATATATATATATATATATATATGTATGTGTGTGTGTGTGTGTGTATGTGTTATATTAGTGTTCGACAACTTCAGAGTGCGGTGGAATGTACACACTGTGTTTGTTACTTATATGGCAAAATTTGTTTACAAAAGGTTGTTAAATGATAAAATATGGCTGAACAGAAAATGTAACTAGAACCTCAAAAGTACTCACTTTACCGTGAACAGCCTATACTTAATTTTATTTTCGTGCGTTTCTTCATACCACATTTGTCTAGAGAGAGGGTCTTTTTGCGTTAACTGTGTTTTTGCACAGGGATCGAATTCGGAACTCTGGGATCCAAGGTTTTTTTTGTTTAGCTAGCTGCCAACTGTACAGCAGTGAATTCCTCTTATGAAGTTTGCGTCATTTATGTTTATTGTTCGCAGCTCAGATCATGTGTAGGTGCTTGTATTTAGCGTCACCTGACGCCATATGTACTCTAAATTCGAATAAGTGGGAAACCACTGATTCGCAGTGAAATTCAACTACTCTTATCAGTGAAAATGGCTCCACTTAGTATCAGCGGAAAACCACCAATTGTTTCAGTGGAAAAAAGTTCACTGATTGATTAAGTGACGAGTGACGGCTGACTTCAGTGGCGAATTAAATATTTATTTTCTTGACTGTAGTCAAATAACTACGTGAAATAAACATATTTGCGATAGTTTACTATGTACCTACATGGTGCTATTTACCGTAATTTAAAAAAGTACAAAAAGTTTCGCAGGTGGCCGGGATAGAACTCACGCACCCTTCGACTGTAGGCCGTTGCCTTGCCATCTGAGCTAGCACGCCGAATCGAAACGATTGGCGGGAAATATATGTGAAATCGTGTAGTTTGAATCTGTATGCTCATACTTTTCGTGTTTGGTTTGATTGGTACCGTTAGGATTGTTAAATCGAATAGTATGTATGAGAGCACTCTCTTCCCCACATTAAATTCAATTTAAATCTTCAAACAGAGCGCTGTGACGATTACATGGAATAGAAATAAAAGACGTAAAAACGGAATGAAAGGCTGTGTGTTCATATGACCTCGTAAAATGGCGTTTTGTAGAACGAAACACATTTCAGAAAGTATTCGGCATTATTATATTAGTTTATTCGTTGTTACTTAACTTGATACGCGTTGTATAGCGGCCATTTTTAAACGATGCCCGATGGTCATTTTTACACGCATTTTCACTGATCCATCTGTAGAAAATAATTAGAGACGGAGCAAGTTGCTCAGATGTTTCACTGGTCCGGCAGTCAAAAAATAAACCACTGAAAAAACTGAAAAAAAAAAGACTGACGAATCAGTGGGAAATGTCACTGAATCAATCAGTGAAGGAAAGATGGCATTTTTTAATTTGGTTCATCAGTTTAATTCACTGAAGTGACTGTTGTATCAGTCAGATACGTTTGACTGAATGAAACAGTGAAATTATCACTGATTCAGATTTAGAGTGTGTGTTGCTCAAGCGGGTAGGCTATATCATTATATGTCCACGTTTAACGTTCACTTATTACCATCACTTGAGACGCTTCCTGAGCGCACCTGTCGTTTTAACGAGCTTAGGTAGACGCTTCCGTCTACAATATTAGGTAGTTTTCTTAGCGTTATTTCATGTTAAAATTCCCCCACTGGATGTCGCAAACATCCGCCGCGAACTAGCTACCTATATTAATTCCAGACCAATTTAACATAGACAGTCTCAGGGTGACAGTAACGTAGGCCTACTAGACCAACAGGTTAATACGGGAGATCACAATAACGTAACAGTGGTTACATTTTTTTTTTTTTTTTTACGTTGTGGTCAGTGTTACACTGGCAACTTGACCACGCAGAGAAATCTACCTGCAGCGGTAATAGTAACTAGCCTACATTCAGCTGAGGTAATGAAATTATAACACACCTAAAGGCTGTTCAGGATAAAGTGAGCACTTTTGAAATCAGCCTTAGAAAAAAGACACTGCCCTTGCGTGCATATATTTTAACGTGTGCACTGCGTGACATGCGCCCAGGAAAGTTGGTAACGATGGATGGAAATTAGCTCCGTATCTTACCGTCGAATAAATGTGATAGGTAACCATTTGTGATAATTTAAATGATTTCTTTAGCTTATTGTTTTATTTACTGCTTCCAAATGTAAAAATAAGATTTTTAAAACAATTATTTTGCTAATAATTTCGGAATTTCACTTGACTGATGCATGAATAACGTGATGATGCCCATTAAAACGTTAATTATACTTAAGGCGGAAGACTACACAACGTACATACAAGTAGATCTTAAGCACGGCTTTAAAAAGTGCTCATTTTTCCGTGAACAGCCTATATCACTAAGAAAGTTGTGTTGCCATTAATTTTGACTTTCTTTCCTCTTGAATCCTTCAAACGATACAGTATTTATTTTATCCTCACAGGCCAGTCAATAAAGTAGAGGAAGAATATTATATAAGCAGGAATTTCGTGGCAGGGTAGATTTATTTTATCTTGACGATTGCTATCAAGGCCTTCTTAACGTCCCTGGTTTTATGCTTGAAAGCTTAGTGGGAGACGGCTTAGAGACTAACTTATAACCTAACTTAAATTAATTCCCATCCCTTGCGCCGGATTCGAACCCAGGGCCTCCCGCACCCCATATCGGTGGCCCACCAACCAACTGCTCCACGGGAGGTCGCATTGACTGTTTCTAGTATGCTGAGAAGGCCTAAGACTTTTCTGTAAAAATAGTGCTCGCATTATGGTTTTTTTCTATTATATCAATTGTTTCACCCCCTGCATTCTACATTTAACAAATTTTTTTTTCCGTTAGCACTTGGTTTATGTTAACATTGTTTTTGAGATTGAAATTAATTAGTAAATATTTGTACTGAACTCTTTGTATCCTGTATGGCAGTACTTTCGTTCGAACAAATTAGAAATGCACTTCATTAAATGACTGTCTACAGCATTAACAAATTACAATGTTTATTATGTTCATATCTACTAAGTGTGAGTACTTGAATTTGTATTACACATTTTAAATATATACTGTTCCTTTGTATATTCTTCGGTATGTATTGAGCAGTTTTAAGTCGATAACATGCCCTTTGTATATTTTTTATATATCAAGATCAATTACTATTTGCGTGTTTTTATCCGGAAAGCAAGAAGGGACATTATTGAACTCTTTATTAATGTTTGTGGCAGGAGGAAAGTTTTAAAGATATGTTGTTCTCTAATTATCACCTAGGAACATTTTTACGATTTCAGTTTCAGCGTATACCTACAGCATTATGCTTGTCGTGTTGTTAATTTGTTAATTAATACTGTTATATGATGATCGTATGTCTGCTGAAATATATAGAGCAACAAATCCCTCAATGGGCATGACATTCTAAAGCGTATTTGATTTGATTTAGTAGAGGAGGCAGGGATGATCAGGCCAAAGGTGCACGCACACTTTGACCATCTAAGGCTGTGTGTTTCCTGTTGGTCGGGCAGAAAAACTATCTCAAAACCTGCAATGGCATCCGGAGTCTAACCAAGACGTCACCGCGTATGCGTCAGTAGCATCATTCAAGTGAGCGTCTTTTTGAGGAAAATCATTTCTGACACATACTTAGAGCTTTGAAAAGCTTCTAGTTTCGTGCTCTGGATTTATAAAAAGGAACTCGTCAACTTTTCGTTCATACTCGTCGTCTTAGCATGAGAATGGGGAACACGTCAGCAAAGGACGTGCTCAATGAACAGTAAACGCCAACACAAGCAGCCAGCAGCGAGTGCCAAGGTCACTCGTCACGCACAGCGTCCAGACTGGTTCGCGTGACGCCAACCGAGACTTGAGAAACCCAGGTCCAGATGATGCGCACTGCCAAGGGTTGTTGCCTGAGTCGCGCTCTGTTACATCATCAACGTTCGCGTGTGCAGAAACTTACCTTCAACTCAGGAAATTGTGCGAATTATTTTTTCTCTTATGAAATTCGCTTTTTCTCATCTTCCATGCCTTAAGAATGCCGCGTAAATAGGCGTCCATAAGGTGAGCAGAACTAAGTGAAAATTATTTTTTTTCAAGAACTTTTCGACATGTTTGAATGATGTCTGCTTAAGAATTGCAGTAAAGAAATATTTAATGTCCGAAGACTAGTTTCGTTTTCTATTCCCGTTACTAATGTAAAAAAATACTGCCGTTTCCACAATCATCGGAAGGTGTAAAAACTTGATGCATTACGCTAGAAAATGGCAGGGCCACAACTGAAAGTTTCGTACAGATATTCCGACTAAAGAATGCACGCGAGTTCAATGCCGTGCATGTAGAGGCGATGAGGCATGCGGCGCGCTGTATAGCGTGTCCTTAGCTCTTATAGAGCTTGGACACGCTATACAGAATGTTCGAAAACTCATTGCCCAAACTCCAGACATAGTTTCTTTGCACTACTAGTAACACCAATGCCCCATATACTTATTCCCGGAAACGTATTTTTATACGAAATAATTGTGTTCAAAGTTGCGGCGTACAACATTTGCAGAACAAGGCGGTGCGATCATGCGTGTAGGACAAGTTGCATAAAGGCTGTTCACGATAAAGTGAGCACTTTTGAAATCAACCTTAGAAAAATTTCACTGCTCCTACCTGCATATATTTTTGAATGGGCGCACTGCGTGACATGCGCCCAGCGAAGTTGGTAAGGTTGGATGAGAAGGAGTTCCATATCTTAAAGTCGAATAAAAAGTGTTAGGTAACCATGTGTGATAACTTAAAAAATTATTTCTTTCCCTTTCCAATTTTTAATGCATAGAAGTGTAAAAATGAGCAGATTTTTTAAATATTAACTTTTATAATAATTTCACAGTTTCCCTTGACCGACGCATGAATAAAGTGATGAAGCTCTTGGCAATGTTAAATTTACATAAGGCGGAAGAATAAGCAACATGCATACGAGTAGATCTTAAGTAAGTCTTCCAAAAGTGCTTATTTTACTGTGAATAGCTTGTAGGAAGTAGGCGCATGACACATCATTACTACACACGAATAGTCACGCGCCTACTTCATATGCAACCTTGTCTTACATGCATGATCGCATCGCCCTGTTCTTCAGACATTGAACGCCGCCACTTCGAACACAATATTATTAGATATTAAAATACGTTTTCGGATATAAGTGTATAGGGCTTTTGTGTTATTATAGGTCCAAAGAAACTATTTCTGGAGTTTGAGCACTGAGTTTCCGAACACTCTGTATACGTCCTGGTAGGCTGTTCTTCGACGTACGTAAGCAACAGGCGTGAAGGGGAATTACCGCGTCTCAGCAGTGTAGAGGTAGCTTGCAGGTATATGCTGTTCACGGTAAAATAAGCACTTTTGAAAGCTTGAACGTTCTAGCTAGCCACCCGAGCCAGGCATTGCCGCGACCTCATCGAGTGGACAATGATTGGGTTTCATGCCTTCGCTATAAAGCAAGTCCTTCAGCTTAATTTTGTGATGTCTATAGGCTCCCTGCTCGTGTCTTATTGGCCGACTTCGAAGCTCTACTCCTCATTGTTATGCGCAAGTGTTTAGTTGGACATCACCAGGACATCTTCCGAAATAGACATTTTGACACGCATATTTTTGGTGGCACAGCTTCTTTTCTCGTGTAATTAATGGTATAATTCTTAAGTATTCTAAATATCATGAATGGCAACTATTATATAAAATTATGCATCTAACATTTATAATTTCTGGGGCAGATTGTACAGCGACAATTGCTTCCAAAGTTGGTGTGTGACTTCGAAGGTGCAGTTGTTAAATTTGTATTTGAAATATTATGTAAGGTTTTTGAAGGTGTAAAATAAGCACCTGTGCAATCTTAAAGTTAACGAATACATGCAATTACTGAAAACCCGTCGATATCATGAACCACCGAGCAAGAGCTAGTGTAGTATGTTTATTTAAGACGATGTGTTTTAGGATATTATTAATTAAAATTTAAATCACTGAAAGTCAAAATAAATCACTAAAAGATTCCACCGATAAAGAGAGCGATAACACGTGGATTACTTCAGTAAACCGTTTTCACGCGTTTACAAGTGATTTCTACAGATTTGCAATAAATTGGACTGCCCAGAGTCTATGATTGCTAGCACATTACACCGATTCGACCAATCAGGAAATGTGAATGAACTTACCTCGCACTGACTCTATCACTGATTCAAATTGATAGTTAAAGTTATGATGACGCATCAAATATTGTAATCGAAACGAACTTCTTTTATGTATTTAAATAAATATGTATACCTCTTACTTTAGCTTAATTGTCGTCTGGTCGCAGTAGCTAACTGGACGAAAGTCCATTTAGCATCACTTCCTCGGGTTCATCAACACTGTATAATTGTAGAAGAAGTTTGGTAAAATATTTACCCAAAAAAACTGTAGAGTATGTCACCGCTCCTCAAGCTTGCTTTGTAGCTGCGAAATCATGCTTTTTCTGCTGTTTAATTCCGTTGAAATTTATGCAAAAATGATTTTTTAAACGTGGAAATATTAAAAATATATCTGTGTATAATGATGGGAAAAACTGTATGAATTGACCAAATGAGGAATGAGGTATTAATATGGGGTGGGATGGGACAGAAATACATCATGACGATAACAAAGGATAACATCTGGGTTATGTCACGAAGTACATATAAACTGCAGTGGAATATTATCCAAAGTTTAACGTTTCTATATATTTAAATATTCTTTATCCAATATTATTTCTGGTTGTGAAAAGTTGAGAAGTTTGGCTGGTTTTATTAAGAAAAAAAAAGATTAGCGGAACAATTACGAACATGTCATTGAAAAAAAGTATCAGTGCAGATGTTTTCAAACTTCTCTGCATAATACGACTTCTCTGCATAATACATCGATTATTTCTGGAGTTTGACGATTGTCTACTGTGCCCAGATTAGTTTACGCAGTACAGAGGAAGACAGCCTGAAACTAGGATGGTTAATGGCCGACGAAACACGTTTATTACACGAAATGTCCGTTCGATGTCGCCTAATCCGTAGCGGCCACGAAATAAACCTACACCATCGAGGTTTGATCTGTTCCCATTAGCAAGCTATCGTGTAGTTGGAGTTAATTAGGTAATATCATCAAAGGATTACCAACAAACCATTCCATCGTCATTCCAGTGCAAAATGGAGCTATGTAGCGAACATTAACTTCGGTAACATGAACGTACGTCCTAAATACAGTGGTAGCAATTTATCACGGTGAAAATTTTGTTTTATTTTTGACGTTCCCGATTTTATGCATCAAGTGTCTATCAAATCCCAACTGAAGGACTAAGTTTAGCTGAATATACAGCACGTTCCAACTGCTGCTTTGCATTTTTGGTTATTTCTTATAACGACTTTGTGTTAAAAAGAATTATATACAACCGCGTTGATAGTTATTTATCCATTTTTGTATTCATTAGTACAAGTATGTATTTGAAATAATGATGCAGTCAACATATTTCTGTCTCTCTACAATTAGGCTTTGACAACGATTGCTAATGAATGATCGGGAAACCAGGTATATGTCACGGAAATGGAGATATCCGGGTATGACGGCTGACCTCAATTATAAGAGGTGTACCCAGAACTCGACGTGAAGCAGATACCATGGCTTTGTCAGTCATTTGTGCTACTCGTTACTCTACACCGCACGCTCTCATGAATACTTTGCAGCCTGTCAGGTGTGTGTGGAAACTCTGATACATCCGTAACATACACGTTTTGTGCATAGCATTTTGACATAATAAGATAGGCCTTTATGTGATCTTTGAATGTATTAATTTTCTCGTCCGTAGTTTACTTGTCTTAAGTATCTTTTCGTGTTCAGTCTTGTTATTTCCATGACATAGCAATGGCGAATGTCCAAAAATCTTCATCTAGTCATAGGCCTATAGGGTTTTATCAATACCAAAAACTAAATCGGTAAATTTTTACTACAATGTGTTCCCTGGGGGAAAAAAAAAGACGGAATTCTTCTTGACAATCGCAAGGAGATATTTACGAATCTAGTACAACATTCTTCTTATACGTCATAATTATACCACTACGTGGTAAAATTCGCATAAAGTAGTGTAATACCACTTACACGCAAGATAATTTTAATTTGCAGCGAACAGAAGAGTCCCTTATTTTAATACAACTTCCAGCCTGTTTTTAAATAGTTGTTCATTTTATATCAGTCCTGTTAACTTCAGTTACATGATAGAAAATTTTACGTGAGAATTCTTATGACTAGGATTGTAACTTTCTATGGTCACACCTATAAATGTAGTAAGAGTATTTAAAATCACAATATTATTCTTGATTAATTTCTTGTCTTTATTTTCTTCGTTATGGTTAGAGATATGCCACAAATGCAAGAATGCACGTAGGAATGTTAACTATATTTCAAGCTCAGATAAATAACGAACAGTTTCTTCGCGATAACAGTGAAATATGCAATAAATACGTTTTGCAACACTAGAATGAGCTGAGCCAGTGCACCCAGAAAGTACATTACGCGATTTTACCTGCAAAATATCAACTATGTCCTTCTTTGCAGTACTATTTAGTTTGCTAAATTAACTCAACTATTGATAACACGTGTGAGTCATGATAGTGAGAGTATTTACGATTGCTCTGAAATTAAGTCGTTTACGATTACTCTGAAATTAAGTCCAAGTCATTGCTCTTTCTGCTGTCCACTCTGATATAAAGAGGTCAGTCTAATTCGTCAGCCATTCTGTGATACGAAAACGTGAGTGACGTTTATAAAACAGCAATTAATATTTTTGATTTCATCGTGGAAATTAAGTATTCTTTGCCTAATAAGTTATAGGTTACACTTATTAACTTTGTTATCATTACCAGATTATTTGTTAAAAAATCAACACAGTTAACATATTTCCCACGCTGCAAAGTAACGTGCCCTGAAAACGCACGACACGAGATTTCTGTGTTCTTGTTGCACTAAGCCACAGTTAGTATGATCACAACTTTGTGTTCTGTTTCACATTATTTTGACCTGTAAGTTTTATGTCAACGTTATTAGTTAACAGTTAATCTATTTTGTAGCTTAAACACTTCTTGGCGGTTGATGTATAACGTTTTTATGTTTAGCGCTGTCATGTGGCATTTGCCAAGTTACATGTAATTTTTTTTTTAATGTTGAAATGCGTAGCTTTTGAAGTTGCAACATTCTTCTCTGTTCTGTCACGTGTCTCTTGTGCTCTGGAAAGGGCTATTATAGGGCATTTATTCCTTCCCTTCTTCGTAGCAATTTATATTTTACAAAAACCGACCACCTTTATGAAGAAGGTTGCTCCTAGTTTATGTATTCACAAGGTTTCGACAACAAAGGTGTTTAAAAAAATCTGTTTCCGTAATACGACCGTGTTACAATGTTGCGTTATTGTTTGCAGATGCGTGTGTTTATACACAGTACACTGAGGCTGGAGGGGCCGCGGTGTTGTGGTAGTCAGACTACTCGCCTCCCATCAATGCGAACTGTATTATATTCCTGGCGGTTTACGAGGATTTCTGCGCGTCGAAAACTTGGCGGGCATTGAAGTTGGCCGGTGCTCCCGTTTCCCCCGCCTTTGCGTTCTGCCGCTGCTCCATACTCACCTCATTTCGCCCTCACTGATGCTCAATACCTCGCACGAAATATTTTTACGTGGGGCAAAGCTTTCTGTTCGTTTTCTATTGTATTCCTTCACAAAGTTAACTAATTCAAATCACGTGTTCTTCATGGTGTCTACTATATGTTTTCCACGGAGGTTCCATCATAATAACTTCATAAAGTTTTACGAGTTAAAAATTAAATTTATTTAGACGGTATCGACAAGAAATACTTTTCGTATAATATAGTGCGCAAAAATATCGAAGCGTCCGTCTCAGGTCTGAGTGAACTGAAAAAAGAAGAAGAAGCAAAACGTTTCTTTCGTCGTGTGTTCAGACATGACTCTGGATACCATATAGCATGCACACTAACACACATGCCATTTCATAATCACTGATTGACCAGACTGTAAAAACTTCTTAATCGATTTCCGCAATAACTGATTCACTGATTCGGGCTCAGAGTGTACTGTCTCGCTACTTATTTCTCTCTATATTCGTGTAAAACGTAAGGAAATTCCTTTGATTGTCCGTTTAAATATTTCGCCGTTATTAAAACTGCCAGGAATAGAACTGGATGTAAATTCCGTGCCAGCACTGCTTCAGATACGACACTCATCGTTTACGTTAAGTCAAATGCCATTTTCAGTGCTGATTTTAAAAAGTGTTGAACCATCCACGAACCACTCATAGCGGATAATAAAACCACAATGTTGGCGGAACTGTTGATTGCGGATAGATGGACATTGGAGTGGATGAATTTCCGGTCGTTCTGTAGACCGACGCAAACAGAAATTTTGTTTGTTTACACGATCTGCACGTTAACTTCCGCCTACTTCCGGTAACACTCAGTGCGTCTTCGTCTGCGATGCAGTTGATTTTTTGTCACTGCCTTGTACACACTGCGCTGTTAAACACATCGTTAAGTTTCACGTGGTTTTCTTACAATACGTCGGGGAGTGAAAAACATTAGATGGAGTAATGCAAGATAGCAAAACGGATGGATAAATGTGACGATTTTAAATCACATAGCTAATAATTGTGTGGTTCAACAGCCTACTGTATATTATATTTAAAAACCAAAAGAATACACTGGAGGTGTTACGGACCAAGCAAATGAAAAACCTGGCAAGAGACATACGCTAAAAACTTGGAGAGTTTCTCAAAATATAAGATGCTTTATACGTCTTGTTTGTCCAAAAGAGAAAAATAAAGCAAAAAATATATCGTATTGGTTTTAAAACACTTATAACAGTATTCCAGTGACATACAAGACTCAGAGTACAGGGTCGGTACTCATAAAAGTTGCGAAAAAAAAATTTACCGTGTATACATACTTTTTGGAATAACAGAAATGGCTAACGAAAACATTGCTTGTATGTGCAGCAGGCGGCCCACACGAAAATGGTGATTTTGTCGAAATTAGCACAAACCATTAACTACATCCAATGGACTAAAAGGTAATCCAGCCAGGTTAGGAATATTTTAAGAAGCAATGACATTCTTAAAGAAGACGACTTGGTAAAATATTTTGAAGAAAACATCATAAAATATATCGTTGTCAATATTGTATTTGCTTGAAATTTTGTGCCAGTTTCAACCATAGTTACGAGAAGCACAAAAATGATCACCGAAAAAAAAGAGGCAGCTGGCAATCAAGCGGTATCAAATAATTTACTTTTGTATGCACGGTTTGCATATCACATTTTTAATCTCAATGTCGAGGGAGGTATATTAACGTGTTACATGCTATGTTGTCGTACTTACGTATATACATTATCTTCGTATAAGAATAAGTTTTTAAAATTATCTTTAAAAACGTATTTTTTTTAAATTAAAATCATTAATAAATTAGGTATACTGTAATTTTTGGATAGTAGCGAATCAAGTGTTATTTTCTTTCAAATTAGTTTGTATGTACACTATCTACCAAAAAGTAACTGGGCACCTGTGGAGATAGGTAATCCAGTACGTCAGTTGACTTGTGTTTCACGGCCTTCGGCGTAGGACCGCTGGTGTTTTTTCCGTGGTAGCATGAACACAGAGGCCTATTGTAACATTCTGGACAATAAAATGCTCCCAACATTGTGGCGTTTTTACGGAATGGACCCGTGTTACTTCCAGGATGACAATGCCAGGTGCCATGTTTCAAGGGCTACTATGCAGTGGTGCGCCGACAACAATGTTCACCGATTGGACTCGCCCGCCCAGAGCCCCGACCTCAACCCTATAGAATATCTTTGGGACGAATTGGATCGCCGGGTGAGGACTCGTCAGGCGCGGCCAAAATCCATTACTCAACTCATGGAATGTTTGCAAGAGGTATGGCGACGAATCCCCGTGGATGTCCTGCAAACACTCGTAGAGAGCATGCCAGACAGGGTGGCTGCTGTTATAGCAGCAATAGGTGGTCCTACGAGATTCTAACGGGGTGACAACCACCGAGCAAACATCGTGGACAGGTGCCCAATTACTTTTTGGTCGATCGTGTATTTGTTATCGCTCTTTCATACTTCCTCCAGTTCTCCGACTATCTCGATTATTCGACGTTGCTGTGTCCCCGTTCCTGTGGTGGTATTGTATAAACCAAGTTGATGATAGTTTTGAATGTTCTTCGTTGAACTCAGTAGCTCAGTGATACCACAGTGCTTACAATACGTTGTTTGTAAGTAGGAGCTGTCACTCAGTGCGCCGGAGTCATGGCTATTTTCAAAATGAATTCAAACTGCATGGCCATCTCTTATGACGGCTTGTTACTGGCATGACTTCTCAGAACTTCTTTTAGCTCATAAAACTAAAGCTTGTTAGTGGTAACCTTATAAACTATCGTTTAAAAGAATTGTAAACAAATATTTTTTTTTAATTATGTGATATTTGCAATTTAATTCCTGCATTGTAGAAATAAGAATAGGTAGGCGCACTTGCTTTATAAACAGATGATTCAAACAATCGTATACGTCATATTGAGTCCTTTCAGCTTGTCTCACAATTAAGGGTTGAACGGAGGTTCACTATAGTATTATTATAAAATGCAAACGTGACACATATAAAGATTACAGTTGAGTGCATTTTATGGTAGCGTATATGCTGTAATGCCCGGTTGCACCATTAACACGATTTTCAGTTGGATCCGAGTTCCAATGTACGAATGCTGCACCAAAGCGAACGGGCGAGTTCCGATCGTAGATCTCCTGATCTCGGTTCGGAATTAGGATTGAGAGAAAAACTGTTTGTGAATGGCTTTCTCAACGTGACGTCATGATGCAACTGTTTATTTTGAAGTTCGGACATTATCTCTAAGACCTGGATTTTTTACTAAGTAATTTTGATGAATGCACTACAAAATTTCCGTTTCAGTTGTTTTATTTGATTGGAAACTCTTGGCACACTTTTTTTTTTTTCGTTATTTTTAATACCAATATTATTGAAGATGGTGGTTTACATAGAACTAGGTGATGCGATGTTTTGTTTGTTTTAAGTAAAAATAATTGTACGAATTTTACTAAATAATATTCAAGTGTGTATAATGATGTTTTGAATTCCCCCCCTCCCCTTTCCCCCCCCCCAAGAAAATTCAATTTAGCGCTATGTGTTGGCGTATTTTCAAACTACATTTGTCGGCTGCTCTTTCGTGAGCAAAAAATTCGACGTGAGATTTAGGTCGTGCGGAAAATTAGGACAGTTTCTGATATTCTGTATAGCTTTTCCAGTTTTTGGTTTTGTTTGCTCGGAGGGATAATCATGAATTTCATTCTCTCGTTACAAGACATTAATAACATCTTTTATTAATCCTTTGTATCTTATGCTTTGTAAAATGACTCAATTTACATTCTACAACAGTAGAAACAAGCGAATTCATTTCTAAACAATTTAAATATTACCAAGTTTATTTACCAAGTAAATAAAAATATTGAACAGTGTTTTATCTTCACATAACCTGTAGACCCTATTCAACACAGACTTTTATTCTTCTATGTTCACTTTATTAACTTTCAATAAAACAAAATGTATATTTAATTGCCAAACAGAGCTTAAATACAGTATATTTGAATGTTTATGCAATTTTTAATACAAAATTGCTTTTCAATATAACTTTGACATTTTGAAATAAATCACTCGTATTTACTTGATCCGAGATCATTCTCCTGAACCGCCAAAATGCACGATTCAAGGCGAGGTTCTTGTTGGACGCGCCAAACACAATGGACGTTCGTTGCTGTGACGTATTAGCGTGCTAAGTTTGTTTCCGAAGAATCGCATTATAAGCCAAGACAAGTTCGTGTTCACAAGGGGAAAGTTTTATATCACTACTAATATCTTATCCTTCAATGAACGAGATGTGTTAGCGAACATTGATAACAAAGTTACGCGTCTTCAGAACGAAAACGTAAGTGCGCTGAGCAAGCAGTGTGACGAGGCAAGCTAAAGTGTCTGGTTTTCGTTATGTACTTCAGTATAAATACCATTAATCATTGACCGATTCAATTTCGGGCTAAAAACCAGCAATAGCGTATGCGAACACTTTTGATACCCCTGGGTTCAGGTTTGGGCGGATATTAACATCGGGGTCTTGAAAACCCAATAAGGGTGAAGTGATATGAGCATGGAGTAGCGCCGGAATGCAAGGATGGGAGAAACGGGAGTCCCCCGAGAAAACCCGCCAACCAGCGGCACGATTCCCACACGCGAAAATATGGGAGCGACCCCGCCGAGAATCGAACCCGGTTCGCCTAGGTGGGAGGCGAGTAGTCTCTGACCACTACACCACCGCGCCCCTTCAGAATAAGTGTCTTTCGTTAAGAAACCGATACTTATGTTCAATTTAATATCATTGCTAAAAGTATGGCGCTAGAATTACAGCCAACATTGATTTATTTCGCTCTTCTGTATATTCAAGGTTGCGAATTTAAATCACAGGGTTTGCTAACACGCGGAAGACATTCTTTTAGTTGTTAGCGGAGTGAATAACTCATTTGGATAGTCATTAACCTCACTTAACCGCTTGCATAGCTCCTACAGTATGTTTCAACATGTATTTTGTCCTTAGAGAGTATTTATAACGCGTTCATCTTTCAGCGCTCATGACGACACTTAGAAAGATTCATATAGTTTAATGACACTTTACTTTTTATTAGACAACTGTTAAAGGGTAATGCGGACAAATATCAGAAGTGAATTTACGAAGTGAAAATGATTTGGAATTTGTACCGATAGTGACCTCAGGTTCAACCGGCTAATACGCGCGCCAAGTGTTTGCGAGCTTGAACGCCGTAATGAAGAGAGGGGAAAAAGACAAGCTAAGCGGATTAGAGTCTGCCACATACACGCTGTTCACGGTAAACTGAGAATTTTTGAGGCCCTAGTTAGTTTTTTCGTCCAGCCTTGTTTTAATCTTTAATAACCTTTTAAAATAAATATTGACATGTTAGTAAGAAATACAGTGTGTTCATTCCACGGCACTCGGAAGTTAACGTCTAAGGCTAAAATAAATATATTTATTGACTATTATTCCACATGAGAGGGATTTCAAAAGTGCTCACTTTACCGTGAATAGTTTATATGTAATGAATTAAATAACTGACAACGGGACCACTCTTATGCTCACACCCCGTGTGATTTTTAAATCCATTCACTTTTTTCCGACGAAAGTATAAAATTACCATCTCTGCATTCGTCATCAATACTGCATAACCTTATCGTTGTTTCGTTTATCTTATTTTAAAAATATCCTCTACGTGTTTTAATACTCTTTCTCAAGTTTCTTCACATGCACATTAACTTTTAGTGCCATGTGACAATTCTTGTCGGTAATGTGTCTACGGAATGCCAGTTTTTGCCTAGGCTTGTGTTGCATTAAGAGTTAGTATAAATTTGGTTACAACATATCAGTTATGAAGTCAGTAATCCTATTTATTATTTACAGCCCATAAATGATTGGACATTTTTATGGTCTTGATAGAGTCTCAATGCCTGCTGGCATTTTCATATTGCCAGATCATCACATATGAAGCCGTTTCGCTCCCTATATGGATTATAATCGCACATCGTCCTTTTGAAACAGTTTCAAATAAACCCTTTAATAAAATATAATTCAAAAATTAATTTTATTAGAAAGATAATTATATTTTTTCGACCATGCCTATTAGTATGCCTTAATCATGGAGCTATTCGATTCTTTTGTGGTGAATATTTGTTTTTTCAATCAAAGCAGGCGTTTTAATTAAGGTTTTTTTACGATTTGAAATTAAGCTCTCTAAAATATGACATTACGGGTGTTTTTTCCAAGAGGAAATGTCTATGCGTTTCCTTCAGCCTTTACTTCAATGAGTTCATACTTGGTTAAATTACTATCCATTCTTGGGAATTACTTACAGCTTATTAATTTTTATTCCTGATGCAATAAGATGCGTCTTTCAAAACAATAATATGTAGTGAAGTTGTGGTGCGAGCATGTCATACGCAGATACTTTGAACTTTTAAATTTAATTTGCCTTCGCAGTTACTAATCATGCTGAAGGAGTCAGTATCTTCCGATCTGTTAGTCCGAAGACTTTTATGTTCATGTTGTTACGTGAACTCCTCTTCCAGCCCCATTACGTGTCGATAGTAATGCAGCTAGTAACCGTCATATAAGAGGTGCCTGGGACATACATCACCGCTGCAAACGTTAACCATATTATACAAGTTTATGGATTTTAATATTAAACCCAAAAAATGGCCTTTACTAACTTTCCGAGCAAGTATTATACCACAGTGATGAGATATTTCTGACGTTGTAAAACATGTATATGTCGTTGGGGTTCAAGATGGCATGCAAAATAAATACACCATTATGGGAAAAAAGTTGTCTACGATTGCCCTTTATATGTTTATCAACACTTGTGGATTCTGACGAATTTCGAGCTGATTTCCGTCCTACATGCTCTTAAGTACGCTGGGGCCACGGTGGGTGAGCGGTTAGCCTGCCGACCAAGGCGATCCGGGTTCAATCCCCGGCCGGGTCACTCTGGATTTTCGCATTTGGGAATCGTGCCGGGACGATGTCGTTGGTCTACGAGTTTTCTCGGGGATCTCCCGTTTCTCCCGCCCTTTCATTCCGGCGCTGCTACGTTCTCACCACAAGTACCCTCATCGGCTCTCAAGTTCTTGAGGGTAAGAGCCGTCCAAATTTCTTCGCTCTTAAGTACGCTGACAAAGGTTGGTTTGGCACGACTGAGCTCGACACCCGAGGGCTAAAGCGTTCAAGTTGCCATTCTTGCTGCTCGCTGCCTTGCTATGACGCTGTTGCTAGCCTTGGAAAAGATTCGGTTTCGTTCACACCCGGTTTCCTCGTTAACGTGTGGTAACTCGCGACGCCTACACAGCGGGTCGTCTTACCCCAGCAGTTCTCGCCTTGTCGTGCTTCCAAAAGTACGCGTCTGCAGTGGCAATTACCCGCGAGACATAATTATAAATACACGTCGCATAAAGACGCTCAGCTGTCCCAAGTTACAATGACACTGCCACAATAAACACATTACACATTATTATTTTTACTATTATTACTACGTACGTAGATCTGTTGAAGTGTCTCCATTACTTAGGTTCGCTATAAAAATTATGAGCGGCCACAGAAAAGCATATCATAAAATTATAAATTCTCATTTGTTTGATACTAAAAATGAAAAAGACGAAAATATCGTTAAAACAAAAATTATTATTGAATATTTTTCTATGCATATTAAAGGCCTTTTAATAGCCTTTTTTTTTTAAAGTACGTTGAGAATGACCTCCGTCTGTCACTAATACTTTATGTTATCGCCACGTCTGTTTATTCTAGTCTTATCCAAATTCATCAGTAGTAACACATCAGCCTTTGTTACGAGACATTGTTAATTTCATGTTGGAGAAATCACAAAGACATGCATAGATGAATAATTTAAATCCGAAATATCAAAGCGTTACAAATCGTTCATCTTTTTATAGGCTGTTCACGGTAAATTGAGCACTTTGAGGCCTTAGTCACTCTTTCCTTCCAGCCATTTTTTATCCATTGACATTCTTTTAAATAAATATTGCCGTGTAAGTAATAAACACAGTGTGTATATTCCACTGCACTTGGCAGTTAACGTCTAAGGCTAAAATAAAATATATTTATCGACTATTGTTCCAAGTGAGAGGGCTTTCAAAAGTTCTCACTTTGCCGTCGATAGCCTATAAGGATACTTGCACACTATAGTTAAAAAAAAAAGTTCCCTGCATCGGTCAGTTTTCGCAAAATGTATTCCTTGCTCCAATACTCACAATTCGTGATAAGGTGTATTTTGTCCCCTCAAACCACATGTGTACCCTAAGTGACAGGTGTCGCATTATATCTTTGTTTTTTTTTTTTTTTTCAACCTACTCCAATTCAGTGAAGTTTTGTGCCCTTAGTTTCATTTAATTTTAGCAGGCCTGCCAGCCGTTTTTGCACAATAAACCTTGTTAGTTTAAGATATATTTTATTAAAATATTTCAGGCGACGCTATAAAAATTACAAGTTGCGCTGTCATGCGAAATGCTAGACAAAATATATCAATAATTGGACTTAATGATCACTTAAGCACGGTTAGCATACGACTTTCAGTTGAAATACTCCTAACTGTTCGGTATATATGTCTAAATGTACATAAAATGTTTAAGGTACCGAAGTTTTGAATGTAAGTGAATGCTCTACTAAATATAAATTTACGACAGCCTATTACAGAACTACATGTATTCCATATTTGGCGATAATTGGTTGACTAGTTCCGGAGATAAAAGTCGATTACTGTTTTCAGCTCTCACAAAAAACTGAATAAGAGGCTAGGAATTAGCGTATTTATTGCCCGCGATGGATACAGTCAGCAATCATGTTAGGCTGAAATAGTCTTTCTCTTTCAATCGCCACAATATTTTGCATTCAAACAGTAGTATGGGAGGCCTCGTAAACATTTTATAAAGTAGTCTATTGTTTATCGGCTGTTTTTTATTCTGTTACATTCTATCTCTTTTGTATCATTAAACTGATTTAACTCAGTCTTGGTGTGCTGAAGTACCCGCTGTGTACACGCTCCGTCGACTACACAATAGATGCAACCTTTCCGCCATTTTAGATTGCTATCAAATCTAGTTTAAAGATAATACTGATTAAACCTTTTTGAACACACATGATCGTTAAGTTCCCGAGTGCCTCAGCAAGAATGTTTCCATAGGTCAGTTACTGTGGACACCTCTCGGCACATCGGCCGTTGCTCGCCCGCCAGGTACAACCGCGGAGAATTGCACAAATCCTTCCTCAGTGGACAGGGAGACAGTTATCTCACTACAGACCGAACGAGCATTATGGAGCGCTGGAACACTGCTCTACAGTGTTAGGAGATCTGGAGAGAGAAGTGCTCCGTGGGCGTGGCTTCGGCCCTCGTGGAACCTGTCCTGTCAGTGACAGGCTTGTGTGGAATGTTGAATTATAGGCTGTTCACGTTAAAATGAGCACTTTTGAGAGCCCTGCTTAAGCCTTGTGTATTCTTCCAGCTTATGTAAAATTAACATTGCCATGGGCCTCAGCACTTTATTCATGCGTCGGTCAAGTGAAGCTGTAAAATTATTAGGGAAGTAAATATTTAAAAAATCCGCTATTTTTTACACTTTTATGCATTAAAAAATTGGAAAGGGTTATCGCACATGATTACCTAACACTTATTATTCGACGTTAAGATATGGAACTAGCCTACTTTCCATTCTTCGCTACCAACTTTACTGGGCGCGTGACACTCAGTGCGTCCGTTAAAATATATGCAGGCATGGCCAGTGACTTTTTTCTAAGGTTGATTTCAAAAGTGCTCACTTCATCGTGAACAGGATTTATACTCCGATACTGCGTAGGCGGCCGGTCTCACGATGTGGCGGTGTCGAGCTACCACTACTCCTGCTTGGCCCTGCCAGTAGTCATACACTTCTCAAAGTTTAAGCCATGCGTGCCTCAGTGCATTAAGGTGAAACCGGCACAAATATTGCGGAAATTCACTTTTATGAGTTGCTACCACATAGTCTTGCGTTTAGGGTGCATTGTGTAGTGGTACCCTGGAAGCGCCTAATGATTAGACTACCCCGGTCCCACTAGAGCTGCGCGAGTAGTGGCTATCCGGACAGGCAGGGGCCGCGGTGGTTCGTGCCTAGTGCTCCAGTTCCCAGCACGGAGACCCGGGCTCGAAACCCGGCCGCGTCACGCCCGATGTTTCCGCCTGTGGGGGACCCGCCATCTCACCTCGGTCGCCACGCACTACCTCACGTCATGTGGCAGGAGCACTTTTGAATGCCCTGATTAATATTTACCTCTATGCACATTGCGTATTTTACGCCATATGTAAAATTAACTTTGCCTTGGGACAGATTACTTTATTCGATCTTCGGTCAAGTGAACCTTTTAAATTATTACACAGTGGATGGTTTACAATTTTTTTTTTTTCATTCTTACACACATATGCATTAAAAACCGCGAGCAAAATATACCATTTCAGTATTATCAAATGTTTATTTAACTCTAGGCGCATGCCGCTCAGTGCACGCATTAAAGTACTGGGTGTTCAACATTAATTTTTTCATTATTTGTACGTAAAGACACTCTGATGCGTGTATTTGACGCTATAATGACAGTGTTGGGTGTGCTGCGAGCGCGTGTAGCCATTCTGCGGTTGCCAGTTCTATTTGCAGCCACGAATGGCAGCACTACAATTTTAAAGTACACGGTGGAGGTGACAAGATTTTCTTTCGTGCAATTTAAGCGTATTTTAAAGTGTTAGGTAGGATTTACAACAGCTCGTCGCGTCTGTCGGTCATCCGCCCGTCCGTCATACATTCGTCCGTCTCCTAGACGAGCGATTTACAACCAAACTTCGTACATCCGTCGTAAATTCATTGCTGCAACTATAAAAAACTAAACTGTTTACAAATAGGAAAAAATTCTCCATTAAAAGTGAAATTTTTTGGCGGTATTGTATTTCTAAGTACACAAAACACACGTATACGTATGTAACGGAAATTAATGGATGTAAAAAATTTTTTAAATTGCATATGTAGAATTATTTTATTACTTTTACTATCGCACAAAAGAAGCTCATGTTTCCAAACGTAATTTATCAATTAATCTTCAGGAAAAATGTAACTAAATTTCATTTTGCAGTTACATAAACAAACATATGAAAACAAAAGACAGCCAAAATAAAACACTGTACACACTACACAGCCTTGTAAAGAACTCAGGATGAAAGAGTAACAAAACGTGCAAGTTTAGAAGGTTGTAATTTCATCCGTTCGTCCGTCAAAAGTTCAAGCTTGCCAAGGTTTTGACGGACTGACGGATAGAATTAACATTCACTTTTGATCGGTTGTTGGTCACGTGATTGACGGACGGATGGCGTACGGACGGGTCGTTGTATATCCTGCCTTATTGGAAATGTGAGAACATGATTGAAGTGCAGAGGCGACGGAGGACAGAATGCGATATTGAGCCACCGTCACGTGCTACAATGATACGATTACGAGACAAGTCTGTAAGGAACGAGGAACTCTCAACTGCCACAATTGTGTGTACTTAGCCGTCGAGAGTTCCTACATGTGGTAGATCAAGCAGTCAATCTTCCTGGGTCGACAGTGTGGCGCGGTATGTCTGCCAGATGATTTGTGAGGTCATTTTCTTTGACGGAATGGTGTCAGGTGAAAGTTACCGTAACATGTTGCAGGAAAACATTGAGCCATCCAGTAGAGTAGCTATGATTATTTTAAAAATGGGTTGGTGGGTTTTCTATTTCATTAATTTTTACTTTCAGAAACAGTCATATTATTGTCATTAATAGGCGCCACTATTAAAATACTTTTTTTTCTCAATATATTTTTGTCTGTGGGAACTGTGACGAATACAGTGTAGGCTACGAAGCTATGGACGTTGGCTGCCATGAGAGACGCTATTTTGACCGCCTGTGGAATCGTATCTTTTGTTGGTCGTTCTGTTCTACAGCGATTATAACTATTATTTATGTTCGGACACAACCAATATTGTCCTTATAGCGTCAAACACATGCAGTTCCACCACATTGTCTTTAATAGTTTCTCTGTTATTCCCGTTCAAAGAGTGTAAACATTAATTTGGGACAACCAGTATATAACAATCATGGGGCAGTGACATTTTTCAAAGATTGATGTCATAAATGTTCAATTAACCGTGAACAGGAACTACGTAGTAGCCACTCTTTACACGCTGTACATAATTCACCGTCGCAGTACGTCACTCAGGTCATAAGTTGCATATTCACAAATAATCGACTCGTCACACACATACCATTTCTCAAAAGTTGCTGTTGTTACGGGTCATCAGTTGTAATCGTTTAACACTCTTTCAAGCACTACAATGTAATGAAGACGTCAAATAAAACTTCACCGCTTATAAGTAGCCACTTGCTTCTAACTTATTCAGCGAGACTTAATACTTGTATATTTAATCAAACCTTACATTTTATAATTTTATATTTTGCGGTACGTCTGGTAAGGGGCCACGGTGTTCCGTGGTTACACTGCTCGCCTCCCACCAAGGCGAACCGGGTTCAATCCCCGGGCGGGTCACACTCAGATTTTCGCAAGTCAGAATCGTACCGGACGATGCCGCTGGTCGGCGGGTTTTCTCGGATCTCTCGTTTCCACCGCCCTTACATTCCGGCGCTGCTCCATTCTCACCTCATTTCACCATCATCGGCTCTCAAGACCTCGTAGTTAAGAGCTGCCCAGATCTCTCAAATCAACTCAATCCGGCATGCCTTGTATATAAAACTGTGGACACAGTAAAATGTGTTTTGTTCGTGGATATGAAGACAGAAGTTAAAGTAAAACATGAGTGAAGTTGGCGCTACATTGCATGCTATAAGCTTGTTCCAACGATGCGGTGGACCGAGTATATGTGTGCAGCTACTCCCAAGGTTATCGCGAACTTAAGTCTTAGGCAGACCGACTGCGCAGAACGCCAAGGCTAACGTGCGCGAAGGACGAACTGACTGGAGTGGACCAGTGTGGCGCTCTTCGCAAATCTAGGCTATGAAAGTTTCGTCTTTACACTTGCTTCTCTATCATCTCGTCACAGGTTCTCATGTGCGCACAGTGAAGGCAGATGATTCTAGCCCAGCATTGAAAAATGCTGGTCCTTTGTTGTAATATTATACTAGTTCCCGCGAAACTATTTCGTTTACCCGTCCTCACATTTCACGTAACCTTTCGTTACGTCCATTGAACAGTAAACGAGAGTAAAGAAGAAAGAATTCCTGTTAAAATTCGGCACTCATAGTCCTGTAACTTTTATTTTACTATCAACAGCAATATTGGCTGTTGCGAGGAGACATTCTTTTTCACGTTGGACTGACGGCAGTTTTTATAAAAAAAATTATACTTTAAACGTCAAATTGAAGTGAACTTTCATATATTCAGTTTATTATGTGATAACGTATAACTTTGCAAACTGAAGAGTATATTGTAAATTAAAACATAAAATCTCCAATGTTTTGAGGCGCATTACAGTCGGCTCAATCTTCTGTGTTTGTAGAAAAAAAATCCCATCTAACAGTATCATGTACATAGAGATTATCCGTGTAATTAGCCACAGGCTCAGCCGAATTACGCGCCTTACGGGATAAAACAAAATTCAGTCATGTCACTGCCAACTGTACGTTTTCTATCATGATAAAAGTAGTGGCAACAATCTTTAATTTCTTTATCCTGCGCACTGGCTAACCAGGATCTTATAGCTAGAAATGTAAAAATTAACTGCGCCAGCATTTGGTAAAACCACGTGCCTTCGACTAAGGTTAGCACACACTTGACTAAAATCATATCTCTGATATTCTAGTACACAACTTTCTACTACGCTGTCACGCATATACCATACAATCAAGTTATGCAATATATATATATATATATATATATATATATATATATATATATATATACATACACACACACACACACGTTTTCGTAAAAGCGCGGGTCAGGAGTTAAAACTGAATGTAAAAAAAACGCCACATCGTTTTTGAAACACGCGAATCAACACATTAATTTTGGTAATTCGTGAGTCAGTGTTTGGGACCTGTCCAGAAAACGAAAATTGGCCTACTTCCTCTTTAGTCTACCGTCCGTAAGAACCAGTTTCAAAAATTAAAAACATGAAAAATCGCAACTCTTATCGGAAAGAAATTTGCACTTTTAGTTTCAGTTGCTACCTTTTCACCCAAATGTGTATTAAGATGGCACGGTACCTTAATAAACACTAAGCACAGTGATAACAAGAAGATACCGATATAACTAGTGATCTGACTTCCCTCTATATGGGTGCAAATAATTGTGGCGAATTCCTTAGAAGCGAAGATTGAAGGTAGGCCTTGACGTATCGTCGACAAAAATATCACTAGAGACGGAACCAGAATAATATGCAATACTAGTGAGATAAGTACATATACACGTGCCTTGCCCAGGACTCAAAACCAGAGTCCCTCGTTCTGTAAGCCGATGCAGTCGACAACATTACGGACGTAGGATTAGGATTACGAGCATCAACTTTTATTCTAATCAGTCTAAACATTATGGAAGATAAGGTTTAGTAACCTGAAATATTTAGAGGCCAGCCGTTTTTAAGTCAAGTATATGAGTCACTTAAATGACATGTAAATTTATTTACACGACCCTCTGTAGCACTTATTGTGTACAAAATTTGGTGAGAATCAGTTGATTAGTCCCCGGCAAATAATATCGATAATATCGATGTTCGTCATAGATACTTCCAGTATATGAAGATTGTGTTGAATTATTTGAAACATACAACATACTAACTTAATATATCTACACTGCTGTTATATTGATAATAATTGACTACACCATTAGATCACAGAAATTCAGTTGGACTACACAAGTATAACTTGTCATCTGAAATTGGTTGGGATCGGTAGATTGTTTTCTGGGATGTGACACAAAAATTTTATTTTTTCATGTAGCGCTTTTTTTACAAAATGGTGAAGAAAATAGGCTCTGTATAGATGCTTATGAATGTTGTAATACAAAGTTAATGCCAGCATACAACGTTGACATTGATTATTACATGGTTTCGTAGACATATCATACCAAGCTAAAATAAAAACAACTATTAGCGAGGAAACGAAGTTAATTTGCTTTGTATTATGTTTGTATCCTAAACTGTATTTCAACTAAGTTGGCAATATATGAAAACACCATTAGGATTTCTCACAGACATGTGCAACATGCCTGTTGCTCGTCTATAGTGTATAACCATATTTGAATTCGTATATTTTGTAATTGACGTGTTTTGCAAATGTTTTAAATAGATGTGTTTATATGTTTGAAATGTTGTTACTAACAGTGTTTACAGTACAGCTGCATAATAACAACAATTGGGGGTAAGTCGTTATAATCAGGTGTTGGTAATTACCACATTTTACATTACCCACTGCCTACATCTGACGTACGAGTGCCGGGATATACAGACCATTCCATGATGAACTCCAGATGTGCAAGCATGAATTAACTGTCTTGCGCAACGTCTGCCTGGCATGTCTAAAGCCGACTCTTGCTCACTGTTTATTCGCCGCATCGCCTCTACGCGCCCAGCGCTCAACTTGCGTGCAACCTTTCCGTCAGCGACTCGCCTAGGTAGACGAGTCTATTAAAATTTCCGCCTTCTTCACTTCCTTTAATTTTCTTTCATTCAAATCGGACAGACACCTGACATCAGTATTGTTTTAAAAAAAACATTAACAAGAAAATAAAATTATTGGTGGGGCCATCAAAGCGTTAAATTAAAAATATGCAGTAATGCAGAAGAACAGCCATCAGCTCACAATACCTTTCACTGCCATTTGTATCTATGCAACTAATTATGCAAATGAAAATTCGTAATCATTTTAAGCTTGGCAAAGAACTCTTGCAAGCCATAAAGAACGGCCCGCTAATAAAAATGAAAGTATGATGCGTACCTACATACAGCTCTGAAGTTTCTGTATTGGAAACATAGCAGCAAAAGATAATTCTGGAAACATCTAATTTAGCCATTTTCACGCCCTAAAAATGATTCTTGGAGTTAAAATGAGAATTTGAAACTTGTCTTTGGGCACGAAACGTTTCTGAAACGCTTGTCATGTTTATACTGGCGCCGACTGCCCTACCTGTATGATGAGTCATACCAGTCGTTCGCACCACCTTACGGGGGTCGCAGTGGTGTAGTGGTCAGACCTCCCGCCTTCCACCAAGGCGAACCGGGCTCGATTCCCGGCGGGCCCACTCCCGGACTTTCGCGAGTGGGAATCGTGCCGGACGATGCCGCTGGTCGGCGGATCTTCTCAGGGATATCCCGCCTCCCCGCCCGCGCATTCCGGCGCCCCTCCATACCCCGCCCCGCCCCCGGCGGCTCTCAAGACCTCGATGTTAAAGCCATGTCCGAATTTGTTGTTTGGTAATTAAAGTTTTGGGAATTTAGGGTGTTGGAATTCGAACGATACTAAGCAGCGCTTAACTGCATTGCTGAATGTTTCGATGTTGCTTTGTTTCTTAGGCAACGAAAAAAAAAAGGGAGGGTGGAATCACAAGTACTTTCTCTCTAAAAATTATATAATCTTTTTATTTACTCGCAGCCATTAGCAAAACCCGAATTAAAAAAATAATTTTACTAGTTTATAATTTTTTTTTATAATAATACTTTTAAAGAAAATTATTAAAACCAACGATATTTCACACTTGTGAGTCATCGTTATGTTTTCCGTCTTTGTTTTTGGTTTTAAATTTCAATAATTTGCTTCATAAAAGAAATGAAATAAAACGTAAACTGTAGCAGACGCCATTGCAGAGGTGGGCCTATTTGGAGGATTTAGTGTGCTTCTCCACTCAGTAAATGTCGACCGTATATCCCCAAATATTTAGGCCCTAAACTGGGTCGCGTGGTTGATTTATTAACATAAATAGTGATATGCTAGCGGTTACGGACACGGCTTAAGTGCCGCCCAAATCTCGCCACTCGTCCGCCACTTTACACGCTGCATTACGTAATCTCGGGCAGTTTATGCAATTCGAAATCAAGAATTAAGAAGCCATGGGACATGAACTAACGGTGAACACATTAACTGAAACTCTCGAATTTTTAGACGTCGATATATAAAATCCAAAGTAAAGGCAATCCTATATAATTGTTCTTCTCAACTTCAAAAGCAAATATCTTTCCTGAGTAACGCATTTCCGATTAACTCTTTGTGACTCCGTTATTTTGTATGTTTATTTGTGGCGCAAGATGATATACCGAAGGGACGCACTACTTTGGCAGTTTTTCTGCTCATAAAGTAGACAAAACTGTTATTGAATTTGCCCATTTTTTATATCGGCTTCCGAAAACGTGTGAACACGAAATAACATATTTAGTGTTAGCTTATGTCCCACATCCTCTTTAAGCATTATAATTCCGAAATTTTTTAAGCGCCTTGGCTCCAATCTAAGCATACACAATTGTTTTCGTACTGAGTGATTAATTTTTCACAGCAGAAAAATTAGATAACTAGAAAAAAACCAGTTCTTAAATCTTATGTGTAGCTATTCACAGAAAATCGTATATAAAACTAAACGTATATTTATATTTTTACAATTAACTTAAATATTTACTTTTGTTTCCAGCCGCGTACTGACAAAAATACACATAAATAAACAGTTATGTCCGTTTCCATTTCAGGCTAAAAAAACACACCTCTCATTGTTGTGTACACAAAAATGTTTGTAAGCCTGCTGCTTAACTCTAAAGCCTGCTGCTTTCTGCTTAAGTTTTTAATTGTGTAAACCTCTATACATCAAACCTACGCATCCGTGTGTTACTAGTCAGTAGCTCCCTGTGAATTAAGTAAAGGGCGCCACAATCAGAGTAAATTGGCACCTAAATTGTTTTCTTTCACCAATATGAGTTTATACATTGTATACAATAGCTAATGAATTGTTACAATGTATGTTTGATACTTATGCGCATTTTTGCTTCTGCATCTTTTTGCAACAAAATTAAATCTATAAGAAAAGCCAAAATTGCATAAGAGGGATGCATAAAGACTCGCCACCTCCTGAGTTTTGAGATGTCGTTTCGCCATTCGCCAAGCGCTCTTGTTACCGAGATCGCCGGTTTGGCAGGGTTAGAACTACATTCTCTGCAGGAGAAAAATAATGTTTCTACATATTTGAATTAAAATAAAAGTGTGAATGTTGTTGTTTCAACCACGCTGGAATATTATTTAAAAAGTCATTGCAAAAATGGATTTAACAGTAATATTCAGTGTGGACTAATTTATTATTTCTAGTAACATAAATTTCATGAATTTATAACCTATCAAAATGTTTATCAGACTAGCGAGCGCCAACGAACACCACTGATGCCAAAAAAATTTAAGGGAATATTTGAATTTAGTTTGTCAGATTTCCTTAAGGGTTACAGTGTTGCGGACTTTCTGGGCAACTGGAGAGGAAATCGGGGCGCTTGGGGGTGTTAGGTCAGTGTCATGCCCTGGTATCCAAGCATGGTAACCCGTGTATGACACTAGGTGGGCGGGGAAGCGACGGGTCTTGAGTCATACATAGCTTCTCCCCCCAAGGCGACCCAAGCCTCCAAGAGTGGTACTTTGGCACCTGGCACTCCTGGGTTTAAGCAAACTAGGCTCCGCGCCGTGGACGTCCCTATCCATCCCTTACCTCACGTACGGGGCGTGGAGTATCCAGCCTGATGGTACCTAGGCTCGTCCACTAGCCAGGAAGTTGGACTAATTAAAGCTCAGGCCGCTTGGCCACAGGGCCCAAGAACCTGAATTTCACTGTGAAGAAATTTTTGGTAATGATAAAGGACCTGTGGGGTCACCTCCTAGTGCCAATGAAATTTAAGATAGTACTATGAGCGCCGGAAGGGCCCTTACCCCCCCCCCCAATCACCCTGACGTTCTCTTGGATATTCAATCCATTGAGGTTGGATTGGTGGTGGCAGTGGTGGAAACTTCGCAAGCTGAAAGAGGTCTGCCAGGTTCCATCCCCTGAGAAGGGTCGATGAAGTGAATGGCAACACAGTTCCAGCATTGTCCTGGAGAGATAGCGGTTGGGTAGTGCCTCGGTTGGACCACGGGTTCCTCTGGGTGTGAGGGTCCCAGATGGAGGGTGGAGGGGAGCGGATGGCACATCACAGCATGAGTTCGGGGCTTGGAGCTGGGAAGCTGAGATGTTAGCCGATTGCTCCTTCGTGCTGAATGAGTGTATCTTAATCCTTTTCCATGGGGTTCGCTGGCATTATTGCTGTTGTACTCAGCTGTAAGTCGAGCACGGCCGTCTGGTCAGATTCCCTTATGGCGACCAAAGAAGTGTCAAATTTCCGTGTCTACTTTCCAAATGCTACTTACATATTAGACATTTTGGTAATAAACATTAAATATTCTCTTAATAATAAGCAGTCACAGAAATGGAAACCAGAGAAATTATTGTTACATTTTGGTTACTGCTTTCATAGCTAACCCTTTCCTAGGCCATGGCAAATATACATCCTGCAGTCCAAAATATTTACTTTCTTCCATTTAGCAAAACAGGCCATAGCAAGGCAGTGTCCTAAATTCTTGTAGGTGACGCTGATGCAACTCTCCACACACCCATTGCCAAGGGGTGTGACGCTCGCATCCACTGATGAAGTCATTGTGTCCTTTATCTCTGCCACTAGTATTTAATGTCTGGTTATTCACCTGGTTTTAATTATTGTTTTTTCCATAAATTCAGTATTATTTGTATTTAAAGTATTCGCAAGATTGGTTGTACAGCATAACACTATGTTTATTTGTAGGATATTTTCAGTACTTATTAATGTAAAATAACCACCTACATTTTAAATTTTGTTAATTATAAATCACTAAACATTTGCCTATTTTTACATGAACTGACTACATTTTGCTATCATAAATGAGCAGCCTACAAATTTTGTTTCCTTTAAAAATCTTTAAATAATGTTTATTATTCATGAAGGGATACAACTCAAGACCATACAATTAAATAATGATAGACTGTACTAGCAGCAAAAGTATTTGGATGTCAACTTACTTCAATGTTCTTATTTCCAGTTATGGGTGCACTGACTAAACAGCATGGTGATGCAAAAGCAGTGGGTGCATCTTTATAATTCTGAAGCAGGGACAGTTTGACCATGTGGGATTACACCCACAACCTTTCAAATATAAATCAGGATTACTGGCCACAAGATGAAACACATAAGGTTTATATTTTAGTATAACTATTTCGGAATAATATGTGTTATCCTCAAACCAATACCATAAATCATGATGTAGAAGGGATTATGTTTCTAAAAACTTGTATTTTAGTTCTGTAACATTTTTAGTAGAAAGAGTAATGAAATATATGTTTACAGGTACTGGCTGCGCTAAGTGTGTCCTTTGGATCCATGATTGTGGGCTTTGTGTCAGGCTTCACATCTCCAGCACTTGATTCTATGTCCAGTTCAACAGTAAACCCATTTCCTCTCACCACACAACAGGTAAGCAGATACTACCTCAAGAAGTATAATATTTGTAAATATTATATATATTTTTTTCATCCAGTAAATATTGGCAATTAAAAAGTATATACCACTCTAGTTATGACGTAGTTTTTGTGCGATTTAAATCTTCATAAGTTTCTGTACTAGTGAACTGGTATAACTCACCCCTCATCTTAGTGATGCAAAAAGTCCCTTCATTTTCACTCAAACCACAAAGCCAACAGGACACCCACCCTTTCTGGTTTTGTAACTTGTTGCAACAATCAATAATATGTCATTCTGACTTCCCAGTTGTGCATGACACCCACCCATGTGTCTCCACTAAAGAGTAGCAGATTGAGCACAGAGGACCCTAAGATGTTCCTATGTCGCAGTATCAAATGGTTAGTGAGATACAGAGTGCTGTTTGAGGAGTGGACCAGTGGACAACTTTGTGGTTCATCGTAAGCATGGTGAAAATTTGGTGCAGAATCAACTCCACCTGGGCCGAGCTTACAGACAACAAACATACAGGTGCAAATTTACGAAGTTGTGGTAATGGATGAATGCAGTGCTCGATTCTCTGGTGAGCAACAGCAGGAGGGCGAACCAGTGGAGAAAATTGTAACTCAGAGAGTACAGCTATTCCAACATATCCACCAAAATATTCCACCCGAAGCTGCATTGCCTACCATCACATGACAATTACACGAAAGTCATCCAGCTATTACTGACACCTGTGCCTCGAGAAACTGTAGAGTGGTATATACAGTAGACCATCTTATCTGAGTGGGAGATCAAACAGCCATGCTGAATCCAGGCTAGTACAGAACTGATGCCAGCATCCAGCCAGATGTCGGGCACACATGGCCATACCACTGTCACAGACTTTGTGCAGGGGGTAGCTATGATTTTCACCTTGGAGGCACCCCTTAACACGTACCTGTAACCGAACCACCAGCTCCTGGCAATCACAGAATGGACCCCTCGCCCGTTGCCACACCTGTCCCATGGGAACTACCATTAGCACCGCCACTGCCCAATATGCACTTAACAGCCATCACCAGAAAATTTCCAGGAAGTGGGGCTGGCTGGATATCGACTTCCCAACAGACATTATAGAAAAACTAACAACCATTGCAGAAATACTCAAGTTCCTTAGACATGTAACTGAACCCACAAGTTGTGTGATCCACATCTTGATAGATGTTAACGAGTGGCTGACTGCAGCCCTGGTGTACATGGCAGTGAGCCATACCTTCATCCAGTTGGCGATACAGGAGAGGACCAGAATTATCCTTTGGACCATGGGTATTGCCATTACACTCCCCGACCAGACAGCGATACGCATGTTGGTGACTGAAGGCCTGTTTGATGTGGTTGAAAGCCTGTGTGATGAGTTATTACTAGGACAGGCAGGACTGCAGTGTCAAGTGGCCATAATTGAAGTTGCAGGATAACAAGTACAGATGGGTGTGGAGAGAGTTGAACAGTCTATGCTGTTGGGGAGCTCTATTTTCAGCTAACTAAACTGGTGACGTTGGTTGATATTGAGAAAAATGTGTGCAGTTAAATTGCTGTGCTGTCTCACAGATGCTACAAAAGAGGCAATATGTGGTCACATTTTCCAACCTCTAACATACTACTATAGCTGTGGATCGTGCCATCCCAACAATAGATGGGGAGCCAGTATAAATAAGACTGTGGATAAGGGTTCATGGAGCAGAGAGTGGTCTGGGAGCTGGTGGAGGAGATGCTTCACAAAGGCATAGTAGAGTTCTCCAACGTTCAGTACAAGGCATGGATAGTCCTAGTGCCAAAAAATAATGGGATGTTGCAATAATGGGGTGTTGCAGTTTTGTGTGGATTTTAGGTAGCTGAACTTGGTGACCCAGAATGCCCTGTCCCTTAAAATTAGTGTAGATGAGACATTAGCCAACCTTCACAAGGTATTGTTATTCTCATTGTTGAACATTAAAAGTGGGTATTGGCATGTCCCAATTACATGGCATGACAGGGACAAGATGGCCTTCATCCCCAGAGGGCTGGCATTTTCAATTCAGGGCCATGCCATTCAGGCTGAAATGAACTCTGACATTTTAGCACATGGTGGTGTGTATCCTGGATGGGTATTTCAATGAATTCATTATTATGTATCTGGATAATGTCCTCATTTTTTCCTCGGGTTGGGGAGTGTGCATCTTGTGGCGTTACCCACCAGCGGGTAGAACCACTGTCGATATCCTGGGTCACATTGTGATGGAGCTGGGAATCCACTATACCCTTGCTACTTAAAGAAGATTGCCAGTCTCCATTATTTTATTGATACAGTGTATTGACTGTAGAACTACATGCCAAATTTCTTTTAATCACCATATGCATAACTGACTTGATGACACCACAGTAGTTGTACTACTGGAAGCACAAATGTCAACAAGCATTTGATCAGCTAAAATATCAGTTTAACCTGTGCCACATGCTGTTGCAAGTGAATCACAACTTTTGTTTGTATGTTCAGACTAAAGCGAGTCTAATAGTGGTGGGTGTTATGCTGTATCAGTTAGCAGACAATGGCTCAACACATAATCTGTTACAGGAATGCTAATGTCAAGTCTATGGAATAGAGGTACTACAATAACGAAAGAGAATTAATGCCTTGCCATTACCTAGACCATGTGTTGCTACTGCTGGCACCTTGAGGGCCACAAATTCACCCTACAATATAACTGATGCCTGACACGGCTTAGATTGATGCAGGTCCGGAGGGGCAAACTAGTATGTTGGGCACTAATGTTTCAATCATGCGACTTCACTATAGAGCATGTATAGGGGTGCGAAAATGAGTTAACACACCTGCTGTCAAGAGGGCTGAAAGAGAGGGAAGTCAATGTCCCCTGCATGTTACAAACTAACTTAACACTGGATTTAAATTGAATAATTGTATGTACTACAAGTTTTTATATTGAATTCATTACCATACTGATTACTCTATTTCTAAGGAGTATTCATAGGTATAGTTATTATTGTCTAGGTACAGGATGCACAGAGAGTCCATATACACATGTGAATATCAAATACAGTATGTATGAATGTATCACAAAAGGTGGACCATACCTCTTACGAATACAAAACATTTGATTGTGTCCCTCCATGGTCTCTACATAGCAAACCACCAAAATCTGTTGTTCGTGTTAATATACATTTTTGGGATCACTTTCTTGAAAGCTGTGCACTGCATTTTTGAGCTGATCATTGGTTAAATAATGGCGCTTTCACACATTCTCCTTCATGAAACTCTATAGGGTGTTATCTGGCATTGTCAGATCAGGACTTCTTGGAGGCCATGGAAGAGGAGCTGCACAATTATCCGATCTTCTCCTGATCCAACCATTCCTAAGGAATGTGTTCAGACATTGTCGAACAGCCAATTATTCTGTTTATCAGTTTAACTATCTCCAAATTATAGACGACTGGCTCGTCCTACAACTGCGGGGCATGGTAATCCTGGGCAGTGTTTGGTTTCAAAACAATGGGGCTCCAGCCCATTTTGCATTGGCTGTTTTACAACACCTGAATGCAGTCTTTAGGAATCATTGGATTGGACGAGGATCAGACAATTGTCCAGCTCTTCCTCCATGGCCTTCAAGAAGCCCTGATCTGAAAATACCAGATTACGCACTTTAAGGTTTCATTAAGGAAAATGTGCGGAAGCACCATTACTTAACCAATGATCAGCTCAACAATGCAGTGCATACAGCCCTCAAGAAAGTGACACCAAGAATATTGATTAACATGAAAGCAGTGCTTTGCAGCACATTCAGCTATGCAGAGACAGTTGAGGGACACAAACATTGGTTCTGGACTCCTAAGAGATATGGTCCACCTTTCATGTACGTTCATACATAGAGACTTATTGTATTAAATGTAATTATATGGATATTCAGACTTTTTGCATATTCTGTACAATTATTTGTTTCATTATGCCTTGTATCTTTGGTTACATTACATAATATTCTTTGATTAACATTTTTCGTTTACATACTTCTCTCTGAATAATAACTTTTCTATTCACCCTTATTATACTATCGGACCTACCACTAGTTTAATTTTGGTAGTTTTCTGTAATGTCGCATAACATCCTTTCCTCCTCCCTGCCTGTGTTGAGTTCAGTCGACCCAGAAGTTGCTTCCTGGTTTATAACCTTACACCCAACCCTCATTTGGTCAATATGTCGCTTCCAGATAGTCCCTACATCAGGAATGTATACTGAATATAGGTTGAAATGAATTGTATCTGTTACATTTATTTTTAACAAAGATTGTGTATTATTTCAGTAGTCATGAACACAAACTCCGGCACTCTTTTTCAACTTTGCATGTTATCATTGCCGTACCTTCTTTGTGTATTTTGTCTGGAAAGGACAACTTCATAACTTGTGGAGTACATATGAGATCAAAATATGTTATGGTCTTCGACCTAAATCAAAAACAACTAGAGACTTGGTCATTTTGCAGTGATATGCGATACAATATCAAATTAAAAATGTTATAATGCTACTTCCCAGTGCACTACTTTATCGAACATAGCACTCTTCAGTGCATGTTTGAAGGCATGGACTGAATTTTTTGCAACCGTATTTGTTGTGTGACATTATGGGTACCACTTGTACCAGTGTGACCCCATTCTGAAGCAAGAAATTGTGGAAATCATTGCCTTTGAAGCTAACATACTTGTCATATATAAAAGTCGTACATTTCCACATTGAGCAAATAATTCACTTAGCTGTCTAATAGCGGTAACTGCAGACAGTGGTAACTGCAGACCCACATACTATGAGCATCTAATATTATCAAGAATGATTGACCCTAAATTGGCCCACAATATTCCAAGTGGATTCTTTTCCATGGTGATTCGAGCCGCACCCATGATTGTGCCAGCTTTTTGGTAAGTTATCATTTGTTCTCATATATGGCATGCAGTTTTCTAACTAGCACCTCTATATTTTTAATTATTTTAGGTTGTCAGAAATATGATCTTCCTAACAATTTCATTTTTACCACTCGCATATCTAATATGTGAAGATCCTTTAACCCTTGAGGTCTATGTTTAGCCAAAATGATAATTTTGTGACCACAAAACGAACAATCCTTTTCCTATAAAATGTAACATTTTCTGGAAAAATATGGTTTCCGTTCAAGGTCAGGACATTTTTCTGGGTACACTGCACCCACAAAAGACAACTATCATTGCAAAAATTGATCCTGCATAGCTTCTCTACCAACTTATTCGTTACTAATTGGAATATCATGGCACTTTTCATTGTAGCTAACATTATTCCCCTTGGAAATGTCATCACATCTACTTAAGTTCATAAATGGGAAAGGCTTATGAGACAAAATATCTGCACATTTTATTCCTGATTTTACATATTCTGTAGAAAAATTATAACTAGATGAAATCGTAGGCCATTGTTGTATGTGACCGGCTTTTAATTGAGGTAGAGTAGAACCGCACTATAACGACAGCTGACAATGGTGAGATACATTGTAGCTATAGTGAACTATCATTATATCTGCATTTAACAGGCTGCAGCATTTTGCGCAGTGCAGGGTTATTGTGAACTCCTTTAATGTGTACCCTGTGATTTATTAATGAAATAGACAAATTTACTCTCAAATACAATTCTGGACAGCAGCTGCTTTTATCCCAGGTGGCATGCAACCGTGGCAAGTCTTCCTTCTCTTTGGCCTACCCCTTTCATCCCAGTCCTGATGCATCATTCCCTCTTCCTCACTTGTAGCCTATCCCTCTTCTTCCTATCTTTTCTGGGTTCATCATATGTGATGATAGACAGGCGTGGCCTTGTTCTCTTCTACATCTTCGGCCGTACCCCCATACTGGCTCACATGGACCAAGCGTGTTATAAAAAGAAAACATACTGCTCAAAACAAGCGATGCCAATAAATACAGAATATGTGATAAAATATTTCATCTACAACATTGCTGTAGTTTCCATGCTTGTTAGGTGTGGCTAACTCACACGTACTGACAGTGTTCATGTTCTCAGCACTTCTACAGTTACGTTACAACCGCTGCATTTACCATTTTATTGCAAGATAATTTTGACTTTGGACTGGTTCATCATAAACAGCACACACCACCTGTTTATTTATTTTTGGCATCAAGAGGAATTCACAGATACCCTTCGGTTGTATTACTCATCTATTAATATAAATTAATGTTTAGTTTAAATATCCTCTGAGTCAATATGGATAACGATTCCTTCCACGCCAATCTTGGATTCAACCCTCTTGAAGGTGTTACCGCCCCTGTGTCGGTCGAGGACATGTGGAATGATATTATGGCATGTTATAGTAATTACTACACTGACACAAACGAACACAGCAGTAGAGAGAGAACAAGGAAGGCAATGTCAAGGTGAGCCGTTGTTGGGATAATAGTGTCGTGCAATGGGAGAGAAAACAAGGGCAGCAGAATATATAAAAGGTGGATGACACAAGGTCGCGTGGTTTTGTGTCGTCACCAGACTGCTAGTGAGCACTGGGCTAGCCGACTCACGGATTCCCTGCAAGAGGTTAGCAACTTCGTAGCAGCAGCCAAGTGTGAGTTGACACTTCAGCCCGAGGCAGGCTGAGCCCATGAACATTAGCGAACTGATGTACTAAGCTTTCTGTGGTGAAGCCGATGCTATTAGCTTTGAGGTAGTCGCCTCCCTTAGAGTTTCAATTTTTTAAAAGCTTAAGAATAACTTTGATATTTATTAACACATGCTGTGTTGATGTTTTGGTAAATGTGCTTTCTGATTGTGTTTGTTTTGTAACCTTGTCCATTACACCTACATTATCACACTGTTTTTTTTTAATCAGCTCCGCCTCTATGGGTGTGTTTTTAGCACAGTCTGACAAATCAACAGCTTTGTCTACCTTCCCACGCGAGCAATGGACGACTGTGTCTGCATTCATAAATACTTTTGTGTTTCCCAGACCAAACCTCTATTTAAATTTACAGAATCATGCCGCAATATCTGTTTTCGGAATTAAAAATTCTGCTATGGAAACAAACCACATTTTACACTGTGATAGTCATTGTAGAAACACAAAGCACATGTTTTTTTTTTCACAGGATTGCTCTATTATTCTGTATTTTGTTTCTGCGTTATGTTGCAATGGATAGCCTCCGATGCATGAAACAGGCAATATGACCTTCAGTCCCTTCAGTACTTGTTTTTCACATACTTAACCTTTTTGATATTATATATAGCAGAGAAACAACCATCATGAGGTGGTGCAGAAAAACTAAGATCTTAAAGGGAAAGTGTGGCATATGAAGGAGAACTCCAAAAAAACCTTCATAAAACCTTTTTATATGTATTCTAAAAAAGTGTTTTTATAAAGTTTTATATACGAGTAGCAGGGTCATCACAAACACTTGTATAAACCTTTAACAAATTATCTCTGAAAATATATTTAGGAACTATAAAGTTAAAACACACTAAGTATTAAAAATTACATATGTTCCAAAATTTACATAACTTTTGCTTTCTCTTGTTCCCTACTTCACTCCTCCCCATAATTATATAAAATGGAGGATAGTTCGTCCTTAATTCCTGGCCCCTGAGTGTCTGGTTCTTTGCCTTCATAATTACCCAAAAAAAAAAAGCATTTTTATACGAAAATTCTGGGTCTCGAAGCACTTGATTCTTCTATGCCTTCTCATTGGTTAGTGCAAAATGTTGCATCACCATGTGGCTAAAAGTCATCTGCTGGAGCGGGCATAGGAGTTGTATGGGAGGAGGTGAGTGCTGCGCACCACGTCCACTTGTACCAGCTCTTGAACGACCAGCTATCTAGCTGGACGTAACACTCGCTGCTTCGATGAGAGTCCCATTTCTCTGGCATTACCAGCTATGATAATTTTGGCGTACTTTCATGATGGTTGATTAATTTTTCACCCGGGGGGGGGGGGGGGGATCTGACAACCTGTCACAAACTTGATGGGGAATTTCTGTTTTGTGAATCGTTACCACTACCTGTTTTGTACTGTGCATTGCATATACTTATCTACTTAAAACTTAGCGGCCCTGGTTTCTGTTGTGCTATGTTTATTTCTGTTGTTATGTTTATGATTCTTTTGCATTTCCAGAGTTTTCAATTGTTTTCCATTTTATTTGCAGCGTTTTGCATAGGTTTCTGTTGTGTTTTGTTGGTTTGTATTGCATATCATACAATTAGAGTCTGTTGTTTTTCTGGTGGTTTCCATTGGTTTACGTTGAATTTTGTAGATTTCTGTCTTATTCTATTCTGTGGAATTCTGTTGTAGTCCCAGTAGTTTCCTTTGGATTCTGTTGTGTTCAGTTGGTTTTTATTGTGTTTCACCCTATTGCTTTCTAATGCAATCATATTTTTCTGTGTTCTTTTCTGTTGTATTTTTAGTGGCTTACTTTGATTTCTGTGTTTGGTTGGTTTTTATTGTACTTTACCTTGCTGGCTTTTGATGTAGTTCCAGTGGTTTCCATTGATTTATGTTGTATTCGTTTCTGTTATGTTAATGTTATTTATTTTCCATTTTTTCTGTTTCTGTTGCTTTTAATCTGGTTGGATTCTGGTGTATTTGCTTTCCGGTATTTTTACAGTGTTTTACATTATTCCTGTTGCATTCATTTGTTTAGTTTTTGTTGTATGTCGCCCTGTTATATTCTGCTATATTTTCAGTGGTTCTTATTGGTGTATGCTGTTTTATTTTTTTACTTCCACCATTTCTCACTGGCTTCTGTTACCTTTTGTAGGTTTATTTTGTTTGTAATGTCCCATCTGCGCTCCACACACGTCCTTGTATCACTACTATTGTATATTAATTGCTGTATGGCCATGCCTCTGTTAGTTCAGATTCTATGAATAGACAATAAGTTTTTGTCCAGTACTTACTACTAGTGACAATCCTATGCAACACGACCGGGACTGCTTGAATGTCTGTTCTTAATGTCTTGATGTAGAAATATATTAATATGGCCACTGTCCTCGATCAATACATGCTTCTGGGTGATGTACTGCACTGCCGTATTATTTGATTCTACACCAGCCAGAATCACAGCACCTCCCGTGCTCCTTAGAGAGGCCTGATTCTTGGTTTCGTGTCTCTTGCATAAGTCATCTTTCTCCCAGCCGACGGAAAACTTCTCCCATTTTGGCATGGGAAAATCACCTCTCCCTCTCCAGGGCAAGGCATTGCTCCCCCCCCCACATGTTTCTTTATTCATTCAGTGCTCCGGGAAATGTTGTGTGAGGTTGCTAATACTCGATACACATTTATATGTAATTCAGTTTTTTTTACATCATATAATGTACTCAATTTCATGAAAATGCTGATTGCACATGCACATACATATTATACCTTGGTTATAATTTGTAAGCCAAAATTCTCCCTCCAGGGCACACGTCCGTGAGCAATAGGAGTGATGGAGGGGCATGAGCTTCCTCGCTTCCTGGACCACATGTGCCCCTCTTTAATGTTATTTCCTCTGTAAGGTCAGTCGCCTAGGGAGGAAAGCATATATTTAAAGTTTAAAATAACTAATGATTTTAGTTTGAATAGTAACCTTTACATTTGTTAGGAGACATGTTATAACTTAAGAACCAATTATAGCCAAATGCTATGTGCTGTGCATGCATGCAGTAATTAAAGAGATCTTATAATAATTTGTGTTACATTTTGCTTTGGTCAGATTTAGGTAGTGTATAACCCTAACTGAAAAAAAATTAAACAAATTGTTATTTTTTGGTATTTTCCTATTCACATACTAGAGAACTTCTCGTATTTGTGGGTTTAAAAAAATATGAGATATTTTTGTTAAATCACCCTTATAAATGTTCCTCACTGATACTTCATTGCAATCAAAAAACTAATTTAAACCAACCTTGATTAACTGGGAGTATTTAATAACACCATTAGATTCTTCAGATTGCAAGCTCGCTAGCTTTTACATACTGGGAAATTGCATTTAGGTATTTCATGTGAGTAAAATTTACAGGTACAGTTATAACCTAAATTAATATATCAGTAATGTTGAGATAAATTTTTTTTAACAATAGTTTGACAGTTATGTGAAATTTAAAAAAAGGCTTAACAATCCAAAAAAAAAATAGCCATTCTATCGTAAAGAATTTATGATGTCATATTTCCACTCATTTGTTTTGTTAAGTGGTTAATAAAATTTTTTTAATATGGTTTCAAGTCTAAACCTATTCGTATTTTGCCAAAAGCAATATCACCTGATTACAGTAAATATTATTATGCATCAAGTGAATGAGAAAAGTTCATTTTACTTTACAGAGGTTTTTCCTTTTGGTTTCTGGCAGTTTATTTGGGCTAAAGGTAGTCACATTGAAATACATCGTCAGAAGGTCATATTTATACTATGTCCTTCAGAGAGATGAGCATTTATGCTAGTGAAAGGAGACCTTCCATGTTCAGAATTTCTTTGTAATTAATTTTTCTCTTGAAATTTTTCTATTATATTTTTAGCCATATTGACAGTAAAACAGTTTTTGGGAGTCAATTGTGTGCCACTTGGATTGTTTCTTACAGTATTTATATTTAATCAATACTACAAATATAAATGTAGTTTTCAACCACGACATATAAGCATATTTTCATAATATATATTTTTTGCTGTGTTTTGCCAACACTGATACATATTTTGAGCCAGTTGGCAATCCATAACTTTTCTGTAGTTGTTCATAATAGTAATTAACAATACTTTTTTAAATATAGTTTAATCTATGGTTTCATCACATGGAGAATGAATTTGGAATCACTCTGTTGACTCTGATACAGTATTTTAGACAGGCAGCAGTGTGTAAATAAATCTCCATACAGATTTTTTGTAACAGGGTACATGTCACTGTCTACTTGACTATATGATGTTATGTTTTATTTTTTAAACCCAAGGAAATTTATTAGTATTGCAGTTGTTTTATTAGTGGCTATAATTTATAATTACCAAAGGTAAAATTAATTATTCCTCTAACAATCTTTTTCAAAATCTCTAATAATTCGTCCCTTATTCAAATATATTTCACTGCTGTAAATTATCACATTCATTTTCATGTATTACCATCACTGTATGTCCAAAGTACAAAATCTTAAATGAAAAAAGTATGCTGCAAATTTTAATTTAAAAAAATTATATGGACATCTTTTCTCAAAAACTCAGTTTTGTAACACTTTGTATTATGAATTAACCTGAAAATCAAATTTTCACTTAAAGCAACCATATATCCTTAAACACAATTGACAATGCTTTAAATTTCAAGATGCCTTTGAAATATGAACATGCAAAGTCAGGTTTTTGTTTTAACATTCTCTGAATTCAGCATAAGGTTTTGGATATCTTATATTTACTTATTCTTGGCAGACCATTGATTTGGAAAATACTCGTGTAGGTTCAAGGTTGGTTTTTGTTGGTTTGTCACTAATGTAATGAACAGACACTTAGTGTTGTTGTATTCTATCTTGTGTTTTTATATTTCTGTTGGTTTCTGTGATTCACTGGATGATGTAGACCTTTATTTTTGTTCATGTATATTGTTCACAATATTTTAATTGTACAGCATCAGCAATTTACATAACATGTTAAGAGATCAGGATGTGTAAGAATAACAGTTTGTGTATTGCCATGAGAGTAATTCTGAAAATATTATTTTGTTAGGTGACACTACACATATGCTTGCAGCATGTCTGCATTCTGGAGAATATGTGAATGTGCAACAAAAGAATAAAGTTTTTTTCTTTCTTTTACTAAATGCAGTGAAACTGTGTCTGGTAGAGTTTGAAGACTAATGCGAGTACAAGTTCAGACGTGGTCGTTAGTATGGCGAGTTCAAGTTTACTATTACCGATCCAAAAACAATTACAACACCTGACGTGAAAATATATCTGTAAAGAATGACGCAAAAAAAGAACAAAAGGGAAGAGCTACATTTTGCCTCATAATACAGTCGCACTATCTTATTCATGTACAATCATCAGAAACATCAAAGGAAACTTGGGAAATTCTTAAACATGCATATGAAAACAAAGGTCTTACACAAAGGGTAGGTTTACTACGAATGCTATTTGGGTGCCAAAATGTGGAGGATTATGTAACTATGGTTATGTCACTTGCACAACAAGTGCCAGAATTCAGCATGCCCATTGATGATGAGTTTGTTAGTGTTATTATGCCAGGTGACTTACCACTACAGTTTGACCTAATGGTAATGGCTTTGAAAAGTTTTGGAGCTCAAATAATGAAATAGTTTGTCAGGAGCAAACTTTTTCAAGATGTCAAGACTTCGGTCAGTGATCAGCAGTATACTAGTGATGCAGCACTCTTATCAAGTGATAAAGGCAGTGGAACTTCAAGGGTAGAAAGTGGCAAACATGTCAAAAAAGCTGTAAGGAAGGTTGTGTTCAGATGCTTTAGCAATAATATAATAGGCAATCTGTGGATAAAGCATTAAATGACTGGTCACTACTGACAGCTTTGTTTACAAGTTAAGGTAGAGGAAAGAGTATGTGTATTCAAGTATTAGCAGTCATATGACAAATTGTAAAGTCTGGTTGGAGAAATATCACATGGCAACTAACTAGGAGGTTTTGTGTGTCAATAATGAAAAACTTTGTAATATCGGTATGGGCATGTGAAAAGGTGCGTCAGTAATAAAGACTGTAAATCAAAGGTCTGTCTTCTCAGAAAGGCCATATATGGTCTAAAATAGTCATATAAGTTATGGACTAAGAAGCTGCACTCTGCACTTGTAGAGACAGATCACAAGAGATCTAAATGTGAACCAAGTGGTAAAGGTATTGTCATTACTACTGTGTACATTCATTGACTTTGTAATCTTTTGCGGTGATGAGGTAGAGAAAGCCGATCTCAAGAATGAACTCATGTGTAGATAAGTCCAGTGATGATGGTGAGGCCAGCTACTACCATGGAATGAAAATTCAGTGTGACAGGAGTATGGGAGAATTCTATGCGGATCAGCATAAATGCATAACTCAAATATTGGATGGAATGGCTGGCCATAATTCTATCGGTACCCCTTTGGATGTTAATCACAAGCATGGTGAAGCAACAGAAGCTAGCAGGGACAGAATTTTTGTAATTTGACATGCCATACCATTTGCTGATATGTCCCCTCATGTAGTTGGCAGTATGTACAAGGCCATTCATAGTGCATGCTGGTAGTGTGTTTAGTCAGTTCAACACCACATATAATAACACTGGAGAAGTGAAGGAGACTTCTCAGGCGTTTGAAAGATGCCTTGAACCATTGTCTTGTGTTCAAGAAAACTGAAAAGGATGTTGAAGATTTTGTGGATGCAGATTAGCAATCAATGAGAAAGATAGGTCCTACACAGGATTTGTTTACCAGTTGGAAGGAGATGATGTTTCATGGGAAATAAATAAGCAACCTGCTTTGGCCTTATCTAGCACAGAAGCTAAGTATGTGGTTGTGGCAGAAACTGCTAAGGAAGCTATCGACATCACCAGGCTCCCCAGTGGGAAAGAAATTTGCATTGTGTTGATTAGTGACAACCAAGGAGCACATAAATTAGATTTCTATTAAGTTTTTCACAACGGATAAACCACGCAGATGTACGCTATCACTTCATCAGGGAGGCTGTGAAAGGAATATGATAGTGCTTTCATAAATATCAACTGAGAAGATGGTTGCAGATGCACTGACTAAAGGAATGCCTGGAGTCAAGTACATCAAGTGTTTAGAAGGTTTGGGTTTGAAGGCTGTCAGTTAAGAGAGAGTGTTAAGCTGGCAGTAATTCTCAGTTCTCAATGGACAGCATGTACATAAGGAATATGTACATGGTTCGTAAGAAGAATCCTTGACACTTCGATGTGTACAAGAAGGTGACATTTTATTTTGTGTTATGTGCATCAAGTTCTAATTAGAAAAAAAATGGTTAAATTTAATGGTTACACATGAAATAATATGGCAAAGTGTACTATTTACGTAAAAAATACCTACTTTTCAAAATTAAGTTACTTTTGAGTTGTGTGTTATTAAACATAAAGACGAGGTACATTCACTAGGAACCACACATTTTATATACACATTCTATGCAGACTTCTCTCACATGAAATTTATTGTGATTTGAGCCTGTTACGTCATGGGATGTCATGTAAACCACTTGCTTTCAGAGATGTAGTCTTACTTACCCAATTAAATATAACTTAAGCAAAACATTTTTGGTTGCTCAGGCATTTATTGGCCTGGAACAGGTATTCAAGGTATTATATGAACAGCTGCAGCACGTCACAGAAAACATAAAAAACTACTTAATGTTTGAAGTATGAAAAGATTTTCAAAATCAACTACAAATTTTGATGCCAGTCTGTGTAAATCTCAGCAGTGATGCCAGTGGCTATCTGTAGAACAATAGCATACATTTTTAAAAACCATGTGCAGAAAATACATGATATTTTAGCCAGAAGTGGGGGTTCATGTAAGAGAAAGAAAACAAAAGTAATTATAAGTCAATTCACAAACAGCACTACAGTCTCTTGAGAAAAAAAAAGTGCAATTCTTTCACGGGACAGCCACATCTGACTGTTACTACAAATGAGTTCAGCCTGCCGAGTGCCGATTTAACATGGCCACTCTGGCACCGGTGGAAGGCTGAACTGATTTACCTGTACCTGTTGTGTCGCTGGTCACTCCCTGTTGCAAGTACAAATTTTCGTCACTGCTCCCATCTTTAGAAACAACCACATATACAAACCTGATCATAACTGCATAATAAATGTTTGGAAATCATCATTAATTACATGCTTGCAGGGAGTCATGGTGTAGCTAATTTTTTTGTTGCTGTGTTTATTAAGGGTAAGTATATAGACATTTAAAAACTGTGTTATTTGAAATATTGATACACAATAGAACTTAGCAGGCCATGTGCAGTATTTAGGTTTACTTAAGCATTCAAATAAATAGCAATTTTTCATATCTTAAATAGATGCTCTGGGGTAGTGACCAAAAAGATAATAGCAGATGTTAATGGCATGGAACTGGTACTATTTACATTTTCAAAGAGGCATTAAAAATATTAAAAGGACAATTATGTGATCAATTTTATGACCGTATTTGTGGATTTAATGTATAATACACTACCAGACAATAAAAATAATGCACACAGAAGGATGCATCAGGTGGTATGCAAACTTTATACAGGTAGTGATACAGATAAGTAAAACACATGATTACAAAAACAGAGCAGGAGGACAATTACATATGGATTTTTAGTACGTCATCCGGTTATCTTCAGTAGTGCATTGCAACCCCTTGCACTGCGATATACCTTGAAACAACACAGTCTGGCATGGAGTTCAGCAGATGCCAGATGTCCTGAGGCATATGAATATACAATTGTTGGACTGTGTGTTTCAAAAACCGGATAATGTGGCACAGCGGCAGCTAGCATTTCAAATTGTACCTCATATGCACAGTTTGGGACTTGTCAGTGGAGCAGGCAGGCCATGGTAGTGTTAGGACATGATGGAGGCAGCTTTTGGCGAACATTTACATGTGAGTGGCCCATTTGAAAAAGCGGCTATATCCATAAGTATAAAAAAATGAAATATTGTTATCCCTGGAATTCTTATCTCCTTGGTTACGAACTGAACATTTAAAAAATGTGCGAAAGTAGTTAGAAACCCTATAAAATAAAGGAAGAAAAGTGGGCCATGTACCAAAAGAAGTTAAATTCACGCTATTCCCAGTTGTAGATACAGTTACATCCATCTAAAATATATACCACTGCACACACAGTTAAGTCCTTATGGAAATGTCGATATGTTAAATTTCAAGAAGCAAAAAAACTATATCCTCTTTATTTTACGATCGGGTTTATTTCAGTTAATAATTCTTTTAAAACATTAATATATTTACAGGTATATATAATTACAATTACTATGAAGTAATAGAATAGTAGGCCTATGACTTTCAGTAATGTGAAAGTCTAAGAAAGTAATATGTTAGTGAACAGCTGGTATCCTATCAACAGCATAATTCTTAACTATGAGGAGAAAGGGCTACAGGGTGATAGGCACCCATAGAATATATGGTTTGAATGGTTCATGCAATGGGTGTATTTGATTTTTTGAATATTTACGGACATACAGCATTGCAAACACTAAGTTGTAGTCTTAGAAAACCTAACAGGTAAAATAAAAGTAACTTAGAAGAAAAAATATAAATAAATTAAAAAGCAATGAATGAGCCTGAGTTAGCTGTTGTCGACAAACATGTAACACACACATAATTCCAAGAAGGAATCAACAAAATTTCTCTTCTAAATCAGTTCGAAACTACAAAACACGACAGAGTTAGTTCCAACTTTAAAACTTACGAAAGGTCACAAATTTATGCCGACTACTCCGAGGTTCACATTAAACACATTAGGACACTGGGAATAGAGCGCAGAAAGAACTGATGATGCAGAAGTCACTCACTCGATTTGCAGGATAAAATCGTTGGTAACGTATCAGTACAAAAAATGTTGAAATCATAAAAGCGAGGATGAAGACAAACGTAAATGAGTGCAAACCCAGAATGCTGGTTGCAGTATGGCATGCAAGTCACATGTAGAGAATAAATCTTCTTGTCATTCAACACACCTACATGTCCAGCCAATGGTTTTAAGACTCACCTCCTAATGTACAAATAACAAGACTATAGAAAAACTGCCACAAACTGAAACAAATAATTAATTTCTAAAAAGGAAATGACGCATTGGCTTAGAATTAACCATTGTGAACAAATAGAAGGTCATCTCTGATAAATGTAAAGAGTTCCTCTACGTACAACTGTATAATGGTGGGGCGCCTTTAACTGGCAAGCGAAACCTGATTATCACATTAGCTTACGAAAAAAGGGAGAACTTGAAAGTCCCTAAACCATAACCTGTGATCAATCTTCGGAAATGGCGAAGGCTTCATCATATGTCAATGCTTATGATACAAACTCAAAGCCATATAGAAGATATTAAGGACCGGTTTTTCCTGCTTGTTTTTCAATTTTCTGGAAAACAGAGACTAAAAGACGAGTGTCGTAATGTTTTTTTATAATGGCGCAACAAATAAAACAGGGAATGTTAAATGTATTAGTGAATTATCATTTGTGCTTTGTCGTATTGCAACTAAATTTTTCAAAAAAGTCCCTGGTTTAATTTGGTGTGATAAAATAATTGGACTACGTTTCTATAAAAAAGAACATTGATAGTAAACCAAATATTCACTTCATTCCCTCATCACTATTGAAAAATATGAGCTTCACATTTTTTGCAAGTCAGTATTTTTTGGGTCAATTAAGATTAAACACAACTAACACTAGTATTGTCGTTTATGTTCGAACAGCGAGAAAAAAAATTACAAATATATGATGAAAACATGTGTTTGGTGACAGAGCTGGACATTGGACTGCCGTGTGATTCTATCCTGTGATAAAGATGATTCTCATTCTGGGAAGCACTATTGAGTGGACACTTTGTGGGGAATATAAACCTTCCTAATGTCGTCGACCAGAAGGTAGCAGGTAGCAGACAACGCAGCATACGGATTACTCTTCTGCCCCTTGTATTGTTGCCAGCTCGCCAGCCTGCTGCTACCTGTCCTGTTTAGGTGGGTTTACGATTAAATACCGACAAATTAAGACTTGTACTTATGACTTGTTAAGTACACGAAAAATAATTTTACTGTTTACGATTGATATGGCAACTGTTAAGTCTAGCAAATAAGATTCATAATAAACCAAAGAGACAAAATTTTGGCTTGTTAATGACTGAAAACATGCCCAAAAAGAGCAAAAGAGATGAATTCAGCAAATTCCCAAAATCAGCAAAATCCAAGACGTCACACATAACCTTGTATTTGCTTACCAATTGTAACTGCAGAGTGATCGAAAGGACAATCATTGTGCAGTGAAATGAACATAGAAAAATTATGCATCAATAAATTTTCCTTTTAATTCTAAAAACATGGATGATTCAAATAATTCGACTTAAAAAATTATTCTTACAAATAATTATGACAATGCAGCATTGGTTTTCTATGTAGATAGCCAAAATAAAGTGCCAGCAGAAAAGTCATAATTTATGTTTTCAATATTAAAACTGACCAAGAACCAAGCTTTACAAATTAAATTACAGAATCTTCTGTCACATATTTTACTTAAAGAAAACTACTTCTCTTTATTGTTTTTCAACAATGTTTATATTACTTAATAGTGACTGCCAAATAGTTTTAAATGATTCTTGAACCTTAAACAACAGATGGCAGTGGAAACCAGGAACAAAAGTTTTGCCTTAATAAAAGGAATGAAACTTATCAAACTGTAAGAAAATAACATGATTATTACCAAACAAGGTGTGCCAAAAATTAAAACGGCACAGTACGTCTGAAGACACAAACGCAATACACTAGAAAGCCTTACCATAAACCTGTAGCGAATAGAAATCTCAGAGTTTCGCCAGTTATTGTGAGGTCAAGTTAGAATTAAATCACTTTTTTGTAGTACATTTGCAATTGGTCCATTAATTAATGGCCTCTCGTGGAGGACTCCGCGTCAGTAATAGAGCTGCAACAAAATCCAGGTTTAAATAATTGCCTCTAACTAACATGTCAAGCAGCCAATCAGCTATTGATACCTGTTAAGAGAACAAAAATACACCGAAGTCTAGCATACATGTCGTTGAAATCATGAGTTTTTTTTTAGGTATCTAAGTAGTGGTGCATTCCTAATGCGGTACTCTTTTGATGGCTTCGGTCAGGAATGAAATACTAGAAAGGAAGTATGGTGTCTTGATTGCAAACTAACGATTACGTGTATACCAATATTCACATAACGCCATGGACTTCAGCTTCCAGGAAAATTTATACCACTTCATAATCCCAGTCGTACCGATTTACTTGTATAAAATCAGATTACATTTACTTGTGACGTTCTTATTCATAATAATTACATGATTATCCATTTGATGTGTTGGAATTAAGAATGACATTGCTATTTCAAACTATTAAAAATATTAATTTTATAATGTTGATTGTCAGTGTATGTGTGTGTGTATGTGCGTTCGTATGTAGAGAGGTTAGAGAGAGACAGACAGAGACAGAGAGAGACGGAGAGAGAGATAGCTACTCATTTTGAGTAAAACATTCAACCTTTATCCCTTTTTGTACATAAAGAAATAACACATGTGTAATTAGATTTGAGTTGCTTCATTGTGAAACATTTAACATCAACCTAACTAATCAGGTAATGTATTAAACATTGTGCATTACTTAAATCTGCAATGTTTAGAGTAAGTGTTAATATTCTCCATCGTCGCGTGTAGTGGGCACAGCAGCATATCATTGACGCATGCAGGTTAGTAGGCTGTTGCGTTGCGTAAGCGACAGGCAGTATATAGCTGCAGCTAAAAGTTTTGTCTGCATTTTACACAAAAAAAGGTAGGCCCTGGGTGGGCAGTTGTAACTAGAGGACCAGTTTTGTTCATTATGCTATACTACTTAATAAACCAATATAAAACGTTTATAATTCCGATGCTTAAAACGTCTGCAATATGACTGTAGCCATCCCTGTAATGTTCAGTACGGGGGCGTATTAATGAGATTTTGATCTTAGGTCCAAGATCCCAATTACATAAAACAACTGTAATTTAATTTCACCTGTTTCCTGGTATTTTGCAGAGTTTTGTCGTTCGAATTCCACCCCATTCTGTATTATCATCACTGCCGCCAAACTAAAGCAGATAGTATGAAACAAGGTGGAAACATAAAGTGTCACCTCATGAGCCTTCATGCTCTTTGGTTTCAGTGATGAGGAAATCCCAATGTCAGTACTTACTCAAACAAGATCAGATGATATAATATAGCCTATTAATTGGTGTTTGTGTTCGTTTTATGCAAAAATTGTACTTTTTCCCACATACTGTAAATGTATGGTAACTGTAAATGAAGAAGTAATATAGGTTGTGAAGCAAAAGAACTCAATTATGAAACTTTCTGCATTGTGTAATGGCCTACCTCTTATTATGGGCTTACTACTTTAAGGGGTAATTTTCTGTGAAATTTTCTTGAAGCTGTCAGAAACTTCTGGTGTGGTAAATCCCAGTAATAAAGAGTTGCTAGAAGTACCTACTTACAAGATGTTTAGAAGAAACCTTAGCAGTATTGAAGTATTAGGTTTTGAATTGTCAATGTGTTGAATATATGTAAAAATAAGTTAACATATTCACAAACAGAAGTTACAGCAATATATTATTTTTTACCTTGTGGTTATTTTATTGTAACAGCTGGACATTGCTTCCTTCCATCTCTGGTCTTTGAGCATTATGTTTATAAGTTAACATTTCAAAGTAAGTTTCACTTCGACATCTTCCAGTTAAATGATTTTTTTAAAATTAACGGCAATTGTCAACACATGATGAAGCACACTGCAGCATTTTCAAACTTTGCGTTGGTGCAACTTCAAGTGGGAACTAAGCAATCAAAATTTTATTGTCACAGCGTATTTGACACCGCGATTGCAGCACTACTGTAGATTACCTATCCAAAGAAGTCAATGGTGCTGTCAACATCATGCCTGAAGTTGGCGATGGCTGCACTGCTGTAGGTGGCCCATTCGAAGAAGGTGATAGTGGCACTGGTATCATGCCCTTAACAGATGACAGTTGTGCTACTGTAGGCAGCCAATCCGAAGAGATTAATGGCAATGCTGCTATAGGAATGCCGCTCTAAGAAGTCGATGGAACTGCTGGCACTACTCCCGAAAAAGTCAATGACACTGCCACATCTACCATTAGCTATGGAGTGGCGAAGACATCGTAGATGTAGAATATGATTTAGCTGCAAAGATGCAGAAGTTAGCCAAGACAATCCACCTTTAATGGCAGCTACTGTCAAACTAAACCTCTCAGATGACTTCCCTACTGCTTATAATATACAAGTATGCAAGCTCTGTGACATCATATTGACTTTGAACCAATTGCATTACACCATTAATACATTGTGCGGATACCGACTAGCCAATCACCGAATTGCTGCGTGATTGCAGCTAACCAATCGCGTGAAGGTACTGAGACATCATGTGTGAGAGTCATTCTGACTCCTGCCAGACCGACCCATCACAAGACTGACCTCCACACATACACACATACATGCACCTACACACACCTACTCACATACACACACCTACATGCACCTACACACCTACACACATAACTATGCACCTACACACACCAACACAAAGAACCCGAAATATTCCAACTTGCAGACTGACTCCTGCTGACTAACTCCAAAATGACTCCTCCTCCTACAGACTGACTGCAAAATGACTCCTAAATGACACATAATGACTCCAAAATGACTCATAATAACTACAAAATGACTCATAATGACTCCAAGTAACTCCAAAATCACTCCTACAAACTGACTCCTCTTCCTAAATACTGACTTCCACAAGTGATGTCTCAGTGCCTTCACGTGATTGATCACCTGCAATCACGTAGCAACTCGGTGATTGGCTGGTTGGTGTCTCCACAATGTATTGATGGTGTAATACGATTAGTTCGAAGTCAATATGATGCCATAGGGCTTGCATACTCATATGTTATAAGCAGTAGGTAGGTCAGCTAAGAGGCTTTGTTTGACAGCAGCTACATGAAAGGTGGGTCATCTTGACTAACTTCTGCATCTTCGCATGTAAGTTTTATTATGCATCTGCGACGTCTTCGGGCACTCCAGAGCTAATGATAGCTATGGCAGTGCCATCAACTTCTTTGGGAGTGGTACCAGTCCATCAACTTCGTCGAGTGGCATTCCTATAGTAGTATTACCATCCACCTATTTGAATACAGCAGTGCAGCCATCGACGACTTCAGACGTGACATTGACAGTGCCATCGACTTCATCGGATGGGTCATCTACAGCAGTGCTGCAATCAATTATTTGTCAAAGGCTTCGTTGCTGATACTGTGATAAGTCCTTCATTAATAGTTGCAATGCTCGTCTGCATGAGAGAACAGCCTATACAAAGAGTCCTTTTTCGCACTATGAAGCATTATATCAATGATCACATGCAGGTTATGCAAGATGATACAATGAAGCAACACATCATGATCTGCAAGGATTTGTCTACTGGGAGTCCGCAAGTGATTGTCGTCAATACCTCCTGCTACATCAGTGAGTTTACTGTTCCCGCAGACAATTATGACAAGACAGTTAATGCTAATGACAGAATGACTGAGTCGGTATGTGTAGAATGTACACATGCAAGGTGTGCATGTGAAGTCAATGGACTTCAAATAAACAGTTGTCTACTATAACTACTGATAACGAACATACACTTCCTACAAAGAAAAGTAAATTTGATATTGATGACGAAACAGGAAGTGAGACGATCATGAAGAGAGCATAGATGAAAATGGCATGATGACAGTGTTGACAGTGAAGATAATGATTCCCTCGACGTTCCCACACATTTCATCAACAAGTTTCCTTCCAGAAGTGATGTGAAGAAGGCAGAAGATGCTGAGAATACTGACTACATATTAACCGAAGACCCGAATGAACTTGCTGATAAACTCAAATATATTGTTGAACTTCAGAAATGTGGGTATGACTTGCATATTGTTGAGATGAAATCAATCATTTGTAAACTGAAGGAAGGAGGTTACATCACATGATGTGATGAACAGCTTTCCTCTGAAATTGCAATTACAAAGTAATAATAAATTATTATAAAATATTTGTTTCTTTGCTGAATATGTATATTTTATTATGTGTATAATAAATTTTGTGTAAAACATATGTTGCATTTTATTTATTTATTTTATGAAAAACCCCTCCACTTCATATTAATAATATTTTAAAATCAAATACTCTCATTTAATAATAAAATAAATAAATTAAATATTATAGTTTATATACTGTGCAGGAATGATCAATATCACCATTCGGTACAGGCCGATAGCAGGCAGCATTATCGAGAAATTTATGATACCTATGTGTCGAAAATATAATCCACTATGGAGGGTGCCGACAGCGCAACCTATACTTTAAAAAGATAAAGAAATATGGCTGTCACCTGGTGGGTGAACTAATACACTAGTGACACCTAGGTGTTGAAAACATATGAAAACCAATATGGTAGTCGAATGAAGGTGAGACACAAACTACAAAACAAATGATAAACGAAAAAACCAACATGGCATCCTGCAGCAATGTACAAACAAATGACAAACAAGAAACCAAGATGGCATAATCAGCAATTCATAAGCAAATGACAAACAAAAAAAACTACATGGTGTCCTTCAGCAATGTATAAACAAATGACAAACAAAAAAATCTAAGTATTGTAATATGCTTGCTTGCTTTTATGAATGTATTCAATTTTTTGTCATTTTTTATTTAAAGGTAATTTAAGGTCATGGGGTCAAGGTCATCTGCATGCAAGTAGAGGTCTATTGCGGATACACGTGCAACACACTAAGTTAGATAAAATTCAAGTAAAATAAAGCCAAAAGTTGGCAATTCTCTCTTTTCCTGTAGAATCTTTGAAATTGTAGCTTAAAATCGAGAAAATTTAAGGCCAAAATCAAACAAATTTCAACATGTCTCATGTTTCTTGATAAGGGTTTATATAAGGCTAATCTGCAAGCTAAATCATCCTCGCTTGATAAAATTTCAGCACCAATTTTTCTTCATCTTAATAAATTTTTCTCTTTATAATCAAAATTGAATCTCTCCTCAAGAAGTTGAACAATTCCTTTGAATTCACTAAACTACAAGTTCTCGAAAAAAAAATGGTTTACTGCCACAGATTTTGAAATTTATGAATCTAATTATGTAAAAAGATTAATTGTACTCTAGACGGTAAATTTAAAATTTCATACCAGATCGCTATGTGAAAATAATAGATAAAAATACTTTGAAACTAATAAATGAGAAAGAAGTTTTTATAGCATACAGTGGCTTAAAAGAAATGAAAAATGGTAAATTTATCCATGATCTAGAGTTCACTAAGAAATTTCATAAAATTTTGTGATATTTTGTTTTGACTTGTTGATTTGGCTTACAGATGTACATTAAATTTAGCTTATTTGACTGGAAAAGGACCATGCTCAGCAGGTTTAAAAAAAATAAAAGTTGCTTGATTTAGATTGCAGATTTGGTTTAAATTAGCTTGATTTTGAGAATGAAATTTAAGAGATAAATGATGTCTCCAGAAGATTTTGAAAAAATTTCTTGAAAATGAGAAATTTACTAGATTTTTTAGTCCAATTATTGTGCTGCGCTTGGTTCCACATTAGACCTCTACTCATCCAATATGACAGTAGTAGTCATTAATGTAATATGCTTGCTTACTTTTATGAATTTTTTCTCGAGTATTTGTTTTTGAGGTTATTCAAGTTCACTGGGGCGAAGGTCAAGGTCACCTGCATCCAATATGGTGGTAGTCGTCAGCAACATTATTTGCTTGTTGACTTTGATGAATTTTCTCTTGAGATTATGTTATAAAAAGCATTTAAAGGTCATGGGGTCAAGATCACCTGCATCCACTATGGTGGTAGTAGTCAGTAACATATTATAGTCGCTGGCTTTTATGCATTTTTATCGAGTTTTTGTTTCCAAGGTCATCACCTGCATTCAATATGGTGGTAGTAGTCAATGTAATATGCTTGCTAACTTTTATAAAGTGTCTTGAGTGTTTGTTTTCAAGGTCAACTAAGGTCACAGTGTCAAGGTCACCTGCATCCAATATGGTGATAGTAATTAGTAACATAATACGCTTGCTAACTTATGATTTATTCAAATTTTTTCTCAAGTTTTTGTTTTCAAGGTCATCTAAGGTAATGGGGTCGAGGTGAATATCAAATATCCTGACTCCCGAGTTGTACTCTCCTGGCTCAGAGTCACGAGTCCTGGTTCCCTGATCTGATGCTGAAAGGCAATTTTCAGGGGATTTTTTTTGCAATTGGGAAAACAGGGAAATTGTTTAGGGATATTTAGTCGATTTTGAGTGAAAAAGGGAAATTTTTAGGAAAAAAGGGAAATTCCAAGATGATGGCGGTCGGCTCCGTTACGCTGAGCCCACAGCTCCGAGCTCCGCCTCCTGTTTCCCTTGCACCATAGTCGGTCAAATTTTTATACTGACAGCCATACATGGTAAAGCCTGTCCACGATAAGGTGAGCACTTTTGAAATCAACTTTATAAAGAAGTAATTGCTCCTACCTGCATATATTTTAATGGGTGCACTGAGTGACATGCACCCAGTAAAGTTGGTCATGATGGAGGGAAAGTAGTTCCATATAACTATGTCAAATAAAAAGGGTTAGATAACCATTTGTGACAACTTAAATTATTTATTTTGCTTTCTGATTTTTTTTTTTAATGCATCAAAGTATAAAAATTGAAAATATTTGAGAAATGTATACTTTTCTAATAATTTCACAATTTCACTGGACCGATGCATGAATAAAGTGATGAGGCCCATGACAATGTTAATTTCATATAAAGCGTAAGACTATACAACCTGCTTACAAGTAGATCTTAAGCAGGACTTTCAAAAGTGCTCATTTTACCATTAAGAGCCTACAGTAACAACTTGCCCCAAAATATGCATTTACTTACTGCAGTTTGGTGCTAACAGCTAAAGGCTGTTCATGATAAAGTAAGCACTTTAGAAATGAACCTTAGAAAAATGTCACTGCCCCTGCATGCATATATTTTAATGCGCGCACTGAGTGACATTCAACCAGTTAAGTTGGTAACGATGGATGGAAAGTAGTGCTGTATCTTAGTGTTGAATAAAAAGTGTTAGGTAACCATTTGTGATTACTATAAATTATTTCTTTTGCTTTCTGTTTTTTTAATTCATCAAAGTGTAAAAATTAGATTTGTAAAGTATTTACTTTCCTAATAATTTCACAGTTTCATTTGACAGACGCATGATTAAAGTAATGAGACACATGGCTAGGTTAATTTACATAAGGTGGAAGAATACACAGCGTGTATAGAAGTAGATCTTAAGCCGGGCTTTCAAAAGTGCTCGTTTTACCGTGAACAGCCTCTAACAACAAAATGGTAACACTTAATTTTATAGAGATTTATTGTGATGAACGTACTTTTAAATACAAAAATTGATATTATTATATAAAAAAGGATGGATCCATTGGTGGGATGATGAGAGATTTTGGTTGCGCTTAACCGTTGTCGTCAATGACGAGGAGAGTAAAATGAGGTGCGAGTGGAGCAGAGACGGGATATTGTGGTGGGAGAAATGGGAGTACCTGCGATAACTCAAAGCCAAAACGTACTTAAAATAAACACTTATATTATAATTTATGTTAAATACAGTGTTTTTTTAATTAATGATATTTCATTTTTTGCACACTCTATTATTGCTATATGTAAACTATTAAGTGTGATTATATTGTTAGTATATTTGGTGTGTACTTATAAAGTCAGTTAAGTGTATCAAAAAGCGAAAGAAGTAATTACATATAAAATGGAAATAATTTTTACTAAGTGCAGAATCAAGATCAAACATTTTAGGAACTTTGAACTCGCACACTCTCCTACCAGCCCAAGTGTGAAGTGTCCTGGCAGCCATCTCCCTGTCCCATTATGTTCCTTCATCTACCCGTGCTCCTGACGTCACGTGTTGCCCCTTAGGTCATGCAGTCGGGCCTTCACCCCTGGACCCACTACTGAGCACACAGTCCAGTCTGAATCACCAGCTATTCGTTGGCAGCTAATCTGGTCCATAACGAGTGGTCTAATTCCACCACACCTTCAGAACACTCGACAGGCACCTTGGTAGCATAGGACAATAATTTTACCTCACAATCCTCTTGCACGTGATTGCTAAATAAAAGGAAAGTTTTCTTGCACACCCTCCACTCTTCGTTTACCAGTTTACATTTATCATATTCCCTAAAGGACATTTTAGAGTATTATTGTTTAGAGAGGTCTGTTAAAAGGAAGTCAGCAGACAGATTAACAAACACGAACTTGAAAGGAATTACATTGTTAGTCTAACTTGATAATGGCAGTGGTAATAACCGGTGTAGTGTAAACCTCAGTTGTTCTACTAGGGGTTATTTTATCACGTACTGGTGTACCCTAAAACTCCTGACCTTATGAACATACTAAGATCTATGAGCTGTAATGCATAGTGTCTGTTAGTTACACTCAGGGGACAAGGAAGGGTTAGTGAGCTGCCGCTATTAGTTTCAAGAGTTGGATCAGCTGGATTGAGATTATGATTCATGGTTTGCAGCATACCATGTTGTGTCTGTAATATGGCATCTATTATTACTGAATATTCACCCTTTACTGTGTGTTCATCTGTGGCTATCGTTAAAGCCCGCAGGTTGACAGCACCCTGTGTTACATGACTATTGGGATTAACCTGATTGCTAATATCCTCTAAACCTTTTGTTAACCATAATTCATTATAGGTTACATTTAGCATCATGTGATTTAGCGTTTGAAGGGTGGACTTGTCTACGATCATCTGATCTTTCACCAGTTTTAAGAAATTTGACTGTTCTGCTCCCAATTTGATGATATGATCATTCTAACAACTCGCATCATTGTTATCTGAGACTCTAAACAGCACTTTACTCAAACTTCCTATGATATTTATAAGCCTTTGGCTCTTTCTGCTATGTCCAATCTTCTGATCAACCAGTTCAATCACTAAAGCTCAGTTTTTCCCTATTGAGTCAACACTGGTTTAACAATTACGTAAACTAGCTATGCACTTAGAGTGATTATTCAACTTGCCAGCAAATTTGGCACAAACTTGCATAGTCACCTCATAATATTGTTACACTTGCTTGTAGTTAGCATCTAGGAGAGCAAGGTTAACATAAGTGATTACAGTATGTTGAATTTTGTGTAACTATACTAGGTCCTCATGTCGAAAATAAATTCTCGGAGACTTCTAAATTGGTTGTATGGCTATGGCCAGGCAGACCACCACACTCACCCAGAACAGGCCCCTGATCACAGTCATCCTACAACACATTAATAATAAAATGATTTCAGTCTGTTGGCATACACCTTTGATAGTTTGTCCTCTTTTTTAGTGTACACAGAACCCCTTCTACTTTTGTTATCCAGTAGGGGCCCACCCATTGACTAGCCAACTTTTTTGATTGGCCCGTCTTATCAACTCGTCGAATAACAGGACCTGATCTGCCTGGAACTGGTACTCTGACGCTGTCTTATCGTATTGCTCCTTACTTTTGAGTGTGGTGCTTATCAGTTTCTCCCTAGCCTGTTGGTACAACTGCAGTTTAGTTCTGAGTTATGTCATTAACCTTTCTTTTTCTGGCAAATTTAGTTGTACAGGTTTTTGCAATATCCTGGGGATATTCTGGAATCACCTGAACATAATTTTTTATTGTTTAACTTGGCTATACATAAGTGTAGCCCCTTGGTGCCCCCCTACCGGCGAGTTGTGACATTCCTAAAGCACCCGTTGTTTACGCTTCTCATCCCACGTTCGTATTACAGGTTCTGGATTGGGTTCCAACTCTGCTGCATTCTCTTCCACTTCTGTTATTGTCGCCTATGCAACTTAGCGGATTTATGTGTGGATTAGACTTCCCGCCTATACTGTATAGTATATTCACACTCTTCCAATTTCAGTCGCCATTTCAGGAGGCGTGAGCTGGGTCTTTGATGATAAAAATCCAGACCATTGGCTTGTGGTCGGTAATGACTGTGAAATGTTGTCCCAGCAGGCAATGGTCTAAAGAATTTTACAGTGCTCATACAATCCCCAGTAACTCATGTTTTCACTTGCCGAATAGTTTTGTTCTGCTCGATTCAGCTTATGATTGGCATACGCTGTAAGGCAGTCATCCCCCACATCTCCTTGTGAGAGAATTACTCCCATGGCATCCTTGCTGGCATCAGTAGTTAAAAGAAAGGGTATAGAGAAATCTGGATACTATAACAGAGGGGCGGAGATTAGCGAACTGAGATTAGCTAACCTTTTAGTGCCTCAAAAGCTTCCTCTTGGGGATCCTCCTATTTGAAGATACCTTTCTCTTTTAGGAGCTTGAGCAAAGGATTGATTGCTTTGCTTAGCTGAGGGATAAACTGTCACTAATAACCCACTAGACCAAGGAAGGACTTCAATTTGTGCTTCATCTCCAGTCGGGGGGATCCTTGTACTGCACTGATTTTCTAGGGGTCGGGTTTTACCCCAGTATTCATTACTACATGGCCCAAGTAAGTTACTATTTTGCGAAGAAATTCACATTTATCGGGTTGGAGTTTCAAATGGTGCTCTCGTAGTCTCTCAAAGACTTTGCACAGGCGGGCATTGTGCTCTCCTAGATTGCAGCCATATATTACGATGTCATCCAAGTATACCATACACCAGATCTCTTGGATACCCACTAAGACCGTATTTATGAGATGCTGAAATGCAGATGCATCTTTTAGTTCAAAAATCATATGAGTAAAATCGTAATGATTATACAGAGTACTGAAAACTGTTTTGGTATGGTCTTTAGGTCTCAATGGTAGCTGGAGGTACCCACTTGCTAGATCTAGAGCCGACAGATACTTAACCTGCCTCAGTTGGTCCAGTATGTCAGTAATGTTAGGAATCGGAAAGCATCCCGTATCATCTGAGAATTAAGGCCCCTGTCATACACTTCAATCCTCCATCCTGTTTCTTCAGGACTACCAAAATTGAGGAATTTCATGGGCTCTGGCTCGGTACGATAATTCCATCCTTAACATGTCAAGTTCTTGTCTACGGACCTCCTCCTTATGGACCTCAGGAATACGGTTAATTTCTTACGTTTACTGGCTAGGTATTGCTTGCTGTGGTTATCGTGTGCTCTAGGGTATTCTCATATGTTAGTTTGTCCCCTGGTAAATAAAAAATATCAATATAGTGGTGACAAATGCGCCCCATTTCCCATGATACTTCCTTATTTAAATAGTTAAGTCTTAATAGAGACAGTAATTTACTGAGCCTATCTCCGTTTGTCTGTTCCTTGTTCACATAACTAGTTGCTTCTGTCGGCTCCTATGTTACCTCAGGAATCAGATACCTCACAATTAGAGGTGTTCAAAATACTACACATGCACATATCCTCTTCTGCCTTTGTCAACCCACTTCCCAGATAAGTGCCCTTCTGTAGTTCCCTCTTTTCTACAATACAAAATCCACTACTAGTAGTCCATGCCCTAGCTATGAATTCGCATCTTGCTAGTATGTTCATGGTTGTCAGGTTCCTTCCCATGTGGAGGTCCATCAGCAGGTATAACTACATCCATACCATTTGCAAAGTGAGTGTGTTTTCTGCTAAATTTATTATCGCCCAAGGGAATTCAAGCAGTCTTGACTTAGAAACCCTATATACCTGCTATCCCGTATCACCTTAAATGGAAAAACAATACCCTCTCTAACCTTAATATGGACTGATAACAATTCCTCTGTGGTAGTTTTGCCCTGTGCTATGCCCTTCAGGACAAGTCATTCTGCAGGTTTTATTTTCCATCTCGCTTCTGTCATGAGACAACTTAAATTTATCAAATTGACTTCTGAACCGGTGTTGACCATTTACTTTAAATCTGTCATCATGGTGTCTATCGAGCTACCACAGCAAGCTACTATTTCAGTTCTGTCTTGTCTGGCATTAAACATTTTGCAGGCATAGTAATCTAAGGTTCTTCTTACCGAGTAGTTTTCTTCGAAAATTTTGCACCCTCCCTCCCAAGTGTTGGCAGAGGTACGTGCTAATAGTTTAATCATATCTTCCCCAGTTACCTTTCTCTTAACAAATTTCAGTAACCTAGCATGTTGACCATGTTTGGTGAGCTCGAAGGCCGCCTCCACATTATCTACTCTTATCCTCTGAAAAGAGCTCCTCAATAATCTTCAGCATGTCTGATAGTCTTCAAAAATGGTAATTTTGCCTTCTCTGATTTTTCATCATTAGGTAAATTACAATTAACCTAGTGCACACAGTTAACTCTTACGCTCTCCCACAATGGTTTTGAACCCGCCTAGTTTGCTGCAACCACGCAAAGGAACCTGAGTGTAACTGACCTGTAACTGTCCCCATCGTTGTCAATTCGATGCTTGCAGGGATGTCCTCTTTCAATCCTCAGGGTCTCATGGTCGGCATAGTCCTGGGTCCGCTGCCCTCCTCCACATCACTGGTGGCGGTGAACACTCCCTGACATCACACCCTCCATGGCTCTGGACATTGTTGTGGTCACCTCTAGTATCTTATATCAGCAGCCAGGGCAGGACGAAGTCCCCGGTCTTCGTCTTGCCCTTCATCAACCCCGCATCTGACACCATTTATTGTGTCCAGCGGCCTCTGATGACTCGAGGCAGCCATGGATGCCAGTCATGCATCGAGCGGTGGCTACACAGCTCTTAGGGTGTGATGAAGTTAGCGTGGGGTGCTCCAAAACAAAGATGTACAGACATCACAGAGTTTATTAATCAAGTCACATTACAGAACTCACGCTGCCTCCTGGCAGCCCTAGCGTGAAGTGTCCCGGCAGTTATCTCCCCGTCCCATTATGTTCCTCCAACCACTCAAGCTTTTGACGTCACAGGTTGCCCCTCAATTTACACGGTCGGGCCTTGGCCCCTGGACCCGCCACTGAGCATACAGTTCAGTCTACCGACTGGACTGTATGTACCTATGTGATGCCGGGCACAGCAAAGCTAATGGTCATTCAAACATCTGTTCACAAACTCTAACGTGGCCCAGCTGCTGAGGCCTACCTGCTGAAAATAGTTACTCATTGTCTGTTTACTCTGAGCACACACTCACATCCGTGGCCTGGCCGCCGCTGCAGGCATTGTGGCCCGTCAAAACGTATGTCTGCTCTAGCTTCATGTATTAACATACAGTAAATTCATTAATTGCTACCAGAGAACTTGACTTAATTAGTTATTACTAAACATACACTCCTGAGTAGATTATAGACATTGTGTTGTGGGCTTAAGCCCTACCTCCACTCACCTAGGGTACAACAATATCTATATGTGTGTATCTGTGCATGTGTGTAACCCTGTTTCAAATTTTGAACATATTGACCAAATTTCACCAAACTCGGTACATATGTAGTACTTAGTAAGGACACCTAACTTTTATAGTTTTTAATGGTGGCCATTTTAATATTTAGGATGATATGCTATATCTCGAGAACCATTCAACTGATTTAAACCAGATTTTGTATGTTGGTAGAGCATCGTGTAGGCATGAAATTTTAAAATGGATATTGTTTTTTGTCTGCCATTTTGGAACATAATTTTACATTATATCTCGAAAACTATCAAAGCAATTCTCACCCAATTTGGCATGAGAGTAGTACTGTGACCGGTCAGGTACACATACCTGATTAAATTATATTGCCTACTTATTTTCAAAATGGTGGTCATACAAACATTTTGGGTTTATTTGGTATATATACTATACCATTTAACCAATTTAAACCAAATTGTGTATGCTAAAAGTATCTATTACAAGCATCATATATGCCAACAGATAGCCATTTTTGTCAGCCATTTTGTAAGATAGTGCCACATGAATAAACTTAGTTTTATGTCATATCTTAGTAAACAATGAACCAATTCCTACCAAATTTGGCAAACAAGTAGTATGGCAGCAGATTATGTTAAATGTTATGGTCCAGATATGTCAGTCACTTTCAAAATGGCGGCCATATAGTCATTTAAATTTAGAATTATATATTGTTGAAACCATGTAATCAATTTCAACTTATCTTTATATTCTGGAAGTAGATATTACAACTTTCAACTGTATCTGCATGGAACATCTTTTCTTAGCCATTTTCTAAGGTAACACCATATGAAAAAATATTTTTTTTTATGTCATATCTAGGGAAACAATTGACAGAGTCCTACCAAATTTGGCAGACAAGTAGTACTGTAGCAGATGATGTAAAACTGTATGTTTTATGTATGTCAGACACTTATTTTCAGAATGGCAGCTATAAAATCATTTTTGCTTAGTGTGCAATATCTATAGTTATGTAATTGTTTTTAGCTTTTCTTTGTATTCTGGCAGTATACAATTATCAAATGTGCTAATGCATAACTTAATTGTACTCACGTTATGAAGTTTGTAACTTGAAAAATATGGAGGTTTCATGCCATATCTCAGGGACCAATCAACTAATTTTCACCAAATTCTTCAGACAAGTAGCGCTATGGTAGGCCATGTATAATTGCGTGTTTTAAGTGACTCAGTCACTTATTTTCATAATGACGGCCCTATAAATATTATGTTAGTAAACCCAATCATTCAAAACATTAAGACTCATTAAATTCGAAGTCGATGCTCGAATCCAACCTCCGAAATGCACTTGATTGCACACTAGCTTAAAGTACGAGGTGTTCTGGGTTCGAGTCCCAGGTAAGGCATGTGTGTATTTGTAATCATCTCACTACTGTTCCATATGTTTCTGGTTTCATATTTAATGATATTACTTTCAACGAAACAAGTACTACCTACCAACTCAGTTTTGTAAGAAATTATTTAAAAATTAATTGCACACATGTTGAGGAAAGTAGGCTTTTTGGTTATGTCAGTAACTTCTTGTATTAATATGGTTTGGTACCTACAGAATGGTTGCCCAACTTTAGTTTAGAAATCCTCCCTTCCTACCTTCCCATCCACAATTGTTGATTTAGAGCTAAACTTTCTATATTTATATAATTTAAATTAAAAGCTTCAAGCATATGGCTTACGTGTTTCAATTTTGCTTAGAACAATTATTACAGGACCACAATTTGAATATAGTTAAAATCCAAAAAAATACTGAGATAGGTACTTTAAAAAAATCTGATGGTATAAAATTATTAACAAAGCTCAGATAACACACTACTTACCACTTCTGGCAATAGTGTATCTCTGGGACAGACACATTTGAAACATGGCAACTGAGGTGAACAACAGTGTAGTTGAATTTGTGAACTGTGGCCCTAGTTTGCTAATGATGCAACTGTTTATTTTGTGGGTTTGCTAGCAGCAGTACTGAAAGTAAATAATGCAAAAAAATTTTGTCCTAAATTATATTATGTGAATGATATGATTTGAATGTGAGTATGTTATGCAATTTTCATTTGTCAGCTTTGTGTATTATGTATGTTAATGTACTTTGGTTTTTTCTAGGAATCATGGGTTGGCAGCTTGATGCCTTTGTCAGCTCTGTTTGGAGGAATAGCAGGGGGGCCTCTTATTGAACTTGTTGGAAGGAAAACCACAATTGTTGGAACAGCAGTGCCATTTATAATTTGTAAGAATATTTTTCCAATTAATCATTCTTATTTTTTAATACTTTTACACTAATCATAATTTAGTAAGTCATAAATTTTATGATAAAATGTTTAATAAGTTTATAGTTTTATATATTAATCTAGAAAGCTTTGACCAAATAAGGTTAACTGAGAAAATGAAATGATTACATGCAGACATGTCTGGAAATCCTCTCTGTATGATTTGACACTTTAAATTTTAAAATTTACACATTGGGAAAACTGTTTTAGCCTCTTCAAGTAAAAATAAGCACATCACAGTGTAACAGCTCATTAATATCTGCTTACATAAATAACATTCCCATTTGACGGTAGTACAGTGGGATAACAGTCATCAAGTTTACAGACCAAATAAATTTTCAGTTATGAGCATGCAGTTATTGCAGAAAATCTGGTCATATGTAAATTATTGCCATTGAGTTCCTTTTATAATAAATACATTAGTTTTTTAGAAAAATATTAAGTTACTTAGCAAATATAAAAATAATAAAATTGCCTTTTCTTTGAGAAAGCATTGATTGAATACTATTAAACAATGTTAATAATACTTTTTTCTGTTGAAAAAATTTCGTAATGTACCCATAAATTTGATAGGTGACTAAACTAACATCCGCAGCACTTCTTCATGGTAAATATATACTGCTCATAATTTATTTTTATCACCGAACTTTCCAAAAATGTTTGCCCTGAAGAAGAATTGAGGGGAGTGGAGGCGGCAAAGCAGAGCTTGCCCCTCCTGTACTTTTGACCTGCAGCCAACAGTGGTATGATTATTAATGTTCCTTTGTACTTTACTGAATACCAGCGGGCTATCATAGATCATTTATATCTATAAATTTTCATAATTTTGACTTCTTCATCTGCACCCTTTTACTGACCTCTGTGGCTTATTTAGTTGGGAAGACATCTTACAGTATAAAGTGTTCTGTGTTTGAATTCAATTTAATAAGAATTAATTTTATGCTTGATTTATGCTAGCCATACATAAAAGTCATGTTTATATTCAAAATAGTTGTAAGTACATCAAATTGGTATCTAATTTTTACAGGCCTGAAGTAAATATAATGTCCCTTAGAATTAAACAGAAATTGATTTTTGAATGACTTCATAAACACCTTTGCACTGCAATGAATTTTGATAAAAACTAAATTCGTTACTTATCAGCTATGAAGTTCATGACTCTAAATACTCTTGTTTTTTGTCATTCTGCTTGGTTACCGAAATACTAATCTTCCAAATATCTTCAAAAGATCATAGTAACCTAAATGTTTTAAATTATCAGTTGTCTGAATGTGAAACAACTAAACAATGTTAAACATCACAAATGCACTACAATCAAAGTGAACTCGCATATCAGTACATATTTAAGTTTAACATAGATTGTAAGAATTGTAAACATGGTCACTACAGTCAAATTTTTTCCTTACTTATGTAACATTCTTTTATGTAGTACAATTGATTTATTAATTTAATGTTGATACCTTATTATGGAGTAAATATTTTTATGTAGGTGTAGATAAGAAGGCTGTAACAATTTCAGCGAAAAAGAGAAGGGGTTATAATCCCCCAAATACTTGGTTAGCTCAAGTTATACATGTGGTATACATTTTTGGATGATCTAACTGAACAACACCCACAATCCATGACTGCAGATTTATTACAAAAAAATAAGTCCACAACATACATATTTTATATAATACCTATATAATTCATATGTTAATGTATTGTGTGTATGCATGTTTTATACTACTTTATTACTTTGAGTGCAGTGAGTGTTGCCAATCTGTAAGTATTCCATTAATTCTTTAATAAATTACTGTGACGATTCCTAGAAAATAGTAGTATTTAGGAAAATAACATGATGCAACAAATCTCTTTAATTTTGGAATTCTCACAAATAGTACTTTTGTCAAACAGCCAATTAGCCTTACACTTAATAAAATTTAGTGCAACAACAGGGTGGCAATCCAAATTATATTACTGAAAAACATTTTATTATAGCAACAGGTTTTTTAGCGAGTGAATGAAGTGATTTGGGTGGCTCTTAACAGCGAGGTCTTGAGAGCTGATGAGTGAGATTGAGATGAGTATGGAGCAGCACTGGAATGAGAGGGCAGGGGAAAAGGGAGATCTGTGAGAAAACCCGTCAACCAGCGGCATCGCCCGACATGATTCCCACTGTGAAAATCCGGGAGTGACCCGGCTGGGGATTGAACCCGATTCACCATGGTGGGAGGCAAGCTCAGCCACTGCAGCCCGAAGTTTTGTAGTGATTGCAGGTCTTCATTCAATACAGTGGTGTAACGTCTCCAACTTGGAAAGACATGTCTTTACGTGCCTCCCTTGTGTGAGAGGGGGATAAGCATAGGCAGTCCTCTAAATAAATTTTTTCTTCTGTTTTAATACCTATAATTTTGGTACAATCAAAACCCAAGTTACATGCATAAAATATAGAGAAAAATCTTTAAGCTAGAAGCAATTATGTAAACAAATATATTAGCTATAACAATTTATTAGATATTTTATACAGTATATCAATAAATTTTAAGTGAATAAAAACAATTTGAGTGTTCATTATTCTCATTCTGTTACTCTTTACAAAATTTAGGGAGGGGCCAATGTATATCCAATCCCCCTAGTAGTTGTACCATTTTTGTTCAGCTCCAACTTCAAAAGCCTACACCACACTTATGAATCACTATTGACAATAAGTCATATTGATGTTTCTGACTTATTTTTTTCATAATGAACTTGCAGTTGCAGGTTGTGTGTTTTGTTTGGTTATACTCTGTATAATTTGAAGAATATACAATAATGCCTTGTATTAAAAAAAACACTCAATAATAATATTCTATTAATTATACTTCTTTTCAGCCCACTTGCTGATTGCTTTTGCATCAAAGGTTGAAATGCTGTATGCTGCTCGAAGCATTTCTGGTTTCTGTGTTGGTATTGCTTCCTTGTGCCTTCCTGTCTATCTGGGTGAAACACTACAACCTGAAGTTCGAGGAACATTAGGTTTATTACCTACAACACTTGGAAATATTGGTGAGAAACTGAAAATATTTGCTTATACAACTAAATGCTGTGTAAATAATTTCAGTGCATAAACACGCTCATATTATATATAAATTAATGTTATCATTAAATTTACTGTCCTCACATGTACATTAATTTTATTACTGTTAATACAATATTTGTCTTAATTGTGAGCACGTCTCAGAATGGTGACAGTAATTTTACCATCAGCATTTTAATATAATTGTGTGATGTGTTCTTCTACCATTAATAGACTGCTTCTCATGAAAATAGCGTGATTAATTAAAACTGAAAAAGCATACAGTGAGAATACCCCAAGAAACCTATGTGGCGTAGAACAAATATATCTCAAGTATTTGCCCCTCAGGCTGACTTTAACAAAAATTATTTTTTGATCAATATCTAAGGATTTTCACCATGGTGGTACCTAGGTACTCCTATTTACTCTCTTCATCCCACTTTTGCTACATCTCCATTTAATGTTGTTTCATTTGATTTGTTCTTCATGCTGGCCAGGAATGTCTAGTCTGTTTCTTTGATAGGAGAGCCAACACACTTATTTGTGTTCACCATACCTCAGATAGGGACAGAATGTAGATAGAGTACTATATATATACTATATATGTAAGAATGTTTATAGTAGAAGAAACACACACATATATATATATATATATATATATATATATATATATATATATATATATATAAAGAGAGAGAGAGTTGACTCTCGATTATCTGTGATATTGGAGGGGCGATTGCCGCGGATAACCCAAAATCGCGGATAATCCGCATACTAAGAGAAAAATTCAGTTTTTTACAATACTAAGTTTCATATGGTCATAATACTGGGTGTTTCAGTGTGAAACCTAGCCTATCCTTGACATACTACTGTATTTATCCACATATTTTACAGCCTCACATAATTTCTGTACCCTATTATTTATTAAAAAACCAAGAAATTTAAAAAATGTGTAATTTATACATCCCTGATTTCTAACTTACAGAACCATATTATAAAGTGTGTAAAATATGCGGGTAATCACGGTAGTTCTCTCACGAACATTACAAGAATTGTGCAGCTACAGTTAATACAAACAACGCAGCGGGATGCGTGTGGTGTTTATTGCAGAGTGATACCGGAATCTGAAGGTGCGTAAGAGGGAAGGTAGGCTGACGTCACTCGGTTGCTAGGCAACAGGCCACCTCCCTCCCCCTGGAGAGAGGAAACAAAGACGTGTAAAGCAAACTGCATGTTGCCCGTGTCACACACACACCTCCCACACTGTTCAGTGTGTGCTGCATACAGCCGGCTGTTTCAGCATGTAGAAAACAGTGTTTAATGTAGGAAACAAGTTTCGCCTTCCATTCAGAGTTCTTTAAAAAAATATTGGGCTTGTTTCACACACACTAAGCCTGACACTGGCGTTCCCGTGGCATGTTTCTGGTTAAACCACTCTAGCATAGCCTTATCTAGTTCCGTGTACGTCAATAGTTTCATTGTTTTCCTATTTGCTAATCCACTTGTCGAGTCTATACTGCTCACAAACTAAATAAGTTTGGATTTGTTTTGTATATCCCGAATTGTTGTTTCTCCCAATCCATACATAAATAAAAGCTGTTTTATTACACTTCCTCCTTCAAGTTTATTAATAATTTCCAGCTTCTGCTGTAATTTTAAAACCACACGTTTAAGTTTTGCAGACATTTTTCGGCTGGAAATGAGCAAAAATAAAACCGAATGTAACTACTGACTGGCGAGATAAAACTGACACTGACCGTGGGAATGCGATATGCGGGAGGAATGCGGCGGTCGCGCCGAGTTCCGTCTATACCTGGCAGGCGGCAATTAGGCTAGCGAGTTGTGCGGTGTTGTCAGCTCGCTGTCTTGCAACGTAACTAAGCTCATTGTGTCATCGGGAACATATATTGACGTGCATTTGCATCAATAAACAAACATATTTCATTCCACAGTTATTTTCAGAGAGTACCTGTTACAAATTTCATTAGTTAAGATGGGCATTTTATTAAATAACTTAATTCTGGCAGTGTGTGAGATAATTTCCAAAATTTAAATTTATTTTTGTCTTTCTGAATGTGCCGCGGTCAAGCTGCAAAGCAGATAATCCGCTCGCAGGTAATTGAGTCTACTGTATAATTAAGATTTATGAGGTAATACAAACGTTACCTTTTTTTAAGATATGGGAATGACTACGTTAAAAATCATTATAAAATATTATCAAAATTAAAAATATTTCACAAGAGCTCTCCCTTAAAGGAAGATTAACAAAAATCTTGCCATTTTAACATGTTTTTCATTATGTATAGTCACACTGTGGTACATTATTAACTAAACCCAACTTTAAACATCAACTGAAACATGCATATCTCTATCAACATTTGTATAGTAACCTATAACAGTACTTCACATGCACATCTAAATAAAAGTGATATGAGTGAACTGCATAGTGAAGAAATGAAAGCGTCAATATAATCTTTGAAGAAATAAACAAGGAAAGGTTATGGCAAATTTAACACAAAGTTGTTTGCCTTTATTTCAAGTTTTTTTTTTTTTTTTATAAGAAACCAATGATATTGCTAGACAAAAATTTGTCAGTTGTCTAAACAAATATTAGATAACATTTGAATATTTGTCAAACTCAAAAATGTTTCGTTGTAATGACATTTTGTAAACAAATTTCTTAATTAAAGTTATGATTTTTCAGAATTTGACTTGGTATGAAAAGATATTTGTGCAACCTGATAATTGACATTAAATCTGTAATTGATTACTGATTAACTAATTAACATTATAATAAAATGTTGAGAACTACATTACCTATTATTCTTACTGGATTAAATTATTTATTTATTATCTGTTTTGTTTGTTTAGTAGAAGTATTATTGATTTTGTGGTCAAAATATATACAAAAATACTTTTGTTGAACATTTGGTTTTCACTTAGTATCCTTTTTTTGTTAGTTTCATAACAATATTTTATTGTGTGTTGATATAGCAGGACTAAGTGCACTATGCAAAGCAACCCAAATGGCTGCATGGCCAAACAAGTCTGAAATGCAAAATAGTCTCATGAAACTTCTTACACCCAGAAAGGGTCAATCACTAGCAAAATTCCTACAAATAATTTCATACACTGCAATTGAACTAACAGCAAACATAATGTACAAGCAAGTAAAAATCTAAAAATATTCTACGAAATTCTGAGTGTTCTATAAAACTAGTAAATATTTCACTTTTTATAATAATGCACTTGTACTTATATCTTAAATGTTATCATGAAAGAACAGTTTCTCAGCTACAAATTCACAGAAATAATGGGACAGAGGAAAATATCTATCTTCCATCACTTACACGCACTTGCTGGTTTCATCTGACATCAGTAGGACTGGTTATTGCCAGCAGCACAGTGCTCATTGCACATATCTCAGGCAGCAAAATAATACTCTTCTGTCCAGAAAATACACTGGCAGAAAATACACTAGTGCACCATAAAGAAACAATGCAACAACCATGAAACAATGTAAATAGCAAGCGTAAGGGCTGAAATGCACATGATCCCATGTTAGTGCTTTTGCATTTGACCACACACTTGGCAGTGGCACTGCAAGTACCGACCAGCAGTGGTAGACACTGGCATGTAGTTGAAACTGCATAAACACAAGAATTGCCCGACTATACCAAGCAAGTGTACAGAGTGAAGAAGAATGCTGGGAAGACACAAAAGTGGTAGTGTACATGTAAGATCCCAAAGTAGTATAAAAACTATGGTAACCAAGAACTTGCAGTCTTCACAGAAGATAATGAAAATATTGGGTCAGCCAGCTAGCCATGGTTTTGCGAATTAATCCCTTTATTTGGCACCAAATTCTTTTGAAATTTAACTTGTAGTGAACAGAGTGAAATATGTAATTTGAACAAATTGTTAAAAGCTATAGAATTTGGGTGTTACACTGCACTGTTATACTCAGCAGAGGCCAAAGATAACAGGACCTTCAGCATATAATGGGCTCTAAACCACTTGAGTACCCAGCTCTTACAAGTCAATTTGTTCCAAATGCTGGACAGGAACCATCACCAGTCCAGTTTCATTGCCTCATGAGCAGTGATGGGTAAATTACTGGCAAATTGTAATTGGGCTCAATTACATATATATTTAAGGAAATGTAATTGATTATAGTTTCTAATTACTAAATTCTTAATATTTAAATTCAATTACAAGTAGATTACAATTACTTTCTCCAATTACTTTCCAATTATCATACATCATTGGCCAAAACATAAAAGAATCATACCGATTTAAAGAAGTAAGATTTAAATTAGTTACAAAATTTAGTGTTTTGCTTAGTTCTAAACAGAGCAATTTAAAGATTGCTAAACATAATTATTTTTAATGTTTTGAAACTTGTTTTTGTTGACTTTGCAAAATAATTGTCTGTTGGAAGTGTTATATATAGTCTAACCTCAATTCTAAAAAAGTACATTTTCTCCCTCTTTAAAAAATCTTTCAACTGGTGTACTAGATGGCAACAGAATAACTAAATGAAAAACACTGAAGAATATACATAGGGTGCATAGTATTCCAGTAAAAGAGCTTGGCTTTGAAACACGACTAAACTTATACACATATAATAATTTAGGTCAAATATGGTTATAAACTAATATTTTTGACACAGTGTTGAGGAACATAAATTAAATAATTACTAATGTGATGCTGTTCCAAGTTTGTCTACTTAGTCAAACTGTTCGTTCGTGTTGTGAATCTGTGAGTGGATGATGGAAGTTCTAAATAAACCTGAATAACTATTCCAAAACGGAAATTCATTTCTTTTTAATTTTACACCATGGCGCCTTATGTTGTGCTTTACTGACTGAAGTGAACTGGACTGTAACTGCAACGGGGCTATTAACTAGCCTTTGCCAAGTCACAACTTGTTTAGCTTAATTATAATTTATAGTAGATATATTTATATAAAAACCTATATTAAAGTTTATACATTATATTGGGAAGGCTATGCCAAGTTCAATATCTGTTAGCTGAAACAAGAATATATAGTTTGAATAGTCATACTTGTCATGAAATAACATTAGCTGGACTATCCTTTTAAGTGCCCTTGATAAGTGCTGGTGGAATGGTGTGAGTAGTGTTCTGCTTGCACACCTTAGTTCCTGTGGCCCAAAACTGAACAGTATGAATGCTACTTATGTGTAGATACTTCCAGTTACATAATGTACCTTGCAACAAAGCAGGTGTCATCTAAGAATGATTTTTGATAAAAATCAGCAACTTAAGTTATGTTGAATAGCATTACGGATGGAAATTTTGGTTTAATTTTGATGTTTATATTAGTGCTATTGCAAACAATGTATACCTCTGGTTTTTGGTGCCTTTGAAGTTGACACCGTTGGGTGAGACACGAGACAAACTGTGACACAATAACTTACTGTAGGTGGGCGCCAGCGGTGTTTCCCAGTCACCGCACTGTTGTGACTCAGGGTTCTCAGGGATGCTGTGGGTTCTGTGTGTCCGTCTCACCCGAGCGTCCTTACAGATCACTTTGCATTACTAAACAGCATTACTAAACTTTTATAAAATGATGGCACGAGGTGGCTGTCATTACAAAGGAACACTTGATGCACTGTACTGCTTGCTTTTATTGTACCACTCATACAAAGAAAACGTGCCAGGAGTTTAATTTATGAATTACACTCGGACATGTATAGCTAACTCCATTTGGGTGCTCCCCAGCCCGCAATTAATCTAGCGCACTCCTAGATGGATGACTTCTCTGTGGTGTTAGAAAACACAATCTTCACAAGGGAAGGGGTAGACAGCCGCTAGGGTGGACTGACTATTTTCCCTGAAGATAGGACACAGAGAATTACAAGATGAAAAGAATGAACAAGCTGAACAAACACGTGTGATTATTTGGCATCACTAACACGGACTCGTCGGGGCTCGTCTTGCTGCATGTGGTTAGTGAGGTGACGGCCTATACACATAGCCAGCTAGGACGAAAATAATATCACTGTACAAATTACACAGAATGATACAAATACACTTGAAAGATGATGGGACACGACATAAATGGTCACAATAAACATGCAAGCATGTGAAAGCAAGATTAGATGCCGTGGATGCCACTGGATAAGAGTTGCAGCGGATCACATGGTGCAGGAGCAATTTCAGTATTTCTCCACAAAAACAGCAAATTCAGGTCAAACAAATTGTTATTTCTGTTGAGAAAATTATTCTTTTGCATATTAAATTTGTTTTGGGCTTGTACCATGCCGGATGTCAAGAAAATCAGACATTGAAATGACAATGTGGTCAAACATACAAAGCATCAATTAATGGAAATTACACAGAACCCTGAATAAAAATTACATAGAACCCTGAAATAAAATTGTGGCGCACATGATATTACACAAATAAACTCTCAAAGAGTATGGATGGTGCGGACATTGACTTGGCGGTTATGAACCAAGTGGTCGCAAGTGATGAGGTCGTAAAACAATTAAACATGAAAAATACCCTCAAATACATACATAGGATTAAAGCCCTTAAAATTGCACGCAGCAATAATACAGAAATTACAATGAAGCGCCTTTAACATATTGAGATGGCGTCTGATTCAAGTTGCACAGGCCGCGTGGCCTCTTTGACATCTTTTCTCCCTTCTCCTCATTTATATTTCAAAAAGCGTCAAGGGCACAAATTATTAAGTTAAATGGAAGCATAATGCTGGGGAAAATATCTGGCAAACATATAAAAGCAAAGGTTAACTGGTATACTAAGAGTGAGCTACGGTAATCTGCATCACTGCAAAAAGTTTGAAGTGCGTACGTGACAGCATCTTACCTCGCCAGACCTCCTATAACGACTGTCCCGAGGCTAGCATCTCACGGACCTACCATGGCTGCCTACGGGGTTCACATAAGCGGAAGTGCTATGCACACAGAGTAAAACTTTTTATATTGGAAAATAAATGGCACAAAAGTAATTTAAATATTGTTTTACATTTAGATTTTCTTATTAATTTTCTGTATTATTTGAATGTCTCTTCATGACGGCGTTCACGCCATAATAGTAATGTCCTTAATCTTCGCGCAGCACACATTTTAAATCCATAACCAAACATTGTGCAATCATTTTAAACATACATTTTTAAAAACTTAAAACATTTTGACCCTGGAAGAAAAACAAAAGACACATTTATACTGCAAATTAATATTTTGTTATGTGAAAGTTCAAATTGGAGCCTCTTCGTGCACGTGCATGCCCACGTGTCATGTGAGTGGTGAGCACCATCATGGACTTAACGCTGCTGGCTATTAGCCGGCATTATAGTGCTAGATTGTTTTGCTACAACAGTTTCTTTGCAGTTACTTCCTGTTTTTATGTGATGGTGTAGTAAATAAGAGCTAATCTAAAATGTACCTAATATTTTAATCCATCTGACTATGACCACTCAGAAATTCAACAGGTAATGGGACCAGGGCATTCAGCACTGTACATGTGTTCTGTGGAATATTTAAATATCTATTTACAGTAGATAAAACAAATAGAAGGCTCAGTTAAGTGATCGAATTACAGGCTGTATACAGAACTGATAAGGAATGCTGTTTTTTTTTTAACAAAATTGATTATTGCAAGAGATTCGTTTTGTATTTTCGTGCTTCAAGCGACTGTGCTGTGTTTGTCTTTTTTTTAATTCATTCGTGTTCACTATGATTACCAGTTTGAAAATTTCTTCCCAATTGAGAGGTTAGAAGTTAAAAACTAATGGCAATGGCACACCCAGATGGAAAGGTACTTTGGCCATGAGGAACTGTAGGATTTGGTATCAGATCCAAAGAAACCAACTAACACTTTGAATGCCGCCATACTCTTCGTAAAATGTGTTTTTTTGTCAAGATATTTTTATTGAATTTATCACTTTAGTTTAGTAAGATAAATAAAATTATCATATTGTATAAAACAATCTATGGAAGATGTTACAGAGTCACATGAAGAAACGTGATGCACATGACCAGACTCAAAATACAGCTGTGCATTATATGGGTACACTGGTGGTCAAAGTGTTTTAAAGGAATCACAGAGGAAGAATGGAAGAGAGACACAAAGATGAGGTGCAAAATTGGTATGATTGTGCACCGACAAGGCCATGTTTACCTTCAAGGCAAAGATACAACAAAGATGATCTGGGATGCATTAGAGGTTGCCTATGAGGACACTGGTTCAAATATATTATGAATACTTCTAGAAAAGTTATTTGACATCAAACTAAAGGTATGAATAAGTATGGAACAATGTGGGACAAAAATACTGGGTGTATCACAAGAGGTTAAAGATGCTGGATGCAAGCTGGAAGATACAACAGTAACAGTGTTGTTGCTTAGAGGGCTGATGCCAGGAGTCCAACCATTAAGAATCACTCTCCAAACATCGTGTCCAGCTCATAACTGATTACAGTTGTGCAGTGTAATGATACACACACCCACATGTGTGTACATGCACACACAAGTGATATGTGTAAACATACTGACAAACTGAGCAAGGCCTACAAACTTCATTTTGTTGCTCTGGAGCACATCACCATCAAGCACTTCTAGAATGTACTGCAACTATAAACAATAATTTGACGTACAATAGACATATACTAGGGACAAAATTTTTTTATTGTAAGGTTTGTCTAAAAAGATGCCCATCCATAGTAAATAATGGTAATAGAATTGATACATCTATACATAGTATAAAACAAATTCACCCGGCCATGTGTCTGTGTACTTGGCTAAGGCTTCTACACTACTTGATGGATTTTGGTGTGGTTTACACCATCATTTAGAGAATTTCTTGAGGAAGGTTTAGGTGTATAATATGTTAATATTTTACGTAGGGATAGTAGAGAAATGTAGAAGTTTTATAATAAAGTCAGAAAAAGCTGCTTTTCGGGCGTTTACATGGCTTACGCTGACTAAACCATAAGAGATACACCAAAGTAATCAACTACAGAATTGTAGATCTCAAAAAGGCCTAAAAAAAGTCCATGACTGCGTATGTTTATCTTTTAAGGATAACTCACAGTAACCATTTTTGTCTTTTAACACAGTATTAATCCTATGTTTGTTACCTTAAGCACCTAGTGTATATACTTGCTGTAAACCTAAACAACGCCATATTTGTAAATAGCACCCAAGCGAGGCTGGTGCATGTCGCTAGTATGTATATAAAATAAGGTGACAGTTAAAAAAATTTTGTGGTTTGTATCTTGGCTATTGTAAAATATAAGGGGTAGTCTGTGTGAGACTGTATTTTATGATTTTTCTTCAATACTTTCCCTCTGACTTTGGGTTTGTTTCTATTTTCCAGGAATTCTGCTGAGTTATGTAGCGGGTTCATACTTGGACTGGTCACAGCTGGCTGTGCTGGGCAGTGTATTACCAGTGCCATTCTTCATTTGCATGTTCCTCATCCCAGAAACACCAAGATGGTTAATTTCAAAGGGTACTTACTAAGAGTGCAATTTTATTCTGCATGCCTAATGTAATATTTAGTTTTGATGAAATAACTATGATTGAGAAGCTTTTACAAAGTTTCAAATGTAAGCCACACAAAATATGCTGTGATAATTATAATTAGGATATGATAAACAATGTACATACAAAGTAAAATCACTTTCAGTGGGTAGAGAATAAATTTATGATGGGCCCCTATCATGCGGAAAGGCCAAGTGCCAGCTGTAGGAGGCAAGAAAAGGTTTTAAAAATTAATTACAATACAGGATTACTGATTAAGTAACACAAAGTTGAATTCTTCATGGACCAAAACAACATGCATGGTTGAAGCAAAGACTTGTAAGTGACTTATCCCTACTTGGAAGCAGTTGTGCTTGAGAAGTGTTATAATTTTACCAGTCAGTACACTAGCATCAAGGGTACAAAAATGTACCTGAATCTTGGCTGGGTTGTTTTTATTTTATTGGCAAAAATTCAGTATACACAAAATTTTTCACGTAACATTGAATTTCTAAAAATAATACTCAAACAATATATGAGAAAATTGATTGTTTAGTCATAGTGATGGATCCAGAATTAAGTTAGGGAGAGGCCTTGTGTTTATAAATATAACAGTTTATTAAAATTGTTATTTTTCAAAATATTTATTTTGTTTGCTAACAAGTAAATTAAATAATTGTTTTTAAGGGATGAACAAATACACTAAAATGAAAATAATTATGATTAGATGAAGAACAGCGTGAACTACTACAGTATATTACTTTTCATTAAATACATGTTCCAACAACCACATGCAAAAAAACACAATTATATATTTTATTCTAGAAACTGCAAGCTTAGTATTATGAATACAATGCACATGAATTTATGAATAGCAGTAAATTAAATATACAGTATGTTTTGAAACTGCCCAAAATATTTCTGAAAGTGATTCCTAATGGAAATTCATGTTGAAAATACCTATGTATGCCATTTGTAGCCTACACCAATTCCTAAGTCAAATATTCACTCATGAAAGTAGGGTTTGGGAATTGTATTTTTGAAAAACATCTAAAACTACTTGAAATTAAACTAAAATTCTATGAATAGTGTTTTATGTAATGGAGATTTCCCCCTATGAAGTAACTGTAAATACCTTCCCCCTTCATGATAATAATAGGGGTGACTATACCAATTTATTTCACAGAACTTTGTTGCCTTCTGATTTTGTGTATTGTTGATGCCATCTTTGAGCAGTAGGTCCATTCATTTTTAATGTGAAAAGTTGTTTCAGAAGTGCAAAGATTTCCCCTCCTATCTGCTTGAGAATGGGCCTACTTCTTTGAATTTCCGTCATGCATTAGTTGTTCCGTGACTAATAAATTCCGGGATATATAGTAAGAAATAAAATCATATTTTTTTTATAAATTGAATTCTTTACGTAATTAATTTGGACCTACACTAAATGATAAATATAGTGGACTCCCTATCTACCATTTTTCGGGGACTATCAAAAAAATTTCCATACATGTAGTCATTCAATGAATGTGGTCTTGAAATGCAGATAAATAAAAAATGGGACCACAGAATATGTTCCATGGATGCAGACTTTCAATCTATTTGGGTTCAATACATAGAGATTCCAGTGTAATAATTTTCTTCTTTCTATATAATACACTTAGGAATAACTTTCTAAATTGGTTTGGCTAATGCAGTAAATTGATTTTAGTATTCTATTTCATTAGTATCTCATGATGTAGCACCATTAATCCCATTGCTGCTTTGTTAAATCACTTATAATATTGCTCAATATATACAAAAATGTTTTGAATAATAATGAAATTAATTTAATATGTTTATAAATATCTTAATAAACACTTACTGGGTTTTTTACATGATTTTTCTATTATTGTACAATATTTTCCAGTTTCGTATAGAAATGTTGGCCACTCTGTTTTAAATGACCTATTCAAAGATAACTGCTTCAAATTGTTTAAACATTCTTGCATTCATACAAAAACTCAGAAGATTATGAACAATTTAGTTTAGAGTCTTACTGTGCAGGAAATTCTTAAAAGGTGTAATGTCATTACACATTGTGATAACAGCTATAACCTGATGGGTTATTAAGTAATAAATAATTTTTGTAGGTTATCATCAAAGAGCACAGAAAGCACTACAATGGCTCAGAGGCAAGGATTCTGACATTGGCACTGAGTTAAGTGCAATTGAGGATACCCACAACACATCTCTTAAGACTGAGACAAGTACTTGGGACCTTTTCAAGAAACCGAATCTCAAGCCACTTGCAATTTCAATAGGATTGATGTTTTTTCAACAGCTCAGTGGTATAAATGCAGTTATCTTTTATACAGCTTCAATTTTTGAGGTAATGTAAAATTTCAACAAAGTTAAAGCTTCTTATATTATAACAAATATACTTTTATGTCACTTTAGAAAAATAAAGTGTAGATTGCAATTGTAGTGTTTGGTATATTGCTAACTTGGTTAGTCTATATAATTTGTTTTATTTTATTATGAATTCATGGTACATCATTGAAAACTGTGGTTAGTCTATAGGATTTGTTTTATTTTATTATGAAATCATGGTATATCATTGAAAACTGTTTTTAAAAAGTTATTTGTACCGGTGTGTGATAAAAATTTTATACTAATGTAAAATTTTAAATGTTTATCAACAGATCTTTTTTAAATCTATGAGCATAACATTTTGAGCTTGTTTTGTTATATTAACTGGTTTTCTTTGTTGTGTGTGCACCCATATGTGGGAATGCATGTGTTTGTGTGTGCATGCATGTGCATGTGTGTTTGTGCGTGCATCTTCCTAACCTCTAAATTTTTATTTTAAACACTTGCACTGAATTTTGCCTAACTTGTTACATTAATAATACTTTTAGTGTTCAACTGTAGGCCCACTGACTGCTTATGCATTTTCAAATTTCTGACTTTTTGATTTTGGTATAAATATTTTAGGATATTTTAGGATTACAGTGAATGCTCTATCTACCACTTTTCAGGGGACTGCCAAAAAATGTCCATCCATATAAGTTTTTAAACTTCATGTTGAGTACATTGAGAGCTTCACATTACCTATTAATAAAGTTTACCTAATAAACACAATAAAAATGGAAAGTATATAACATTAAAAAACATTTCACCTCAATTTGCTTAAATAAAGAATTTAACATAACAAAGTACTGTATATAATTGATTGTAAGAAGAGACAGAATTCAAGGCGACCCCAAATTTTTGTACCCTCTTAAAAAGAAAATAATATGAGACAGAATGCAAGCTGAATTTCAATGTCCCGCACACATTCAATCTGTAGAGAGCAGGCGGAGAGGTGATCAATCAGGTAGTGTGTTCATGGTAGGCAAGACAAAGAAAGGGATGCTTCAAGGGTAGGAGGTGTGAAACAATCTACCCCTCTCCTTCCAAATTGGTAGGCACCTAGAGGGAGGGCTCAAGGATGCCATGCTGGTTGCTATGCAACTAGCTCCCAGCCTGCCAGTCATGAAAGGGGAGAAAACGAGCTCTGCCAAGTATCACTGAGGACAGCAAAAGCATACGCAATCCAGGCCCCATATCTACACACATTGGTAATGCAATGCACGCGTAGCAAACATCTGCCTTTTGAAGTAATTAATAATATTACTCTCAAAAAACTTGTGATTTTGAGACAGAGATGAATAAATATATACTTTACTATAATCACACAAAAACACATCCTCTGATATTTCCTCACATTTACACCTGTCATGAGTAATGCTTTGCTTAAGGCTCGGTGCTTATGAATTATTTTATGAGCAAAGGTCTTGAATACTGTTTCATGATATCACATTATTCAGAAGACATGTGTTTATTGAAATTAATTAATATAAATCCTCCTATCTCCCTGCAAGAAACCACTGAGAATAAAATTCACATTTGGTAATACAAGTCACTCAATGTTCATAAAATTTTTGGCAACGAGGGAAGGTCAATTATATGCCTCTGGGGGGGTATCATTTTATACGGAAGCTGCTGCCTATTGAGTTAAATTAATATTTTGTTTAAAAATAGTGTTAAATTTACACCAGATATGATTAAACACAAACTTTATGGGAGGGGGGGGGGGGGGGGACAATGTTTAAATGCAAGAGAAAATATAATTGCAAAAAATTATTACTCATTAAAATTTATTGCATAACATTTTCAGGCAAAACCATTAGCTTTGAAATACTACAGTGATGATAAGTACAACTATTTTGAGCAATGGATAATCTGTGATCTTAGATAGTTGAAAACATGTTAGAATGGTACAGTGCCATATTGTATTACCATCACTGCTGGTGACTGCCATGACCTTGTTAGAGGTCAGATTCGGTGGAGAACTTAACTGCTCTGTGGTGCAGTGCATTTGGCAGGATAAATGTGCATTGTTAAGAACTAAGATCACATGATTAGTTTTGTATAGTGCTTCATCTGCTCTATCAGTTTGCCTCTTGCCGGACATGTAAGAAGAGGAAGCAAGTGTGCATGGCCAAGAGAGAGAGGACTCAGCTTCTTTTTTTTTTGCTGTATAACAGCTTCCCCTCTTACCAGCATGTAAGGGGAGGAAGAAAAGTGCATGGCTGAAGGAGAGACATATAGAGGTGAGAGAGAGGATGGGAGGGTGCCATGCTGGTTTCTAGATAACTGCTTCCCCTCTAGTCAGGCATGTCAGGGGAAGGAGCAAGGTTGTGTCCGACTGCCAAACTCACCGACACCATGAACTGAACTGGAGAACACTGCGCCCCAGTGATGTGAAAAATCAAAATATCCACAATGCAAAAGTAGACGACTCCTAGAAGTAGCACAATTAAGAGTAGAACTTATATATAAACAAGGCTTCAAAAAAATGGGCTCTACTCAGGGTGTCTATGAAAAGATTATGTCACAAAAAATTCCCTCCATAATAATGAGCCCATTACCTAAACTGGGTTGACAATTTGCCTATACATTAGGTTTGGAATTTTGTTAGTACTGTATATCTATACATATTACTGTGATGCAGAAGCTGGAATTTGGAATGACTGTGTTTGGGAAGATAAGTAGCTCACAAACTTGCAACAAGCACTGGAGGTCAAAATTTCTTCAGTTATGAAAAATACTGCAAATAAATGGTTGTGGGTAAGTCTTAAGGCTACACTCAATCTTACATTATGATGTCCAAATAATTTTGCATCATGTAAAATTTCAGAGGCAAATCAAGAAATAATTTAAGATGCTTGATAATTTAAAAACCTAAACAATCCTAGAATCAAGAACATGTCTAATAGAATAAGGAATTGTGATGGAAAAAAGGGCTGTCATATGTTATAAATCCAGGAAAGGTGGTGCCAAGTGTTGGCAAGTGTTACAGTTACAAAAAACTCCCATACATTGCTGGGCATTGTATGTGCTGATGGGGTGTGTATTCCACTGATGATAATCTTCAAAGGAGTTTGATGGAATTACATTCTATGAAGACATGATGTCACAAATGCCTTGGTGAAGTTATCTGTTAAGGAATGGATTAGGATTATGTAGGTATTTCTTGTAAAGGTTTACTTGTTTCATCAGCACAGTTCATCCTGCCCATCCAGTGATCTTTCTTATGGATCCAAAAATCTCTCGCATTAATTCAGCAGTCATTTGCTTAGCAAAATATCATTTTATTTTCTTATTAACATTTTCTGCCTGCAAAACTTAACTGCAGTAGCCATTAATGTAGGGGTTTATAAATAACTGAAATTACATTGTGCTCTGAGCATTAATTGTTACAGGGCAGAAAATCCCACAGAAAAACCCAAGGCACATTTAGTACAATATTAAATCTGGCATTACTCAAAGAGTTTCTGCAAAATGGAAATAATTAATGCTTTCAAGAAAACTGATTTTGCTCACTAAACAAATAAGGTATTCCTAGGAGAGCTCTGCAATTATTACAGCTTACAAACAGGCATATTACCAAATGAAAGAATGAAAGTTGTTAGCCATTGAAAGATAACAAAATGTTGACATTCCTATCTGTGCCACTGAAACAATGCAAAAAGGTGACGAAAAGGAAAATAGATTCAAGTTATAAGTGCCTGACTCCACCTAATGAAATAAAATCAATATCTGCACATGTCAGAAATTTCAGCCCCAGAGCCAGAATATTCCGAAATCAGGATGTAGAAATGTGATGAGAGAGTCAAAAAAAGTGACAATAATTGGGAATGTGGTGTATGTGGAGTCAAAACTTTTTTAATACTATGTCAGTGGAAAATTGTGTCAAGTAAGTACAGATTTTATACTGCTTGATACGTCACATGTACCAGCCGACCAATGCCAAAGAATAAGTTTTTATATATGGCACTTGTGTAAAGTTGGAGGATGACTAGTCTGATTAAAATACAAAGTTCCTATAAACCGAACCCAAGATTAAAAGGACTTGTGTTTTTTTAATTAATATATAATATCTTACACTATGCTCTTAAGCAAAATTAGGCCCTTTATCATTATCTAGGGCATAATTCTTTTTGAATAAGAATATGCAATTTCTCTCATACATGTTGACCACCTATATTTGAACTGAAAATTTTCATAAACCCAGTAATTATTAACAAGATACTAAAAATGTAATGGAATCACATTATTTTGCCATTTCTTACTTGCTGGAGCAGCGTGCTTCCACTAACATACGCCCATCGTTACATATTGTAAGGTACAAGAGGGTATTATGGCCCACATAAGGTTTGACTATGTTTATAGCCACAATTTTTAGAGGAATTAAAATCCTATGCAACTTTGTAGTATAATTCGACTGTCAGAAAAAAATTTTCACAATTTCCCCCCTCCTTTTTCCCCCTCATAAAATACTTGAAATTAACAGTTTTCCTAAAGTCTACCTCTGAGCCATATTCCCAACATATGGTCCACTTATTTCCAATCCCGTAGAAAGCGAAAGTTTTCACATTTCAAGAAAAGGGAAGCACATTGTTGGTGAAATTACTCAGGTATTTAAAGTAACAATCCATAAAGAAAAAATTTCTATTTATTAAAAAATAGGCTTCTCGTTAGAAAAAAAAGTGCACAATTTCAAAATTTAAGTTAAATGAAATTTTACTTCAATTTTGAAATTGTGCACTATTTAAAATGAAGGTGTATTTCATCAAAAGAAATTAAGTGATAGTAAAATCACAATCCTTAAGTCTACACATTCTTCATGAATGTATTCACCACAGACTGCACAACAACTCATGCCTTTCACCTCATCCTCATTGCACACAGTACAGTACCAGCTATTGTTGGGTTTTGATGTCAGTGCATCCTGCGTTTTACCCCCACCTAGACTGATGTCATTAGGTTTCTTCTTGGTTTCAATATCATGGAACCTGGAAAAATTGTTTGCTCAACAGCAGCCCGTGTGAAATGATAGCAGGTTTCCTTTTACTTGTTGTATTCTCTTTCAATGATGTTGGGAAAATTTCCTTAAAGGAGCTATGAGTATACATTTTTACTGACAAATCTGGAGTTTGTGACATTTCATGTTTTCAAATGTGGGAAGAATGTTGAAGAATCTGCTGGGGAAGACATATCATCAGAGTCAGAGTCGCTGGAGTGCAAGGGCATTTATGGTTTTTAGATGGCATAACTTTGGGAGAGGGGTATTTGAGACAAATCGGAGGTACCTGGTATTGGGTAGCCAAGGATTTGTTTGATGGAATTTGTTCAGCTGTATCTTGTTTTGGTGGAGGTAGCTCCGTTGCTATGCTTGGTGCAAAAGCCTCCATAGGTTCTATTTTAGGGTTGAAGGCATATGTGTGTGGCCTTGAAATTGTTTCAAGTTTCCCTTAGACATAGACTTTTCCCAGGTAGGTGTGAAAACATCCACAAAATTCAGCTTTGCATAATCAGTCCCATCTTTATGAACAACAAAATAGAGTAGTACATGCTTGTCCCAGTAAATTTCAAAGCTTTAGAAGTAACCTTCATCAAATCGTTGCTATTTGTGAGTTGTGTTAGAAGGCAAACAATGCAAAGAATATCATTCTCTTCAGTAACCTCACAAATTTTATAATCTAAGTGAGACTTGGCCCCATCAAAAATTAAAAGACATTTTCCACTAGGCTTGAATCTGATGAAGTGTTTTATAAACTCAACAAATATGTCAGCCATCATGCTACCTTTTGGAGTGATCCAAATGTCTGATCCAGTGGGAAAATCTTTTTCTCAAGCAGGGTTTCTCCTCATTGCTTTGAATAGAAGCAATGTTCTTTAACAACAATATGGTTTATAACCCCCTTTTAAGCATACACAGTATGATAGTAGGTTCATTATGAAGTTGCAGTCTGCACCCTTTTTTCACACAGATTATAAATCTTCTCAGGAAAATCCATAAAACTATTGTCAATAAGTATTACTTTCAATTTCTGAAAGTGATCTGTTACATGAATGTATTTAGGTTTTTAACAGATGCAAGGTGCAGTCTCTAAGCCTTTATTTTTGAAACTTCAGGATTCCTATTTTTAAAAAAAACTGTAACCACCAGCAATGAGCTTTCCCTTTGACGAACTTGTTGGGAATCCCATTATCATTGCAGTGTATCGGAAAATATTCAACTTAAGCATCTTAGAAATTAATGGGTAACCAACATCACATAAACAAAATATACATGAGCATTGTTCTTTTTCTGCTAAAAGGGTTGGCTTAAACCCAACTTTGATTTCACATTATATTCATCAAAAAGATAATGAGGACGGGTTTTTACCTCGGTACACCAAACCTGTGACTTGCTTCACGAACTAGCAGTCCCTTTTCTTTCACCTCAAGGTTAGCCTGAAATGAAAAAAAAAAAAAACTATAGTGATTATTCCGGTAAGTGTAGGCAATATGATCCATATTACCCATACTAGTGATTTCCAAAACAAATCCTTCTTAGTGGAGTACACATTACATCTACACAAACCATTATACCTCCAGTTGATTCTGCATTAAAAAGTAAAGCAATACCAAAAATAATTCAAAGTAATATGTGGTTAGATGCATTACTATAATGGGACTTACTGTTGAATAACGGTGGCTCACCATGAAGAGGTGCAACAGCTGGCGCCATCTACAGAGGATTTTCAATTTTTTGTTCACATTATTTTCATTTTACCGTAATGCCCGTTATTTATTTTGGTCCCATCAAAATTCCCATAAAAACAATGCCAATTGCTGACCACATTCAATTATTGCTGTTAGCTTGTTTTCCCATAATGTCATATCTAAATAGACAGTACTTTTGCCAAAGATTATGTGCAGCATTTCAGTTTTGAACACTATGAGAATGTAAAACAACAGGTATAATTGACAACTGGTGTTATTGATACTATTGTTAACATCCCGCAACAGTTTTTAATGTTGTCGGCTACTATGTTTTCTGGATTTACGATTTACAATTCACCTGATAATTCTTAATTCCAGCCACTGAAAACTTGTGTAAAGCCTGTCCTGTTTAATTTTGTTCCTAACTTAACCTCGTATAACACAGCCATATTTAAGCAGATGATACTTCTAAGCCAACATTTTCTATGAGATATACTTATTTTTGTGAACAAATTGAATGTTAAACATGTGCACAAACCAACCTTTCAAGTATTTTTTAACTTAAGTAACAGTTTCCCAACAACACTACAAACTGCCTTGTTCTGATCATTGCATCACAAGTTTTACCTATGAAATAAACTATAAATACTTATTTTAACATTTAAGGAAATCCCAACAATGCACATGACCTGCTAAGTTCCATTGGAAATCAATACATATGATAACACACTTTGGGTTCATCTGTACATCTCATAACCCATAATTTAACTCTTATTTTTCTATTTCAATCCAACTTTATTCTTCTAATGCGTGTACTGCTCTCGTAGGTCGGCAATGAGAATGAATCACACAATCTCTGACACTATCCAATGCTCTATGATCTTGTTATTGTAAGCAGAATTTGTAAAGCGGTTATAGCTGTGGTGGTATTTTGACAGGCATTATTATTAATGGAAACATTGGTTGTGGGTTTGGTTAGAATCGTAACGGTTTTTAAAATTGCTTGTCAAGTAATGATCTGCAAAAATTGTCGCACATAAATCAGTTGTGGTAACTTTAACCAAGTAATTGAGCATTGCTTGGCCAATGAACGAACAGTGGACAAAAATATTAATGCAAATGAAAATTAAATTTTGCTCAATTACAAGAATTAAAGTTTTTAGTTTAAAGAAAATATTTAATTATAAATTTACTTGGAACGAGTTGTTTTTAATGTTATCTTTAGGCTGTTGGTTTAAACAAACATGCCATTCGAGTTATGTACACTATTTCTCAAGTCTAAAATCCAAGTCCGCATACGTTGTTTTCCACATGCTTCGTTTTTTTTAATGGGCCACTGAAAATAAAATTTTCGAGAATCCACTGTACCACCTAGACCCATCCCTAGGTACCTCCCCTCAGCATTTGACTGCCATCTAGCAGCTGCTACGCAAAACTACACTCACAACAACAAATGGGCCATATTACCAACCAGGCCATAATACCCTCAGACACGTTACATAGACTCAGTAAAACTTAATCGAAGGTACAGCTGAATTTAGTTGGAATTTTGTATAACATATTTTTCTCCCAGTTTCCATTCTTACACAAAATTTGGTCTCAGAAGGCCAGGTTTGAAGGTAGGAATATGAAGTAAGGAGGACTGATAAATAATCAGGTGCCTGTATACTATTATAAGCTATTGTAAGCCTTTAAAGGTGTTTATGTATGATACTTTTAATGACTAGATTTGAGAAAGTAAATGGAGGACTAGAGTTCCCCATCTCCTGGTGTCACAGTGTCACGTTACAGTGATGTCGGGGTAGGGGTTGTAGAACTGTAGGACACAGAGCATGCTCACTGAATGCTGATGTATAATCAATAAAGTCAATACATCAAATAATAACTTCTTACCTGAATCGTGTTGAGTAATAGTTTAACAAAGTCGGTTAAATGTAGTAATATTTCATTGTGGCATCATTTTGCACATTTGTAGGTAACCCAAACTATTTATATTTAAACTGTAAAAAGAAAATTCCACGGCAATTGGTATACATGGCAATTATATTTTGTCTTACATGCGGACATGTATCATAGATTCATGATACAGAATAGTGTAAAGTCACAGTGGATTTCACAGAAAATTGCTTTTCCTAAAATGTTTGTTTCGCCTCAAAGGTAAATGAAACTCTTATGGAAAAATATATCTTATTACGAAAATAAAACCCAATTAAACATAATGTAAGTGTGTTTATCATGCGGATATTTACTTCAATATATGTAGGAAAAAAACATAAATTTTGGGTTTTGCAGGTCATGTTTGAGACACTGAAATCTATGAATGTTCAGATAAATTGAAAAAGTAAACATAAAAATAACGCTGCAGTATTTAACTGTAAGTCCTCATACACAACTGTTAAGTTACTTAACAAAAAAATTGTCATTGGTTGCACAAAATTTAACAAGCGTCAATCTTTCCTATAAAATGTTAGTAAGTGACATTACTAAATTTTCTTAGCTCTTGTTAGACAAATTCAAATTTTTTGTGTGTTATGTAACTGATATACACTAGAAACCCATACACACTGGTAAATTATAAAAATCTATGAGTAAGACTACCTACTAATATTGTTGGACACAAAGTCTTTACATGTAGCATCTCACACATCTTCATAATAATATTTTTGTAACTTCAAAAAGTGTTTTTAAAATTGGACAATACAAAAACATTTTTTATGCAAAAAAAATTCTAAAACAAGTAGTTTTTGGTAATTGTACTTGCTAAGGGGTTTTAACTGACGACAGTTTCAACAATGCTAAGGAGCCACGGTGGCTAAGAGGTTAGCATGTTCACCTCCCACCAAGGCAAACTGGGTCCTATCCCCAGCCGGGCCACTCCTGGATTTTTGCATGTGGGAATTGTGCCGGATGATGCCGCTGGTTTGCGGATTTTCTCGGGGATCTCCTGCTTCTCCCACCCTTTCATTTTGGTGCTGTTCCACACTCACCTCAACCACCCTAATGCTCTCAAGACCTTGCTGTTAAGAGCTGCATAAATATCTTCACTCATTCAACATTAATAAAGAATTTCTTCTCACTGAATTGGTATTGTAATGGCATATAACCATGTGACGTTAAATACAATATTGCAAAACAAATTAAAATTCCAGTTAGAAATACTGTTAAGTAGTATATATTTTCAAATGTAAACACATTTAGGTTACAAAATACATCCTATTGGTTGGCTTAATAATTTCGCAGTTGCTGGGTTTTATGTCATTAATGAAATCATAGGCACATAGTCTGTTAAAATTGTTTTTGTTTTATAAACAAATGAAGAACCAAAAATGGATCCGTAATCAGAGAATTCAAGAAAAACATAAACTTTTACATGTTTTATAACTAAGTGGAGAAACACAAATTAAATGATAAAGAAAAATACTAATAAAAGTGTTCAGCTACAAAATATAATTTCCTGTTAAAGTATATGTTGGAACACAGAAAACTGGAGAGAACACAGAAATCAAAATTTACACTATTACTGAAAAACTGTTCACAAATAATTCATTCCACTTTTTGCCAGTCATACATCTTTTATTATATTATGAGAGATACTTTAAACTTATTAAATTCTCATTCCAACTGCTTTTACAAAATTACTAAAGATGCAACTTCTGGTACACATTTTCAGTTAATTTATTGTTTTTGTCCACACACAAATTTTTATGTGACAGTTGTCAAGCATCTAACATGTGTTGTTTTATTTGTGTGTCTCCCACAGTACCACTAGCATGCTTTATTGAGAGCAGTTTTAACTACTACTCTATACCTCATTTCAAGTTGTCCATTATGACCACAGAAAATTATATTGGCTCTTTATAACATAGATAGGATTCCGTACATTACTACTAGGTATAGTGATTAATATATTTCTATTGCTGTATTTTTTTTTTTTTCTGATTAGATGTCTGGAAGTTCAATCAACAAGAATTTGTCAACCATCATAGTTGGTGTTGTAAATTTTGGATCTGTATTTATGGCAACCATTTTGATCGACCGACTTGGAAGAAAGGTGTTGCTGTACATTTCTGCAGTAGCAATGACAGTTTCTTTGACTGTTCTGGGGACATTCTTCTTCTTCAAATCTGCTGAGTATTGTGTAAAATCATATGGCTGGATACCACTTCTTAGTTTTGTCATCTATGTTGTTGGGTTCTCACTGGGATATGGACCAATACCATGGCTGATGATGGGAGAAATTTTACCAGGTAAAAATATTGTGTAATTTTTATTTTGTTGATAACTTTAGTTACATAAACACATATTAGAATTCCAGCCTTCTTGTAAACCAAGTGGTAGCATATAATAAAGTGATATATCTTGAATTTAAGCCCATAGAAACACTTCAGTGTTAATTTTATGCTAAGTATCTGCAGCTGTGCTAGTTTAGACACCTAAACAAATATCAGATTGCCAATAACATGTGGTGCCAAGAGAAACCAACAATAAGTAGTGAGAGATTTTAGCTGCATCTAGTCTTCAGCATTGATAGTGGTGAAGTGAGGTGGAGCTAAAGAAGCAGTGAAATGCAGTAGTTAAGGAAATGGCAGCAGTCCAAGAAAATTGACTGGCTAATGGGAATACATATCTCCATGTTTCTTTTGACATGCAAAATCTGGAATTGAGCCATTGAGAATCTTACAAAGTTCTCTGTAGAGGGATGACAGTGGTCTGACCATGCACCACCATGGCTCCCAGTAGTGATAGTTTTACATTAGTCCCATGGCAGTATTGGGCAGATCACAACTGCCCATAGCTAGCAGCCTATCGAACCACGATTAATACCCCTTCAATTGAAACGTAGAGGATCAGGAGAACAGCCTAGCCATCTGGGTGATTTGACCATGACCCACAACAGCAGAGCAGCCAGTAAGAAATTAACAAGACGTCTCTGGTGAGTGTTTCCTGCCAGAACTCTCCACAAGGAACAGTGCAGCAGTGATGTCCCTACCATTCTCCAACCCCGACCTCACATCAAGTTAAAAGTGCCAGTGAAATTTCACTGAAATTTTTTTTTAACATGTTTTGAGAGAACATTGTTAGGGATTGAGAAAGACTTGTCATAAAGGTGAAGTATCTTTTCAAGAATTAATCTCTTTAAAGTACAAACTGTTTTTATATAAGTACAACCCGTTCTCATTGCAAATAATGTTTTTTGCACCTCATTGAACTCAGAAACATTATGTAGTAATTGAACATCTAGAGTTTGATCATTTATGACAGTTATGGCTTAGACCTACACTTCCTGTGAAGATGCCAACAGAGCAGTCCATCTTAATATAATTGATCCAACATCCAATATTTGACCCTTAAACTACATGTACACAGTATATTACACAGCTGAACATTTAACAAATAAGTCAAAATCACACTTCTGGCAGGACTGTAGCCCAGCACACAACCTATATGATCTGAGTTAAGTTACTAACTAAACAACCAATAGTCTCATATTATGTGATAGGTATGCATGCTTGTCCAGACAAGCTTGCAGGTTATGTTACCCTACAATTCAGTAATACATATTTCCAGCCTCACAACACATTAAAGTAGCTTGATTCTTACCAACACCAAAAGCCATTAAATATTATTTATATGCAGTATGTTAAAGTAATTATCTAAGTAAATTTAATTTGTCTACGTAACTCAGTTTTTCATTAATATAGTTTTACTTTACAATTAAATATTAGTGGAAGTTTGATGTCTCCTTGGCGTGCATTTCAATAGTGATTGAGTGTTGCTTTATTGTTACTTTAAAGGCCTGTGGCTCCTCAACTCTTTGCAGATAAAACATTTTTTTCTAAAAGTAAATTATAAGTGCTTTCCAGTCTATTGTTTACAATTTTTTTTAATCACATGTCACACATGTCTTTTCAAACTCGAAGAAAATTTCTCAAAATTTTTAAGGTAGGATTATCAGTAAACAGCTCAATTTTATCTGCCCATAGTACTTATATAGAAATATAATAGAAAGATTTGAGGTCAATTTCTTTAAATCCTTTATAATTTCTTTGAAGCTCAAATTCCTAAAATTATTTACTTTCTAAGTGAAAATGTAAGCTCAAAAACCAAAAACAATACATAAATTAAGCATTCAAATAAGCCATACTAACTTCATTTCTAAATCAAATAAACTTTATGTGGATTTTTGAAAATAACACAAAAATGGCTTTTTTTTTTTACCTGTCCATGCAGTAAACAATGGGCTATATCTAAGAGATTTAATTTTTTTTTTTAATTTTAAAAACATTGTTTTGGAGTCTGGAATGTTGGGTGCTTAACATCTACCAAAGGTTTGTTTCTTTCAACTACACAGGCTACACAGGTGAGCTAAACTGTAATTTCTTTCAACTCTATGTGACATCACAGCCATTAGGATTGTCGTTTCTTTCAACCTTGTGCAGCTACACACGCAGGTTTGTGTAGCACAAAATTACACCAGATTTTAGGAGGTGTATCTGGTGTGCATATAAAAATGCAAGAATTTTAAATTTGTCACATGTTTATTGATTAATTGAAGAAACATAATGAGATGAAAATCTGTAACATTCCTATAGGTTATAGTTTAAGGAATTTAATTAACAAAAATATGGAATAAAATATATTTTAAAGCAATATTTTGTTAATGTAACATTTAATATTCCATGTTGATTTATTTTGATGAAAATACCATTACAAACTAACATGAACTTATTTTGAATTTAGTTAGAAACTTTGGGGAATATGTAACGTTAAATTTCCTGAACAAAAAATATGTAATATAGGGTTATGTTTGCGAGGCATTTCAGATCCTGTCCAGATAAATAATTATTTCTGTTGGGAAAATTATTCTTTTGTAGATTGAATTGGTTTTGAACTTGTAACATTCTAGATGGCAAGAAAATCAAACATTGAAATGACTGCGTGGTCAAACATACAAATCATAAATTATGTGAAAATTACATGAAACCCGGAAGAAACGTACACAGAACCGAGAAATAAACGACGGCACACATGATTTTATACAAATAAACCCTCAAAGTGCATGGATGGCGTGGACATTGACTTGGCGGCTATGAACCACGTGGTCACAAGTGATGTGGCCATAAAACAATTAAACATGAAAATTACCCTGAAATACATACATGAAAATAGAGCCCTTAAAATTGCACACTGCAATTATACAGAAATTACAATGCAACGCCTTTAACGTAGGCTGATGGCGCCTAATTCAAGTTGCGCAGGCCGCGTGGCCTCTCCGACATCTTTCTCCTCCTCCTTGATTAAGTTCAAAAAGCCACAAGGGCATAAATTATTAGGTTAAGCAGAAGCATAATGCTGGGGAATTTCTGGAAAATATACACAAGCAAAGGTTAACCAGTATAATAAAGTGAAACTATTGTAATCTACATCAGTGCAAAAAGTTTGTAGTGCATACGTGACAGCGTCTTACCTCACCAGCTCTCCTCAATGGACTGCCCAGAGGCTGCCTACGGGGTTCATATGACCAGAAGTGTTATGCACGCAGAGTAAAATTTTTATATTTTTAAATAAATGGCACGTAAGCAATTTAAATATTGATTTACATTTTAGAATTTTCTTATTAATGTTCTGTATTCTTTGAATGCCTTTTATGACAGCGTTCACGCCAGAATAATAATGTTCTTAATCTTCGTGCAGCACACATTTCAAATTCATAACCAAACATTGTGCAATATTATAAAACATACATTTTAACATTTTAGACATTTGAAAAACCTGAAAATAAACAAGAGACTTAATTTTACACTTGAAATAAATATTCCGTTATGGGAAAGTTCAAACTGGTGCCTCTTTGCACACGTGCATGCCCACATGTCACGTGAGTGGTGAGTGCTGTCATGGGCTTAGCGCTGCTGGCTGTTAGCCGGCATCGACCTCAAAAAAAGTATTCATCACCTTTATTTCGTTTGCTCATAAAGGATGTTTTTCTGGGACAGTATATTCATTACAAAGGGTCATTGAACGACAGGTGTGGTGTATTGTACAGTCAGTGTGTTGTGTTTTTATCAATGCTTTCTCTTTGGCTGTGAGCAACCAAGTAGCATAGTAATTCTGATGGTGCAACTCTTTTTCAAGGGATATATTAATCCATATTCTGGTGGTTTGGCTGAGCAGATTTCAGCATCATGATTGCGTTTTATTAGCTATACTCACCTTAAATGAGTAGGCTTTTCAGTCATTTCTATAGTGTAATGATGATGTAAAATGTAGTGAGCAGCTATTAAGGGACAATGTTGTGATCTGTTTGCAAACTTTAAAATCATACAAAACCGATTTATAAGCCATCTGCATATAGCAGAATTTTATTATAATGTTTTCATTAGCTGAAGTGTATTCACAATTTATATAGGATAAGGTACTTAATTCTTTAAAATTATAATTGTGTAATACTTTAACAACCAAAATAATTTGCATATATCTTACAAATATATTGTCTTTGAGTGTAAGACAGTAGTGTTTGTAGTTAATTGAAGTAGTTGCAATTTTACACTTTCCTCTGTCATGTGACATATCTGTATTTTTCCCAAAACATTGCAAGCATAATGTGATGAACACAATCATAATTTAATAAACTTCAAGTATACAAGGTGTGACCAATAAGAAATTAGACTGGGCACCCCTGAATTTTTAAACTATCTGAAGTAAACAACCCTCAGCTTGTTTTTTCTATGTGATTTACTTTGCCTCTCGACTTTGGTGAAAGAGAAGGTAGTTTTCATCTTGTTGGGACCATGGCTAGTGTAAAAATTGAGCAGTGGCATAAACCTGAATTTTATTGACTAAGCAGAAAAACTGAGTGATGAAGAAAATACTAGGTCTTTGGAAGAATATTTAATGGATTCTGTATCAGGACAATGCACCCACTGAAAAATTATCTCTCCCTAAAGCAACTTTTAGTAGACAAAAATATTCCTGTGCTCTAACACATATCTGGCTTAATGTGATTTGTTACTTATTTCTAAAAGTGAAAAGTGTACATTGTAATACCGTATTTTGGAACTAAATCGTAGTTTTTGTCAAAAGTCCCATTATTTAATAGTTACAATTGTATAGTCAGTGGAAAAGTACTGATGTCACTGTGGTCAAATTTTGACATTTTTATGGTTTATGTAAATGGAGTAGTGTGATCTAAAGGTCCGTACCCAATAATATAAAGGCTGTTCATGGTAAAGTGAGCACTTTTGAAGCCCTAGTTACTTTTTTCCTTTAACCAATTTATTTCCTTCCACCACTTGTTAATGTAAACCCTGCTATGTGAGTAATAAACAGAGTGTATGTATTCACCATACCCTAAACCAAAAGTCAGAGGCCACAATAAAATGTATTTATTGGTTATTATGTCTGATGAAACAGCTTAAAAAATTGCTCACTTTACCGTGAACGACCTATAGTCAGATTATCTGTGGTATGCGAGTCATCTAATGATAGCCCCTGTGCTGAGATTGTAAATAGTCAATTAATAATTAAGATATTTTAAGAATTTAGTAATAATTTTATTCTGTGTTTTTCCAAGCATATAAATAACGCATTTACATTTTTTAATATTTATTTTGGTTAATTGACTTGTGAATTTAAAAATATAAATGTATAACCATATTTTCTTATTTTTTCTAGCAAAAATTCGTGGTTCAGCTGCATCTCTGACAACTGGTTTCAATTGGACTTGTACATTTGTAGTAACCAAAACGTTCCTTGACATTTTAAATATTCTAGGAACGGGTGGCACCTTTTTTATGTTTGCTTGTATATGTTTTACAAGCATATTTTTTGTATTCTTTTTTGTTCCTGAAACACAAGGGAAAAGCTTGGAAGACATTGAAAAGAACATGACAAGAGGTGGCAGATCAGTGAGACGTATGAGTTCTATTGCAAATCTAAGGCCATCACCAATGGCTGTGTGAATCCAATACACAAATATTTTAGATATAAATAACATACATTACCTTACATTTAGATCTAAGAGTATTATTTGTATATTCAGAGTATTTATTTTCATATTAGGGAGTATCCATGTTCTATTGAAGCCTCAAATGTGTGCTTTACTTACGAGTTATATTTACCAGACTCAGACATATCATGTATATCACTTATGAAATTTGTGCTTCTAAGCAGTAAAATATTTGTTAATATTTGAGAGCTTGTTTGTGCATGAGTATGTCATGATGTCAATTACACAATGAATGTAAAAACAGAAATTATGCTATTTATGCTTATTGATTGCATTATTTTAATATTGCCAATCTCTACTTGTATTTTTGTTAAATATAAATGTGTGTTTAGGTATCAACTTCCTTAAAAAATTTATATTTTGTTATTAGGGTTGCAAGTTCTGAAAACAACAATATGAATTAAGTCTGATAAATTTTGATTGCCAGTGCATTTTTTAAAGCATGAAACACAATTGGAATATCTGGAAGCGACTGAAGTTTAACATGACTGGCACCTGCATTAAATTGAAATAAACAGTCACAAATACAGTTGTGTGATTATTATGAAAATTAAGTGTTACTGGGTATATTTTTAAAGAAAATATTTAATGCTGGCAAATGATGTTCTTCAAGAAAGACTGACAAAGAAATGTGTCAGATTCATTTGTGAACCTTTTTAATATAAATCTTTCTACTGTGTTTTTATCACTATTAATTTTTCCATGTAATTATGGTGAACGTTGTAATTTCACTTTTTAAGATCATCAGTAGCCCAACAACATGTTAGCATTTCATTTTTTATTGTTTCACTTTTGAAATCAATACAAAGTGCAGTTGTACCAGGTATTTAATTTTAATTATGAAACATATACATTTAACAGCCAGATGTGTAATATTCACCATTATATGCTTGCTGCTTACATTTAGGCGCTCAGCTAGTATTCCACTGTGAATAATAAAAAGTATTTCTATTTTGGTCTCATGAAAAAATTTATCTTGCAATTGTCTTGTCACTTTCATTGTAATCCCTTTATCAACTGGTCACATGACTACTGCGAGCAGTGGTTAATTCTGTGACAAGGAAAATATATTTAAGTGGAATGGTGCGTTATACAACTTAGTCGAGGCTTTTGGCATTGTGTGCTGTCTTGTGTCAAATTATTAAATGTGTTTAACTAAGTGGACTTTTCATGTTATCAATACTGTAAACTACTGGAATTTTACGTACAACGTTGTGTCATTATTGAAAAAAAGAACTGTGTCATTAAGAAACAGATTTATGGATTTTGAATTCTGTGAATATTTTGTAGATCAGCTTTATTGAAGTGGCTATTTATTGTGCAATTTTAATAGCAAGGCAAAATTACCTAATTACTGGGCATTGAGTTGCTGACTACATGGTGTATGTATCATGAAGTTTATTACCTTCTCCAAAAGTGGGCTAAGTGAATCCAAAATCAAGCAGAAAATAATTACTTAACTTCTAGTTAATAGAGCCCAGTAATTCTTGTAATTAGAATGTCAGTTATGTTTTAAACTTATACAATTTTTTGTGTGACAGTTATTTTATGAATGTATGTGTGTGAAAAAGAGGTGCATCCGAGTAAAATTAAGTTATGCCTCACTAGATATATTCACAAAAATGTGAATAAATATGTAATTGTTTCTTTTTTTATTCAGCCAAGCTATAAAATGAGAACATAATTTTTTAATGAATTTATTTTAAATCAGTATTGTTATTGATGTTGAGTGTATGTTTTATTTCTTTTGGTAACATGACACATGTAATCTGAAAAAAATAAAGTTTTGGAATGTTTTTTACGTGATATACTTATGCATTATCAGCAAAATCAAAGTTATATTGTGACATTTCATTTTTCATCCAAGATAATTCATACTGCTGATTATGTGAATATCATGTTACCAATACTAATCATCAAACAATTAATATTACTGGAATCTATGTACATTATTATTTTATAATAAAACTGTGTATATACTATATGCATAAAATTATTAATATTTGGAGTTGAGTGTTCTTGTACACGTGTATCCAAATTGAAACGTCTCGTAAGATATTCATAATAGTTACTCTCACAATTTAATCAATTTATGTTCCATTTTCAAATTACTTAAGTGAAAACTGGGTGTTGGAAAGGTATAAAACATCTGAAGTTGGTTAGGCATATGTTAATCAACACACTTTGTAAAACTTTATGGTGATGACGCATAATCACAAATGAAAGAGTTTCCAGTAATGTGCAGGGAAGTGTTGAAAGGGATAATAGAAATTCTGGAAATTCTTTTCCATGCTGATGGGCAATGATTTTTTTCTTTTACAACAAACTTTATTATAACCAATTTTAATAAAATGCATATAACTGAAGAAATCAATTTTCATAACAGGTTTAGTAAAGATGGACTACTAAAAAATTAAATTTGCAATAAAATGTGGTTTTTGGGGAAACTAGCAGATGAAATTTTTAGGTCCTTGCCAGTTACATATTTGTAGTTGTACTGGAGTGGAGAATCTTTGTTAATATGACTAATAACAATCTCACAACTAACACTTCAGTATTTTCCTAGAAAAATCTGTAAATCTTTGGGGAAGATGTACCAACAGTAGTAAGCACTTTGGATAAAAATGCTTTATTGGGGAAAAGTGTTTTGAATAAGCTCATGTTAGCTCTAGCCAGAGATTTTATTCTCATGTTAAATAGCTAGTAATGAGAAAACTGAAAAGTTAGATAGTCATATGACCAATTGAATCTTTTTTGGAACAAAAATATATACTTTAATGATAAAAAATTTCCATTTCTCAGAACATGGTACAATGACCTAATAAAGGAGGAAAATTAGACTTAAATAGGTGTAAGATCCAGATTGAAAAGTAAAGTTTGTCACAAAACAAACTAATGAGTGACTGAAATATCTACGTTGACATTTAGAAATACGTTATAGCACTTCTAGTAAATGCACTGCACATTTTCTTTTCTTCTGGTTCCTAATTCAAATGTGTTTGTTTATAGTTGTGTATTTGTTTTCAACAAATAAAGATTTTAGGCACAGTACATCTGAAATACAGATATTTGGAAAACACATACTGTCTGAATCATTACTTGCTAGTACAAATGCACTGTGCAAAACTGGGTAAAATTCTATAACTACACGTGCCATTTGTCAGGGAAAATCATATTCCCTAAGGCATTTTTAAATCAAAGTTTTTTTTTTTTAAATGCTAATTTTGCACAAAAATTTGCAGTACACTGCTAGTATGGCTCAATCACAATTTCATTGAGTTTCACTGAGGCATATAGTTTATTTAATAAAACTAAGCCTCAAACAATAAGCTTTATGCTTATCATATGGGAGAAACACTGATCACTTATAATACATTTGTGGCTTAACCTAATTTGTAGAGCCCTTGCATGTTCCAAGAATATTTTGTACAAGTTGTACATAAACCTAACATTTTCAAAGATGATGTTTGCCATTGTCTAGGTATAGTTACCCTATGTAGGTATAATAACAAGTATTATAAATAAAATACACATTTTCTTATTATTAACCAATTTTCCAAAAGTACTATGCAAGTGTATAAATTTTATAGCACTAAAAATAATTCATAGACAAAATTGAAATTATAAAGGTGGAAAGTACTTTTACTCAGTATAAAGTTATAGATTGAAAATAATTTAACATCTTACAAAATAAATATTTTACAATAAAAGTTGCAGCAATGCTGCATTAAAGTTCCAACTTGTTTAATTGCAGCCTGTATGTGCCTTTTCAGAATCACAATCTAGGTAATGGTTCACAACAAAAAAAAATTAATCAAGTATAAATGTGCAGACCAAACTTTGTGAAATATGTACCAAATCATTAAAACACTGGAGAAATAATGTGTGTAAAATACAAACCAGTTTCATTAGTGATTCTAATTAAAAATAATTATTTATATATAATATATATTTATAAATTATAGAACCAAACTTCAGGATCATGCCAAGTTCTAGGGACAATGGCACACACAAAACATATCATGAAATTCTTAAAAACAGCAATGAATGTCATAAAAAAATTAACTATACTTTATGCACAACAAGAAAATTGAATACAGACATGTATCCAACATTAGAAACACATCTTTACACATAAGTATGTGATAACATATCTTCAGATGTTCTTGTTTATGCTGAGTTTCTGGAAGTTACTTTTTGTCATAATTCAATTTATAAAATTTTGCTTCTTGAAAACTGCTGCATCCAACTTGATCCCATTGCAGAAGAAATAATAAATCATAACATTTACAAAAGCCTTTGTTTCCTCAACAACCATTTTCTTCAGGTCTTTGTGGTTTTTTTTGTATGTACATTGAGTTCCATAGAAGACTGCATGTATAGCTATTTTAATATGGAGAAAGTAAAAAAAAACTTATGACTTGCATATAAAATCATCCCCATTTGTGTAATGCAGCCCATTTTGGATCTTAATTAACACTTCATATACCTTACAAATTCTGTGGTAGATACTAAATATGTATGTGCGCCCACTAAGTGATAATTATTTCTTTAGCTGCCTACTACTTTGTTGCAGTCAAAATATTTTAATTTCTATTCCAAGCTACATAATCAATTGGTTAATGTTATTGCTCATCCAATCTATTAATGGCAATTTCACTGTAAATCCACCACACCAATTACATACTAAGTGGACAATGATTTACAAACTATAATTTTCAGTTATGTATTTTTCAAACAACTGTATTTCTTAAAAACAAAGTTTTATAGATTATTTTTATTTATGACATATATATATTTTTATTTATGACATATATATATATATATATATATATATATATATATATATATATATATATATATATATATATATATATATATATATGTTTTTAATATATGCAGTGCTAGTACAAATATTAAAATTATTAATATTTTTTTCACCACAGGTGGCTCCTAAATGATAAAAACACATTTTGTCCTCAGTGACTTATGTATGTTCTGAACATCAAACAATTTATTTTTAAAAATTTATATAAAATCACTAAACATTAATACTTATTATTTATTATGCACTGCAAAATCATTTCTGGGCCAGTATTTTGTAACTGCCATGTTTGGGCCACCAAATAATTTTGTCATGAAATTTCTAAAACTGATATTTAGTAGTTTACCATATTTTAAATGCATAAAACAGTAACTATGCACAATCATTCTTAACAAACATTTACATTTTTGGTGCTGTTTCCCATTTTTCCCTTTTTTTTAAATCTTTATTTTAGCATACTATATCTTGTAATGTATGATTCTGGCTCAATAGTAACTGTTAAACTTTCATATCTCACGACTTGAATCTGTATTATTGCAAGAAAAAATTGTTATTTGATAATCTTCATTTCCAGTGAAACTTGACCCCCTAAATGTTAAATAAATTAAATAAAGGAGAGTGGAATAATCTACACAGTTGTTGTCTGTGTATTGCCACTTTTTTCAGCAATTCCTGCCAGCTTGTCTTTCATTTTTCTTATCTACCTGCCCAGGTTTGCATTAGTCAATAACTTTAGAAGCAAAAGATTAGAAGATATAAGAGAAGGCAAAGCGTGGTTTGAAATAAGTTTAAATAATTATCAAAGTGTATAATTTTATCTTTATGTAATGTTTTATTTTCCTATTTGATAAACAAGAATTGTCCCTCCTGATTAACAAAAGGCGAATTTTTAGCCAGTCATCAAATGGAGTGAGCAACTAAGCCACATAAACAAATTGTTGCATCCTTGCAGAGATTAATAAGATGAGCAGATGCTGTTTTTTCAAAATGTACCTATTGCATCCCATGTTCTTGGATTTTGTTTAAATAATGGATTTAGCTCACAGATAAATATGGCACTATGCACAGTGAACGACTACTCATACTGGCACAAAAATATCAGCCATTATTGGTACATATATGGCATTAGTGATTAATACTAGAAAATGATGTACATATAATTTATTTAAATAAAATAAAATATTTTCATTTTATATGCATTACACGTGGTTACTTTCTGTCCACATCAGCAAAGATGATCATTAAGAAACTTACTTACCATAGTAAATGGACTGTTATCCATCAGTGTTCCAGTAAGTGTCTCTCTATTAATAACTAACAATGTGTGATCTATTTACAGCATACTTTAGACATTAGTATGCAGTTTCAGTATACGTGAACAGTCCTATAAAATTTAATTTTTTAAATTACTGTAGAACCATGCCATAATGAGTACCTAAGGGCTATAACAACATGTTCATTATAGTGACAATTTTTGAATGCAACACCTTGTTCTCTTTTAAAATCATTGTTAATATACTCATTTAATGCCTTTTTGTGAACTGGCTTGCTGTATTGATAGTATCACTCTTTCTTAGAGTTGAAACATGTGTCAAAATAATTTCTTTCTTCACGAACACAAAAGGAAGGAATGAATGGGATTCCTTTCTTCCCCTTTAATATCATACCGCCTATTCCCTCCCCCTCTTGACTGTGCTTGGCTAGTGTACTGTTGCCAGGTGGAGCTGCATTCCTGGAAACCAAGAGGAATGAAGGATAGAGAAAAGTGTTGATAGCACAAGCAGTTAAAAGAGGGAAGTTAGTGCACGAGAAGGGTAGATGTCCAAGCAAAAGTAAGGTGGTGACATGGCAACGAAAAGAGAAAGTCGACTTTACACTTGCTCAGCTGCAGGTTATATATAATTATGGTTTAATTTTAAAACAATACCAAAAATTGCTTCTCTGTTCTCAGAAATAAAAGTATCTGAAATTACACAGTAAGGTCAAATTTAGAAGCAGTATCCTTCAAATTGTTCAGGAAGATGAAACGTGAGTTTATTTTCGCTTTCATTGTGTGTGTTTAGCGAAAAAAAAAAAAAAAAAAAAAAATCATCTCAGTTATCAGTGGTTATTATTTATTCTAATTTTAATCATCTGTATGCAAACAATAGTTGCCCATGGAAAATGCTGCTGTCGGACTTGTTACATTTTATTTCACTGTTAACTTGTGAGCTTCTGTGTGCATAACAACATTCAGGAAACAGGTTGCCCAGGAAGCAAGTGCATGATAAAACTGCATGAAATGATGCTACACAGTAGTTTTTGTTTTAATGGTAATTCACTATAGCGATGATTTATCTTATCATCAATTGCTGTCGTAGTGAGGTTCCAGCGTACATATTAAAAAAATCAGTTGCGGTTTACAGTAACTAGCATACTGGATAAAATGTGCAGTGACATTCCTTAAAAAAAATAATTCTCACTCTTACAAATGCTTTGATCTGGTCTTGCGGTAATGTCATACTTAACTCTTTTACTACATGCTAGAACATAATTTTTAGTTTTGCCTAGGTGCTTTTAGTATGTGTTACAATGTACATCACTATCATTGTGTTATGTACTCATAACAGTCCTCATATTGTGTAGGTGATACACACATGTAAACAGTAAACATAAGATCATGGAACAGAACAGTAAGAACTATTTGTTAGTTTTTATGAAGCAGTTTCAGATCTTTAACAAAAATTAACCAGCAACGAGAACAATTGTTTTTCAAAAGAAATTTGTCTTTTATTAACCTGTAATAATACTGACTGTGAAAGACTGAATATAATAAAAACAATGTAATATGCGAGTTGATATTTAAGACTGTGCATGTTTTGTATATTACAAATAAGAGCATGTTTTTATATCAATTATTTCATTTTTCCTTGCTGTATTTATTTTTCTGTTAATTTTTCTAAAGCTTAATCTCTTTCTGATTTTAACATTTTTGTCTCTTGTTTGCCAATTTTTTCATTGCAACAAATTACCAATATATTGTTCTCTACTGGTTATGTATGTTGGCTGGTAAATTGCCATTATTGAAATAAATAATGTTTTTAAAAATGTAATGTCTATTACTATTTATTGTTGAAAGTATTTTGCATGGAGATGAAATTTTTGATATTGTTGACATAAACACAGAAGTAGACTTCATTCAGTCTCTGAACTATTGGCAGTAGCTCAACAGATGGTTGATTTAATATAGTTCTAATTATCTCTGGTTTTTATAATTGTTCATATGTACTGTGCCGCTAACACCATACCCATATTACAGTAGAAACCCTGATGTAACAAAATGTCACAGTTCCTGAAAATATTTTCTATATTTTGCTGTTTCATCAAATTCAAATTTACCTATTTTAACATCCCAACATTGAGTTGTTATACAAATGTTTTTTTTTTTTCCACATTAATAAAGTGTTTTGTCATTGATGGTGCAAAATAACCATTTCATTTAAATTATATTCTAAAGTAATTCACTACACAGATGTTCTACAAGTGAAATGGTACCCCACAAGACCATACACAATCTTTCGTTAACGAAAATAAAGTTTCTTTTAACAAGCGCAGAATCCATTTCTGAAGATCTTTTTGTACAAAATTTAGACAATTTATTAAAGAAATTCCATTTTATTTACATAGGAAGACATCCTCTGAATATAAAAATATATTATAACGAGACCATAAATGATCCCATGTTAATGAGAAAAAAGTTTAAACATTGTGCAACTCTTACTTTCTAACAAGTGCAAAATCCATCTCAGAAATCCTTTTTCTATAAAAAAAAAATTAGATGATTTCTTAACGAAACATGACCTATTTTAAAGGGCAACTTTGACACATGCGACAGAGAAGCGACATTGGTTGCAGCAGAAATGGGTACTGCTGGCATGCAGTTATTATTGGCATAATGTATTGTATCCAAATTTGAAGTCAAAAACATAAAGTCGCCAATAAAAAGTATATAGCCAAAATCCAAAACTGTAAATAAAATTATATTCCAATAAAAAAAATAGCATAAGCAAGTTGTCATCAGGCAATGCCGTCAATTCCAGTTGCAATCTGTAGTCAAAATCCAATAAGAATAGCCAAAAATCAAAGTAATAACAGTACTATTGGAAAAGTATCCCAAAACTGAACACCACATACAAAGACATGATATGGTCACAAGATAAAAGGTGTTCATGGGAGGGAAAGGGAAGATTTGAAACCCACACTGTTACTCGTGGCTACCGCTGTTGCTATGTGCATGTGGTTGGAGGGCAGCTGGGTGCTAGGGGAGGGGTGAAGAACATAGGAAGGGCTTGTGACATCATGTGTACTACAAAGTCTACCTCGCTAGGCTGCGCGTGCTCAACTCGAATCACCACCACTGTAGTTTTTATCAGATTTTAACCAAAATTGTTTTTGATTTTTGTGTTTTGGCAAATGGTTTAAGGGTACCTACTGAGAAATACCTACATATTATTGCCATGAGCCAGTGAATGTATTTTTATTAGGTTTTCATTGCAATTTATTCTATTTTAGCAAGGATATTATATTATTTTCATAAATTTTTGGATTTTTTGACAGTTCTCGAAAACCTTTACTTTAGATTGCAGTTTTCGTTTAACGTGGCTTGGTTGCTTGCGAGGGGCGAGAGATGCCGGATTTGCGAGAAACCCAGATGCATTGCTAAATATTACTGAACAGTTGGAAATTATGGTAGGGCGCCAGCTCATCTATTTCACGGCTGAACACGTGGATTATGGTTCTCAGCATAGCAGCAGGTTGACAGCCATGTGGCGTATCCCTCTCGCAGCACACGTTTGCGGATGAAGTACAACAAAATTCCCTAGTACCTTTAGAGTTCATAAATGAGCATGTGGACTTACACTTTGGAGTGGGCCAGAACCCAAAGTAAAATTAATATTAAAATGAAATAAAATGAATGATGCAATTACGTATATTGACTGAGTGAGATCACACATACAATCACTGATACGAATCCCTCGAATACTGCGGGCATGGCGTATTAGGCCTGCCATCAACCAACACGGATAAAAGCACTGGTTAGCACGTGGAAAATTAAGAGTGGTAAAATATATGGGGCTGCAAGGCTACGGATATGAGAATGCGAGTGCGATGGAGAAAAGAAAAGACTTAAAGGTTCCGGATTAAAATACACTTACTATGGCAGTTACTTTGAAATCTTGCTTCAAATTTTGACATACGTGTCAACTCATCTAGTTCAAGAAATTATGTATGTGTACTCCATTTTCCTGTCAAACAGACTGTCCTGCCAGCCCGAAGAGCTTAATTCCTGTCCCCGTTTATCGGCTATGAACTGTGAAAATAGATGTCAATATATCTTGTAATTATTACATGAAGTATATTTGAATTGCTTTAAAATAACAACAGTTGCAATGTGGACTGGTATGAACGAAGCACTATACCTAGTGAATTGGGCAGAGCGAGTAGGTATTGAACACTGTGGTGGAAAATATTCTCCTGAATTGCAACTGCAATATATAGCCAAAGTTGTTAAAATTGAATTTGACCGTTACTTCCCTGCATGCTCTTTTTTATGAAACTACGCATGTAAAATGACATTTCGTTCACGTTAAAGTTATAGTCAAGAAACGTGAAAATAGTAGCCTGCATTTTTGGAACACTGATTATAGATTATTAAAGAAATGTTACTAGAAATGTTACTAATGTTAGTGAAGAATTAACACTACTGTGCTGCGGAAAATACCTTGCAGAACTTTCCTCAAGTTGACTCATCCGCTTCCAAGCAGATTGGCCACCCACGTCTAACCTCAACCAGGCGCAAGGCTATACTGAGTTGCAGCACACAGAGCTCGTGAGGGCATCATGCGCCCCCTTGTGGCAGCATTCGGAACTACGCGTATGTCTGGCATGTTCCACTAACTCCTTGTACTTTTTTACTTCTTCTTGATATTTTGAGCTGCACTTTGTGTATAAATAAGCTCCTGCCAGCCTGAATAATCATGCAGTCTTCCTCTGTGGGAGGCACTACAGAGTGATGCTGGCTGGCTGGTGAGGGGATGACGTCGACATCAGTATCCACAGTTAGGCTTCATGGCGTTAGGTGTGGAAATTTGAAAAAGCTAAGTAATTTTTTTAGTGTGTTGTTTTTTTAGTATGTTGCCCTAGTAATTACATAGTTGGAATCATGGTAGAAATATTTTTGTCTTCTCTGCGTTTTGACGTGTATGTCTTTTTTTAATAGTTAGTTTTAAATTTCTGGCATCTCTTAGATATTCAAGGAAGCGTTTCTTCGCCATCAATATTATAATTATCATAAATTGCTGTTTTTAATAGATTTTGTAAGAGGTGACTTTTCTAGGCAATGAATCATGTGTGCTCCATTAAAGGTATTTTTGAAGGGTGCTAGCTACCTCAATTTGCTATTATCTGCCAATAGAGGGAATCATAGTGATTTTATTAAATGTATATTTTATTCCAAGGTTGTGTTTTTTAGGTGTTACTTGTGGCGGTTTTGCTCCTTTTGTCTTTCATGGCTCATTTTGAAAGAAGTGTATATTCTTTGCTGTAATTTTGTTGGGACAGATTAAGACCTTTCTTTTCCTGTATGTTACAGTATATTTTCCTGCCTTCCCCCAGTTTGGCAGCATTAAACAGTATTGTAGTAAAAAAAATAAATAAAAATAATTCCTTTTGTGTAACTTTGTGGTATAATATATGAAAATATTTTTCTAATTGTGTGCCTGTTGTTGACTGTAGTTTATGTACCCTTTCCTGCCTTTCCTAATCCTTGCTATGTCTCAAAGAGGCCTAACAACTTGATCAGGCAAAATGGTAAATTTCCCTCGCGATGCAAACACACGCACTCTCCTTGGCCCGCCGAAATAGACTGAGGAGGATGGCGCAGAGATGCCATTACCTAATGGAGATCTCTCGCCAGCTCCACGAGGGAAAACCAAATTTATACATATACACTCAAATATATGTACAAAACAGAAACAAGCCTAGCAAAACACTCTTGAGGAATTAAGGCATTAATTCCAATATTTTAAATTCATATTAAAAGTTCTGTGTCTCAATTGCTATGCGTGTCTGGGAGATTGAATTCGTTGGAACGAGCCTGAACGGGCTTGCAAAAGAAATGAGAAGTCATAACAAAATTACATAAGACACTAAACATCCAAATAACCCTTCATTAAATTAAGTTAATAATTTAGTGAATCAATTAGGAATTCAGGTTTGGGCCCTTGGCATGGCGGCTGCCGGAACTACCAAGAACAATTACATTTTACTTTACATAAAACTGAAAATAAGAATACACCCTTTTAGAATTAAAATAATTGCAGCATGTACTATTAAAAATTATATAGTGAATTTAGAGCTTCACCAATTGTAGGTTAGTTTCACTCCGCAAGCCATGTGGTCGGGCACTCTTTAATTAATAACAGTTCACACTGGGAGAGAAAACGGGAGATAATATTTACCCGTGTTTACTGTAGACTCTGCTTTTGGGGGATCATAGCACTTTATCACAATAGACACGTATACCCTTGTTTACACTTGGCAAGGCAGGTCGTTCAGATCACGGGATGGATCATTGACCCGTTCTGCACGAACAAGGTCAGGACCCATGCACTTCAAGCACGGCTGTGTATAGGTGGTGCATGAGCATGCAGCATTGGTCTGCCTCCCGAGCAGGGTAGTGAGGGCCATGTCAAATCCCCCCTCGGCAGACCAATGGGGCAATGCGGCGACCTATGGCAGTGTCGACTCCGCTGAAGTGCTGCAGGGAGGCGCAATGGTCGCTGCCGCAGCCTGTGAGTCGGGAATGGCCAGTTCTTTACCTCGTGTGACATCTCGGGCAGTGGTCGATGGCATAAAGAACACTGGGCGTCTGTGGTGACTGCAGGGGACCCTGTTGTAGAGCATGTGGAAAAGCACATGCCGGCTGCGTGAGTGGACATGCACGAGTCCTGGCTGGTGCGTTGCTGGTGTCTGAAGCGAGATGGTTGCCTGCTTTGTTAATGACGTGAGCATGTCGGGTGTTGGTACATCGATAACAGGTTGAGCTGGCGGAAGAACTGCTCCCGTCTCTCTGCTGTGGCAGTTGCTGCTCGTTGTTGCTGGATGCGGGGTGTGGCACCTCCCCCCAAATGGCATCAATGAGCTCCGGTGCTGCCCAATGAAACTCAGCGGTGGCAACTGGCTGCTCGGCAGCTCAAGAGCTGCGAAAGTCGTGGGGTGACTTATCACCCCTGCTGCAGACCACTGTGTTGTTGTTGTGGTGGGGGCAATAGCATGCGGTGCGACAGCTGGAAAACCATGAAACTCAAGGGGTGATGTTTCCCCTCCCCACAGATCACTGATCTCTTCTGTTGCCAGCCTAAGTGACTTCCCTCCTGACGGTGTTGGGCTTCTGCTTAGATCAGGGCCTTGGCTTGGGTTAGACGGTAGGACGTCACTCACTTCTGCCTCAGCGACACTACCTAAGTTTCTGTCGGCTTCCTTCTGTCCAACATCTTCTTGGAAGGTTGGTGGAAGTGGTTCATTATTGTCGTCTGGAACGGATGCCGCACGAATATCATCCCTATCGATTTTGCAAATTTTCCTAGGGCCGGTTTGTATCAAGTACGATGTCTGGCTAACTCTTTCAAGAATCCTGTGTGGGTCAGTCCACTTAGGGGTGAATCCCGTTCAAAAGTTTTGTTTAGCGGTCAATATGTGGTGCGCTCGCACCTGGCAACAAAGGCTTAGGTGGTCTTTTGTTTTTGGCAGCCATTTATGGATGTAGAGTTTCTGGTTGGCATGCAATTCTCGATGATGCAGCCTCCTCTCTTCTTCTCTAACCTCAGAGTTTGCAGTTTCTTGGTTTGAGTCCGGTGCAGGGCAGGCAAACTCCCCAGACGTTTTAACCCTGCATCATACAGCAACACAGCAGATTTCCTGATTGCTCCGTTGGTGTGGTTCCACACGCAGAAAGCTTTATCTGGTATATGTTGCGCCCATGTTGTATGGTCATATCCTACCCTAAGGTACAGTTGTCTATTTATTTCCTGATTTCTACACACTGTTGGGTTGGCATGTACATGATAAATGTCAGTCGTGTGTCACTTGACATGCCATTCAGTACACAACCCCCTCCAACGTGGTCCGGAAAATTGGGTGGCGTGTTATTACGAAGGAGTGTCTTGGGGTATCCCCAACTGGGACAACACTCCTTTCTCAATGCTGCAACTATGTGGCATATGTGTGTGCTTGGCAATGTGTACAGCTCGCACCAACATGTAAACAAATCAGTTACTACAAGGATGTAATGCTTTCCCCCTGATGAACGTGGGTAAGGGCCCAGTAGGTCTAAGGTGATTGCTTTAAACTAGTGTTGTGGTAACCTGGGTTGTTGTTGGGCGGTTCCGTCTGATTTGCGGGTTATGTAAACATTACAATTGTGGCACTGCCACACGTATTCTCGTACCTTTTTTGTGTGGCAGAGCCACACATAAGATGACGTGATATTATGAACAGTTTGTGCTATGCTAGGGTGTCTTGACAGACTGTTGTTGTGGGCAACGTGAATGACAGTAGTGCATTCTCCTGGTGGTGTAGAGGCACCACCAATCTCCTGACTGGCTGTTGTTCCATGTCTCCAAGTAATTCTCAATCACTCGCCATTCTTCCAACCCTTCCTGTTTGCACTGTGTTTTGGTTTTGTTCACCTCAATGGACATTTGTTTCAGGTTTAAAATGTACACGTAGAGGTCGTCTGTGCATGTTTTGGCTAGCGGCCTTTTGTTTTGTTTCACTTGCAGCGATCTATTGCAAGAGCATAGGCGGAGTTGTGCCATTATTCTCCAAAGGTAAAACCGTTTCCCACTCTTCCTCATCTGCCGCTACTTCCTTCTCATTCAAGGAACGTAACAAGGCATCGGCCAGCTGGTTATCTTTGATGGGAACGTGTTCGACAACAAAGTCAAAATACTGTAGTAGCATCGACCACCTCGTTAGATTACTATGGACTTTGCACATCTTGTGTAACCAGAACAAACACCGGTTATCTGTCCTCTAGAGTGAACCGCCTGTATTCGAGATGAACACTATCATTTTAAGGATCAGATGATTGCCAAACACACACATTTGTTTACAATGTAGCATTTCTCAGTGTTGCGAAGCTTGACACTGGAATAGTCAATAACACAATGCTCTTGACTATCACTATACTGAAACAGCACTGCACCGATGCCTTCCTGGCTGGCGTCTTTGCAAATGCAGGTGATGGATTGTGTTGATGCGTGCAAGGGCATGACACTGGGAGAAACTGTACTTTATTTCCTCGATCGCACTTTGCTGGTTGGTGTCCGACTTGTACTTTTTAGCGGGCGAGAGCATATCAGTGAGTGGGGCTGTAATTACGGCAAAATCTTGGATATACTGCCTAAGCCAGTAGATCAGGCCGAAAAATTTGCGTAACCTCTTCCGCATGGTTGGCACTGGATACTCGTTTATGAGAGCTAACTGTTCTGGTGTGGGGCAGTTCCCTTCCCGTTGATCAGGTGACCGAGATACTTGATCGGTATCGGCCGATACTTCACCTTTTTCCAATGTATCTGTATCGGGTATGGTATCAGGCCGATACATTAGTATCGGTTGTAGATCATAAGTCAGGTAATTACTATCTTTAGAGACAAAAATTACCATATTTCGGTGCGTATACAGTAACACCTCCTTAATTCTAAGTCCATTAATTCGAAATAATATATTTTGTGAAGTGTGTATTCACCCCCAAATGGAAGAATATGTTTTTATATGCTCATACCAGAGATTTCACGTCTGTTGACTGGTTTTCGTCGCCTCTTCCGCCCTCTGAAGAGGTGAAAAGATGTGACAGTGCCACACACTGCATGAAGTTAGGGAGAGTAGGACAAAGAAAATTCTGGGCTGCCTGTTGTGATAGTTGGAGAAAGGAAGGAAGCTTGGTGCTGTGTAGGCGTGGCTTGATGATGGAGAGAAAAAAGGAGGGTGTGGCTGGAGGATGGAAGGAGGAAGGAAGCGGTGTGGGCGGTGTGGTTAAGAGGGATGACGGACAGCCGGTTGAGGGTGGACTGTAATGGGGCCCTGATGTTGGGGGGGGGGGGGGGGGAGTAAAAAAGGGAGCGAACAAACTTTTCAGAGGCCAGACCCCCAGCTTAGCAAGGGGTTGCTTGACACAAAGAAAACACAGCACTTGGTTCCAGTGCCCACCTGGCCGGACAGGCAGAGTAAGACTGAGACAACATTCACTGGATGTACATTCATAGTAGAGGGAGCGAGAGGATTCTGGCTACCACGACTGCAGTTTTTAACCAAACGTTCCTTTTTTTTGTTTTTTATATTTTGACAGCAATTAACGGCAACAGTTAGAACATCTATATTTTATTGCACGTGAACATATAATTACTGACCAAGATAAATGCAACAAACTTATTTTTTGGGCTATTTCCTTCAAATTTTTGCCTTTTTTAAAACAAAAACTTTACGATTCCCCCAAAACAGGGCTGTAACTTTGAGAGGGCAGTTATTCCCGGGGCCGTAGTTGTGTTGCTTTGGAAAGGGAAAATGTGCATTTCTTTAATACACATAAACTTTGTTTTTAAATTCGATAATTTGAAATTATGTTATTCGAAGTCTAAAAATTAGGTCCCAGACACTTCGAATTAAAGAGGTTTTACTGTACGCCGCACATTACAAAAAAGAAAAGAAAAATAAGAACAAATAAATTGCATCCACCAACAATTTTTGTGGTCCCGGCGAAATTCCTATTTAAATAATGTTAACATAACCTTTTATCGTTTATTGGATTCTGTGTTTCGGCTCCCGTCAACTAAGATTTCCTGCAACTATAGTTTAAGCTTGTTGTTTATGCAAACAGCTAGTAGGTAACTGGATGTGAAATACGTCATTCATGCTGTCATTTATTATAACTGCTCTGTGGCACGCTGTCTGATGTCTTGTCTTCCCATCACGTCTGTCGAGTCGACACTGGTTCATTTTCAGTAACTTCTTGTTGGGAAATTGGAGAATTTATATTTATTAATTTCAATACACACACATCTTTGAATAAACTAATAATATGTAAGTGCCTATTCGACACCTTTTGCCATCTAATAATGGGTAGGTAAGCACTGAGCCGAGTGTGTGTAACTCACAACAGGGAAAATCAGAGGACGTGGTTTTGAATCATTAATTATTAAAGACAGTGAAGAAATCAATTATAATCGCCTTATTTCTGTCTCAAAATTACAAATTTTCTTTGCAATAATATATGATTAATTATGGTACTTTAACATACAAACATTTGCCACATGTGCAAGGTGTCGCCAACAAGTAGCGGTGTGGAGAGGAGAGGTAATCCACTTGCCACCACCTCCTCCCCCCAAACCAACAGACATCACATTGCCTGATCGATAACTTCTCCGTGCACTCTTAGCTGATAGTGTGTGCAGGACACTTAAAATTTGACTTGCATTTGTTGTCATATTTTCATTTTCAGAGTGTTTGAAAGTTTTAGGTCAGGTTACAATAAATTATATAACTTATGGTATTTTGAGATGTTATTTTCTTTATTTAAACAAGTCTAGGAAAAATGTTTTTTAATGTATTTTTAACACCAATACTTTTTCTAAAATTCAGTGCGAAGTGCATTGGTATTGGGGTATCGGTATCGGAAAACATGGTATCAGAACAACTCTATACTTGATGCTGGTTTTGCCTATGCTACATTTATGGTTGGTACAGGTTAGACCGTTGATTGTAAGTCGCTCCAGAACAATTGCTAAGTTGCATATGTGGGCCTCCCACATCTCTGACCACACGACCACGTCGTGTAAGTAGGCCATTGTGAAATCTCTTATTATCCTGTCTAGGACTATTACCATCATACTCTGAAAAGTAGACGGGGCACACTTAACCCCAGTTTTGTGCCTGTCTTCCTGTTTTACCAGAATCTGCCAGAATCCACTTTTCAGGTCGAAAGGTGACAAAATTTTTGCTTTGCCAAGTACATTAAGTGCAGTGTTTACACTAATGAATGGGGGTGGTGCACTCTCTGTTATGTGATTTATGGGTCTGAAATCAATGCAAAACTGCCAACCTCCATCTTTCTTTGGTGCTAATGTTATGGCTGAGTTTTACCTACTCTCCGACGGTTCAATCACTCGTATCATTTCTGCTATTTGTCAATGGATTACATTCAAGTGGTGTGCATCGAAATCTGTAGGGGATGTGTAGAGTGGATAGTTGTGAATTGTTTTGATTTCATGCTGGGCAACTGTTGAATGTTTAAGTGGATATGCCAGTGCGAAAATGTACTTTTTTCATTTAAGATGTCTTTGACAGTGGCATGATACTCTGCCGGAACACTGTGGTCAAAGTAATCTAGCTTTACAGGCTGTAAGTCGACCTCCACACGTCTGAGTAAACAGTGCGTCTGGCGGGCTTGTTGAAATGAATCATATCTCTCGTCATTTCTACAATTATGTCCTGATTGATAAGCCAAGGTACTCCAAAGATAACATCTTCATGGATCTCTTTTGAAACTAAGGTGGGAACACAAATTTAAACTTCCCTGATTCTTACATCAAGCTGAGTGACACCAATGGTATTACTCTTGCCGTGCAGTGTAGCGAGCTCTACTGTTAAGTGGGTACCTTGGATGTCTGAGAACCTGATGCGCTCTTCGCGGACAAAGTCATGTGAAGTCGCATTGTTGAGCAAGGCGACAGTTGATACATGAGAAACACACACAATCACTCTAAGTAATTTGTCAATGGTTGTACTCATTTGTCCCAAGTAGGCATCTGGCCGGTTGTTTACCTCTGGTGGGGGCACTGAAATGGACATGCTGGCAGAGTAGGCGGTCCCCTGGTGTGGTCCTACTTCGTCAGTATATTTCCCATAGCCGAAGTTGTTCTGTTGAGGCACTGTCTGTGCCAGTGGTACTGTTAATCACGACATATCCGACACTGGTGCATGGCGTTGAACCTCGGCATTGGCAGTGCTGGGCAGTTGGGTGGGCGTGCCACTTGTACCGTTGTTCCTGTAGTGTATTTATAAGGATGTAGGCAGTTTGTGTATAGGAGGTTGGCATTAGTATGCAGTTTGTGTATTGTAGGTTGGCAGGAATGTGTGGACAAGATGGCGATTGTATTATTGTTAGTGTATTGAGGTGGTTGTTAAATAAATAAGATGTAACAGGATGGGATTCTCAGAGAATTCCTGGAAGTAAGGTTATAAGATATTGAACTCAGAGCAACTATCGAGGAAGTGGAGAGCTACAGATGTGCAGCGGAGGCAGAATATGGATACGGCATAATGGCATTTGGGAAGATTTCTGAATTGAATATCACGGAGCCCGACACCTGGCCACAATACAAGGTCAGGTTTTCTTTTTTTTATGCGGAAGCAAACAAGATTACCGATGCGAAGCAGTTAAGGGCAACTTTTCTGATGGTGATTGGTGAACCAGCATTGGCTTTGTTGACTTCGTAAATTACGCCAAAGGAATTGGTCCACGTCAGTTATGAAGAGTTAATACAAGTGCTGGATAGGCATTTTGATCCTAAGAAGAATGAGACTGTGTCATGTTTTGTTTTTGCAAATCGCAAGCAACAGCCGACTGAGACTATAGCAGAGTTCGTGGCCGAATTGAAACGATTGTCAAGAGGATGTAACTTTCAAGATCTAGAGAAGAAGTTGTTAATACACATTGTGTGTGGGGTTAAGTATGAGCGACTAACATCAGTTGCTATTGGAGTCAAACCTAACCTTTGATACAACTGTCAAGATCTCCACTGCTTTTGAGGCAGCAAACAGGAATGTGGAGACTATTTCAACTGCACAGAACGAGGTTAAACATGTTTGCGAAGGAAGCTGTAGCAAACTGGAGAATGTGCAAGAAGAGTGTGGGTATGTGAGCAGCACGAAAAATGCAAAACAGCAGGTTAGTACTACAAGGAATGATGCGGCTATCACATGTTTCCTGTGTGGTGGGGCATAAAGTGCCGGAATGCAGGCACATAAATACACTTTGTTTACATTGTCATAAGGTGGGGCATATTAAGAGGGTATGCCGCAGTAGCAGCAGTACTCAGGGCACTAAGGTAGAGAAATCAGAAGTGTATTACACAGATTTTGGATGGGTCAGAAGAGAGCACACACGTGTCAATGAAGACCATTATGGTACCTTATTTAATGTCAATCTTAGTATCAATCAGGTCCAGGCATACAAGGTGAGCCTGCAATTGAATGGGAAATCTCATGAATTTGAAGTTGATTCAGGTGCTGCGTTAACTATTGTTAACCATGATGTGTTTATAAAACTTTGGCATTATGAAAAAAATAGATGTGTGTTGCAACCTAGTAAGGTTTGTTTAGCATTGAGAGTGGGGGGAGAGGAGGCAAACTCGTGCGAGTGTATGGTGAAGTTTCGGTTAAGGTCAATTTCATAGGCAAATGATCTGTTCAGAACTTAATTGTGGCTGACTGCTGGAAAAAGCTTGCTTGGTAGAAATTAGTTTGAAGACCTAGGAATATCCATACAAGGAATCCATAGAATTGAAGATGATAGTAGCATCTTTAAGGAATATGAACCGTTGTTACATGAAGAACGTTTGCCACCCTTGAAGGTACCACCTGTTCACATTAAGTTGAAGACTGATGCAGAGCCCAAATTTTTGAAAGCTAGATCAGTAGCAATATCATTACGTACGCGTGTGCATGAAGCTTTGGACATGCTAGTCAAGGAAGGGGTACTGGAACCTACAACATTTTCAAGCTGGGCAACACCTGTTGTACCAGTGTTAAAAAAATTTAAGCATATGTATATGTGCTGATTAGAGTAACACAGTAAATACATGTGTGCAGCAAAATGTGTTTCCCCTTCCCACCATCAAGGAACTGTTGGTTAACCTAGAATGTAGCGAAGTGTTCTCACAACTTTATGTGAAGCAAGACTACTTTCAGTTGCCGGTAGACGATGCTACTGCTGAAATATTGACGTTAAGCACATCAAAGAGACTTATGCGTGTGCGGTGGTTACCACAAGGGCTGTCAGCAGCTCCCAGTATATTTCAGAATTTTATGGAGCAGCTTTTGTAAGGACTTCAAGGGGTCGCAATGTTCCTGGATGACATTGTGATTGCAGGATCTAGTGTCCAGGAACATGATGAAAGATTAAAGGATGTGTTGCACAGGATGACTGATGTGAAAATGACCTAAAATAAAGGGAAGTGTAAATTTTGAGTGCCACAAGTGCATTTTCTTGGATTTATTGTGAACAAAGCTGGAGTTCAGCCAAACGGTGAAAAGGTCCATGCTATTCACGAGACACCTGAGCCGAAGAATAAAACTGAATTGAAAGCTTCCTTAGGGCTTTTGAATTTTTATTAGAGTTTCTTAAAAGAGAAAGCTCACAATGCGGCTCCCCTGCACAAACTTCTGAAGGGGAATACCACATGGAATTTTGGACCTACTGAGAGGGAAGCCTTTAAGAACTGTAAGACATTGTTGCAGGCAACATCTGCATTAGCTTATTATGATGAACATAAACCTTTAGTACTAACATGTGATGCAAGCCCATGTGGGTTGGGGGCAGTGTAGGAAAAGAATGGGCAGTGTAGGAAAAGAATGGGCAGGAACGGCCACTGGCGTTTGCTTCCAGGACTTTGTCGGACACAGAATGTAACTATGGTCAATTCGATAAGGAAGGCCTTGCCTTGGTGTAAGGGGTGAACAAATCCCAAAAGTACCCATTGGGCCAGACTTTCACGATTTTTTCTGATCACAAGCCATTGTTGGGGGTTTTTGACCAGGGCAAGCCCAAGTCAAGTAAGTTATCGCCTCGTATGATACGGTGGCGACTGGTGCCTCTCTTCCTTCTTTTATACTATAAAGTGCAGGCCAGGGGAGCAGTTAAGAAATGCTGATGCTTTAAGTAGGCTGCCATTACCAGATATGGTGGAAGACCCCCCACATCCTGCTGATGTACTGTTCCTGGAATCAGAGGATGCTCCATATGATTCTATTGAGATTGCTGCAGCTACAGAGGCTGATAGTAGTTTGCGGACGGTCAAGACTTGGATCAAGAATGGGAGGGTGAATCTCAAGGACTGTCAGGCCTTGCCAGTGGTGGGAAAGTTCAAACTCCTAATGAACTATCCTTATCACGTGGGGGCATCTTATGGTCCAATCAAGTGGTAATTCCTCAGCATCTGCAACAGCCTATTCTTGAAGAACTTCATGCACATCACCTAGGCATTGTGGCAATGAAGGAGTTAGCAAGATGTTATTTTTGATGGCCGGGCCTGGGTGAGGACATTGATTGGGTTGTAGGCGAATGCCAATTGTGCCAGTAAACAAGGCACAGTAGACCAGCTGTACGAAGTTCATTTTGGACCAGACCTACCTATAAATGGCAACGGTTGCACATAGATTTCCTAGGACCACTGCAGGGACGAAATTTCCTGATTGTGGTGGATGCCTACACTAAGTGGTTAGAAATAATTCCGACACGAACGATGACTTCAGAAGTGGTAATATCAATCCTGTGAAATATCTTTGCTATGCATGGATTACCTGAATGTATAGTTTCTGATAATTTTACCAGTTTTACTTCAGAGGAATTTACTACACTATTAAGGAGAAATTGCATTCAGCATGTGCAAACACCTCCATACCATCCGGCAAGCAATGGCATGGCGGAAAGAGGGGTTCAAATGGCTAAGAATGCACTGCAACGGATGTCAGGCCAGAATGTGGATTACCTAGATACCTGCTAGTGCAAAGAAACACACCTAGGTTATCCACAGGAAAATCACCAGCAGAGCTGCTTGTTGGAAGACGTCTGCGAACAGTATTTGATAATATGCCTCCCACCCATCAGGCATGCAAATTGCAGCAAATGCTACCTTTCCGGAAGTTTCACCCAGAGCAACGCGTGTGGGAATGAAGACTAACAGGTGATAAATGGAAGCCTGCAGTAGTGTTGACTACAGGAGGACAGATGTGCTACAAGATCTTGCAGGAGAATGGTGTGGTAGCAATGCGACATGTGGAGTAGCTGCGTGACCGGGGTAAGGATGATGGCAAGTTGGATCCTCCTCCACATAGGCTGCTGTTTTAGTATTAAATTAAAAATAAATAAATTAAGTTTCTCATAACAAGCAAGCTGAATGTCTCACTACATGACACGTAGCGCGCTATGGCAGACGGCAGAACTACGGCGACATTAAGTGTACCATTTTTGCTTGCTGGCTGTGTTGGGAGTGTCCATACCTCCCCTTGTTAGACTGTGGGTCAGACATAAGTTTGTAAACAAGTGTTCTCTGTTCTAGGAAGATAAAAATATGATTAGGAGAGACCATGACTGCGAACATCATGCTGCTTTTTGTGATTGCGGTGGGGTGATCTTGACATTTTTAAACTGGTGATTGCCATGGGGAGAAGGAAATAAAATTAATTCTCTTTGTGCTGCCATCACCGTCAGTAGTTAATATTAATTTGTTTTTGAGTACCTAGTTTATTGTTAACATTTCCATAAGTCTTCCATGAACAAATGTTTTTTTTAGTTATAACTTATAAACATATGTATATAGATAGTCCTTTAAAAATTAAATTTGTGAGTAATTCAAAATGTAGTGATATAAGTTACAGCCCTAACACTTCCCTCAACATCCTACTTAGCTATTTTCTTATGCCAAGTTTGAAATGAAATATCACTATGAAGGTTTATATTTATGCATTCCCCACCCCCCTTTCCCTAAAAACGTATTAATTTACTGATGGCAATACTTATATTTTCAATTTAATAATATAATTAGTCAAAGTATCCACCATTGACAGTAATTGCGGTAGACAGAAGGGTTGTGAAAATTATAATAAAAAAAAAGTATTTCACTTAACCTATGGTTTAATGTATTTTAACACCAAAACTGCATAACATAATATTTTAGTTAAAAAGTGTGCTGCAGTGTACACAAGTCTATCATAATAGATTTTTCAAACAAAATGTAAAGGTAAAATTATTTTTGTCTGGAAATTGGAAATATCAGGGAATTTTCAAATTAAAAAATGTGGCAACCATGAAAATAGGAATTAAATTTATCCCATTCGCATTTTCGATTCTCAGGAGCACAGCACAATATCAACAAAAATGGCCATTATAGATGGCATAACAAGATGACAGTTGCATTAAATTTTCCAGTAAAACATTATTGTTGTGTTTGTTTGCATATATATTTGACCAAGAAATAGGAATATTGAGGCTGTACTTGAATTCCTTGAACAAATGGTTTATCTCAGAGATCTTAAATGCTTATTTGTGGAATGCTTGTAAATTATTAAGAATATTTGTATTTCATGGAATGCTACATAGTTGATCAAAGTGAAAATGAAACTAATAAGGGTCTTCACTAAGTACAGTTTTGTCAGTCTTTATCAGGGTATAGTTGAAACAAAAAAAAAACAAAGTTTTATTGACATCTGCAAATGCAGCTCGGTAATTATAAAGAAATGCATATTTTTGGGAAAATGCAAAAATATGTGTATATATCAGAGAGCTGCACTCATTTTAAAGTATAATTGCATATATGCATATTTGTATTACATTATTGTCCTCCAAATTAACAAGTGAAGTTGATAAATCAATTATTAGTCGGCTGGGCTACAAGGCGAGTCAATATTTCTGACACTTATTTTCACTCATTTACTATCACAATTTTCAAAGCTTTTTGTTAGTCATTATATATTACATTTTATTTAATTATTATATTTTTCTACCACAGCATTTCCTTGTTTTCAATAACCCTTCAAACTATAGTTTTACCAGAAATTTAAAATCATTTTTCCTTCTTAAAGTTATGTATAAACACACCATATTGATACAAATAATTTATAAGGTAGTTGCTAGATTTTACAGAGCGGAACTATATTATATCTGTTTGAGTAAGTTATTTAATTTGTAGGAAAAAAATGTTACAGAATATCAGCTAGAAAGATTACATTTTCATAAACATTAACTTTCATTTTATAACAGTCAAGACACACATGCAATGACAGTTAATTAGGAGAATATGAGTAGTTATCATTTATTCTTTACGCAAATCACCATGTTGCTGCCCTTAACCCATACCATTAAGTGCAGTGAATGAAAGTAAAACAGTATGTCACATCCACTGTTAAATGAAAAGTAACAGAAACATTTAATTCAAACGCAGTAAGCCCATGCACACTGTACTATAATGACGTGTGTGAGGCATTCCAGGGTGACTGAAATGGGTTCCCACCCCACCTCATTAATCAGACTGGAGCAAAAACTGTTGCGATTTGCCAGCACCATAACTCAGAAGGTAGGGTTAATGATGAGCACTGTGCAGTCGATGGCCTGTGGGTTTCCAGTGTCCTCCGTTATACTGGAGAGTTGTTGATATTACCAATATCTTTTGCATGCCTAGTGAATTAATTGATCACACATGCAAGGTTGTAGGCCATCTTGTACTCCTGTAGTACACTGAATTACTCACTGAAATGCTGCATTAGGATGCAGTGCCTGAAGTAACCTAGGGGATAAAAGTAAAGAAAACACCAGTTTGTTTACCGAGACATTTACTTACTTGTTGGTTTACATAAACAGATAAGCTGCTATGTCTATGTAACACAGACCCGGCACTCTGATCTGCCGGAGACCTCAACGGCAAAAGCGGCCTAAGACGTAAGTGAATTAAGTTGTTGTACAGGTAGTGCATTATGCACTTATAAAATGCACTAAATAAACAAAATATTCCGGTAAATGAAGTACTATTGATAAACTAAATGGTTACCGCCAAAGTGTAATGTGCCGAGGGAAGTTTGCATGGTACGACATTCCCGTGCTGCCGGCCGGCCCGAGTGCTGAAAACAAACTGATTTCATGGCGGCAGCTTCCGTTAGAGGCTGTGGGAGCCGGTGCCAAAATTTATTTGAAAAAACACATTGACAATTTGTATGATAAAAATACTACAAATTACGAATTGTTGATTACAAACATATTGGTGACATCCATAATGAATCAAGTGTTTACTATGCTTGAGAATATGGCATCACGAGGGATTTCACCACACAAATTATATTATATTAATAGTGGCCTTAAAGTAGTGTACGCACAGTGCAAGGCTGTGTGCGGTGAACAGCATGCGATGCACACCTCGCACTGTGCGTACCTAGTATGGTCATCCCGAGGCGTGCACAGCACACAAGTGCTGTCATCCGTGGGATTGTCGGTAAAACTGTCATGCTCAAAGGCACCTCAGTATGAGCGGTGCATTGCATGTGGATGGGTAGTGGTTGCCTCTCTCTGCACTTCGCACGCATCATGAACGACAACCAAGTTTTACGTAGTGATTGGACTTTACGAAGGTAATCAATTGTTATGGGATGCAAAAACAGTGATGATTATTACAAGAAAATTAAAGGGAAGATGCTTGGCGTGAAATATGCACTGAAATGAATGTGCCTGTAGGAGAAAAAAAAACCTAAATTCCCTCTTAGCATCAACAAACGTTCACGAAAATAAAATTAAACTTACTTGGACCAGGAATTTATTTATTTTATATTTTATTATACACAATACTGTAACATATTTACAGAGTAGAACAGAGATAAATAGAAATTGGCGGTATCTTGAGTTTGATAAAAATATTGACATATTTTTTATATATTAAATATGAATTTAATTATAATTTCAGGAGTAAGCACTTAACTTTACATTATTTTTTTATCTACTAGTCTGTACACCATTTATTACTTACTTTTTCAGGTGGTGGATGATATACACATACTTCAAAATAGTAAACATACAATTGGTTTCAATTTCTTACGAACAAGAACATATCAAGCAACACTGCACGTACCATGGCTGATGTAAATACACTAGATCCTTACTTTGTCAACTGACTTTGTTGCCTGTGTTAGCCAAATATATAGATACATGCTTTAATAATAAGATTGCTAAGAAATGGCATCTTTGTAAAAAAATTTTTTTGCTGAATGTTGACGTATATGTTTAGCTGTGTTACTTACTCGCCTAAGTGTGTTTCCGATAGGCTGCAGCACATTGGATTCTGAGTTGTTCTACCATGTACCTAGAATAAGTTGTCAATTTCGTTCTCTATCAAACAATCTTCGAAGCAGACAGTTGACTAAAAAATTATGTAGATATGCCTCTGTTACAACCAACGCAAGCAAAGAAGTTGGTTTTAACAGTATGGTGTTCCAATTCTTAGAATACCTAAACACATTGCACCAAACGTATTTTCGACAACGCGGCGGGCCCTGGATGTGCGATAATTAAATATTATTTCATTCAAGTAACTTGGTGGTGTTACCCTGAATGGTTTCATGATATAACTATTTAATTCAAATGACCTGCCAATATCATATACGGAACTTGTATGGCATACGGAAGATTTAGGGTTTGAGGTTGTGGTACAATAAGTAGTCCATTTTCTACTTTCCTATCTAATTGTATGTTTTTGAAGACACCTCTATCAGCGATTCTGCCAGGGCATCCACCATCTACGTATAGGAAAGTATAATTAGCGTCTACCAAAACCCAAATATTATGAAAAAATTCTTATAATTATGGTATTCAGTTCCACTGGGCCATTGTGCCTGAATCATGACGTGTTTGCCGCCCATTGCGCCCAATGTATGCGGGGATTTCCACTTCTTAAAAAATCTTCGAACTTCTGTTAAGATGATTATTCAGAAATCACAGATTCTACGCCACACAATGTGACGAAGACACCACAGTCTACTTTAAAGAGTCTGAAGAATAAAACTGCCTATACAGTGATGCCAGAAATAGCGGAGAAACACCATGCAACTGCTGATAAAAATAATTAAGTTATGATACAGAAAGCATATGAAATTTAAATACAGACAACGGAACCAGTGAGCACCGATCCTTACAAATCATTCAGAACCCATGTAGCGAATGACCTGCGAAAATATAACAGGCAAACTTTACTTTATGTAAAGCAAGCCATTTTGGACGTTTTGTTTCACACAGATACAGAATAGCTCTTTCCCACTCATCATGAATAACCACTACACTTCTAGCTATTCTAATTCCTATGGTTCATCGTGGTCAACTTCATGTGTGCCTTCTTCTTCCCCTGTCCTCTATACTCCAACGCCCAAAACACCTTTGTGTCAAGAACCTTCTCGCCTCTCTACAAGTGTACAATTTCCAGCTTCATTGTCAAATATTGAAACGTACGGAATTGATACTGAGTTTGATGATGGTGATGAGAACACACTGAGTACTGTATTCTGTGACAGTACGAAATTTCAAGAATGTGTTATTTTTTTTAAATTGTATAATTTGTGTATGAATCACCAGTTGCTAAGAACATTAAAGTAACAAGTAATCTTTCTTTGATGGTGATAGCGTTTCACATATGTGTCTTTCTTTTTTGCAATAAGCTCAATTATCTTCAACACATGTTCATAGTCTTCAGTGGCCATAAACACGAAATTTGTGATATTTTCTTTGCATGTTATGTCTCTCAAAAGTCTGTTTCCGTATTCACAACTTTGTTGGTAAAGTTTTTTACTCACCATCGAGGGCAACGTTTTGCTTTCCATTTCAGCATACAGAAAATCACAATAATTGTAAAAGCGGTGGCAATCTGCACGTTTCGTCATGGTGGAGCCACGCTGTGCACTGCTGTGTTAGATGGTTTGCGTTGATCGCCCCGAGCATGCACCAATGTGATTTATTTGTGACACGTGCCTCAAGCCGAGGTGTGCATCGCACATTGCCTCACACTGTGCGTACATGGTTTTATACGTACTCCGCTGAAAAAAGAACATAATTGCACACTAAATAGTACTACAGTTTATTAACCCTTGAAAACTGATCGAAAAACAGTTTAAATATTTATATTTCGTTTCCTGAGATGCCATTGGACATACTTTGTATTTCACTCGTGGGCGAGTCCAATTGACCGCAGCCTGAGAGTTTGAACGAGTCAACTTTTGAAAAGGGGTGTGGGTAGCCGTGCTCGATTTCACTTTAACGATTAGATTTTAATTGATTCTACTAATTGAGGTGAAATGAACACTGAGAACACACTGGGAATATTATTCCCCACTGAATAAAAGCACTTGGCGCCACGTAGCACAGCTATATATGCCAGCAGGCCAGTCAACGTCACATGGTGAAAAGAGACGTCAGGCATTGCGGCGCGAACTGCTCCGATGTTCCCTGCAATCCCAGGTGTTCCTAATGGCTGTGGCTTTTGGGGGGATACCGTATTGTACTGCTTGCTAATTTATTTCAAGAGTTTCCTCTTGAGGTAAATAAAGCAAGAGAGTCACTTGAGTCACGTAATACATGTTGGTGAGGTGGTGCAAATTCCATTCCTGTCGATCTGCACTAAGCACTTGTGGTCTGATGTTCGTTTCGGCCCGGTGTCAGCTGGGTGGTGCAAGTGGCTGTGGAGGTACAAGTGGTTATGAGAGAACACGTGGTTCATGTTAGTACTAATAATATACATTAAACCCACTATATTGCAGTTTATGTATACAAAAATGTATGTTGCCCCTACTTTATAAATTTAGATTTATTTGTGCACTAAAAACTTAACATCACATTACATGACGGCACATTTACAAAACAGAAGACAGTAAAAACAGTAAAAACAAAATATAATACACTTAATGTGCAGAAACCTTTCATTGAAATGAGCCCCTGCTTTTTCCATCATTGAAGTACTCATTGAAGCTGGTTTTCTGCTACCTTGTTGCAGTCACTCGTATTCACACACTTTGATGTCACATGTTTGGTCTTCTAATAGGATTCCAATTTTCGTGAAAGTCAGTGGATTTCATATTTTTCCTCTCTCTTCACCAAAGTCCTATTATTGATATGTTTTATGTTTCTGGTTGAATATACAAAGTCAAATCACATTATTATGACCACCTGCTAGAAGAACCATCTGCCGCGCATAGCCCATGACTTATGGCCCGTGATGTGGGCTAGTTAAACAGGTATATAATGCGACTAACAGGCTCGTTTACACAGTATGCTCCTTTCTGTCATGGGTAAGGGAAGCAATTTAACCGACAAGCAAAAAGGGATGATCATTGGTTTTCAGGCCAAGGGGGAAGCATTTCGGAAACAGCGATGTTTCTGAAATGTACATGTGCCTCTGTGAGTGAGTGAAGAAATTTGGGCAGCTCTTAACAGTGAGGTCTTGAGAGCCGAGCGTGCCTCTGTGGCAAAGGTGTATTGTGAGTGGATGAATGGCACCATTGGGAATAACCATCGTGGAAATTGCAGAGTTCCATGCACCATTGATGTCCGAGGTGAATGTCGACTATGATGGTGCATGAAGGTCAACCGACAGGCTACAGTGAAACAGCTCACTGTCCAAATGAACCGGGGGGGCATACAGACACGTGTCTATCACAACAGTTCTGCGAATGGTGCATTGACAAAAACGACTGGAATTTGTTCGACAGTACGGCGAGTGGACCAATGCTGATTGGCAATGGGTAGTATTCTCCGACGAGCCACATTCCCATCAGCATAAAACAGATAGACGTCAGTGTGTCTGGCAAGAAAGTTTGGAGAACCGACATCCTGCATCCCTTGATGGATGAACACAAGGCGGTGGGGGCAATGTTATCGTCTGGGGAATGTTCTTGTGGTACTCTCTAGATCCCATCGTCCTTGATCAATTTGGTTACAAATCCATCCTCGGCAATCACTTCCACCCGTACATGATAATTGTCTTTCCTCGGGAGGATTGGATCTACCAACACCATAATGCACCTTTCCACAAGACTAGAAGTGTCCGCACGTGGCTGGAAGAGCACAATAAAGACTTCAAAATTCTACAGTGGCCCCCAAACAGCTCCGATCTCAATCCAATTGAACATCTGTGGGACCACTTCAATCATCATGTTCACTGTATCTCCTCTGCTACACACCCTTAAACAGTTGTGGGATGACCTGCAGACAGCATGGCTCCAGATACCTATGAACATCTGACCGAGTCACTGCCAGCTCGTCTAGCTGCTGTCCATGCCACGAAGGGTGGTTACTCTGGATACAAGCAGGTGGTCATAATAATGTGTTTTAACTGTGTATGCTCAATTATGTTAACATTGTGATTTGTTTGAGGTCTCTTTGAAACTGATATTTTCTGCACTAACGAAAAATATTCCTACTCTTAAAGATTTGTCTATAATTACCAAGCTGTATAGTGAAAATGTATTCATACATGATTGTCTTATTTAAGCAAGAATTATTAATGCACATGATATGGATGAAAATGGATTTTAATTGTAATATAATCCCAAAATTTTACTTTTTAAGAACATTATGCCAGTGAATGTTAAAGAAACACACTTCTGGGCAGAATATAGGAAAGTTTGAAAGGGCATGTAAATTTTGTGCAAGTGCAAATAGTTAATCAAAACTGAAAAACTATTAATTTACAAATTAAAATAAGGCAAATATCAAAATAAATTATGATCACAGAAGTTAATGAAGTTTAGTGACTGTACATGTTAGGTACTACTAAAGTGTGTAAGTACACACTTGAATGGAAGAGGTTTATATGTAGCAACACACAAACTATGGAATGCATTCGAATAGGCGTTGCATTTGCAGACGTATGACTTCATTGTAGAGCATGTGCCAGGCAAGGAGAACAAGTTAGCGGATGCGTTGTCTCACACACCTCTAATACAGAGGTAACTGTTCATTATGAGGCAAAATGGAAGGACATTTTAACCATGTAACCCTGTAACCGAAGTGTATGTACAACAAATAGGTGCAGAGAACAGCAAGGACTTAAAAAGTGATTTGTATCGTGAAGTGATGCAAGTGCAACAGTAGTGCCAATACACTCAAGCAAAAGTAAACAAATATACACAGCAGGAAGTGGAGCGGTGGCGCATTGTTGATTTAAGGCTAGAAACGTGCTCAGTGCAGAAACCCAGGAGATGGAGAGTGTTCATCCCCACGTGTACAAGGGATTGTGTTTTAGCCTATTCACAGAGTGACGGCGGGATACCCTAGTGTTGAGCAAACCGTACGGAATGCGGATGAAATTTTCTGGCCAGGCCTAAACGAAAACGTGACCCAGTTTGTGCAAAAGTGTAACAAGTACAATTTGTTTACATTACGCAGGTATGATGGCAAACAGCAGAAGCCACATGTTCCACATAAGCCATTTGAAACAGTGTGTCTGTACATTAAGGGCCATATCTCAGAACTGCAGGTGTGAAGCAGTTTGTCATAGTGGTGATGTCAAAGTGGGTAGAGGCATACCTGGCGAGTAGCGCGAGGGCCAGCAATACTGCGTGTGTGTTGGACAAGGACTTTTTCTCGAGGTGGGGTTTTCTCAAAAACCTTCTCACACATAACGACATGCAGTTTCCTGGGAAAAGGTGGAGGGAATTGTGTACCCAGTTGGGGGTACACCATATGTCAATGGCGATTCACCACCCCTGAGCGAACCCCACACAGCCTCGTAACCAGGATGTGAAGGCACAGTTATGACTACATGTGGGGGAGCAACACATCACATGGGCAGAACATCTACCCGCCACCTTGTACACCCTCAGATGGCGCATCAATGCAGCTACAAGCATGTCACCCGCCGAGGTACTATTGGGGCGCAACCTTCGCCTTACAGACAAAGCCAACTGCCCGCAGGATGAGGAGATTAGTGAAGTGCCGAGTAGCAATGTCTAATATAGGCAATGCCGCCAGCGGATGCGTGAAGTATGTCAGCAGCACAAGATGGCTGCCAGTCAGCACGAATTTACCACCGGTGCTACAAGTGGACCAGGAAGTTCAAGTCAGAGCACCTCCACAATCCACACCGGATTATTTAGAGTCACGGACCCACCACCTACACGGTCCGTATTGGGAGGAGCACAAGACTGCATCAGGACGACCTCTGACTCACCCTGGGTGCTGTCGATAACGAAGTCGGTCCTGGTGACTCTCAGCCCTAAGGTGGCGAAGGTGGTGCTCGCAATACAAGCACCACCCTCATACCATGCTACTCGCCGACTACCTTCCCACCAGATGCGCGGATGGGCTTCAGCTGACCCACGAGCCAGAGCGGAATTCCTTCCTGCTACAACCTGTAAAATTCTACCCTACATCATGCTACTGAATAAAACTTATGTTAAAAATGACATATAAAACTCTGCAATGCAAAAACTGGGTGAATGATATGGACATAACACTGGATGCATGATATGATCAATAATAACATGGGAACAATGCACTAGAAAACACAACAAGCAATAAAACCTTTAATAAAACACAACCAGAGTATTTGGCATAGATCCTGGGCTCACAAGACCAATTGTTACCAGGTCTACTTTCATATAATTCCACCTCGCGGAGTCTCTGTCATGTGTTCATGGCAACTACCAGCTTCAATGCATCGGCATGCCCTGATGCTGCACACTGCACCGGCGTACGCTTGTGATGCGCTGCTCTGATCACTCACCAGCTACCTGGTGCACGCTCTGCCCACCAGTAGACTGCACAGCCACAGTGCATTGGGGTCGCAGGTGACGGCCAGACAAACTGTCTTAGGAGTGATGGCACGTTGCACACGTCAACCCCCCCCCCCCCCCCCTTTCCAGATAGTTCGTTGGTCGACTGATGTTACTTGCAGCAGCTGCAGGAGCATGCCGGCCTGCATGACCGCAGGTGGTACTGCCGCTCCTGTGGCCCTGGCGCACAATGCGTTGCCGGCGGTAGCCCCTTCTTGCTAGGCAACTCCAGTTGCCTACACTGGGGACATGCTGTTGGCGGGTGTGCCCGCTGGCGTGAACACCGAATGTAGAATGAGCTCTTGGACTCTCTGGCCTCGTCTCCTTCCTTGCTCCTGCTGTCCTCTTGCTGATTGCGCTGCCTCCAGGCGCGACCCGCCTGAACAGCCCCTGCAAACACATCTCCTGTATCATACACTTGCGCTGGTATTTCACTTTGCCCCTGCTCTTGCACTTCCCCCTGCACCTGCTTTCCCTGCTCCTGTTATTGCAACTCAGTGAGCCCACCAACACACACCTCACCCTCCAGACCTTCTATTTGAAGCATTGCAAGTTCCCTGTAGGGTGTAATGTCGCTGGGTGCCTCTCACATGCTCTACTCCTCTCTATATGCCCCTGCTCGCAGTGCGGATGCACCTTCCTGTTCGCTCCTATCCTCCCGGAGCACATCGATGGCATCTCAGTCCTGCACCACCTCTGGTGATATCCTGGTGTTGGCGCGCACAGGTGGGTCCTCTGTGGGTTCTCCCCCCCCCCCTGAAGTGCCGCCACACCCTGAGTCTCCTCCTGCTCTTGCGTTTGCTCATCACAGCCTTCGCTGTTGTGGGGTCGGGACACACCCAGACCGACTTTGTCGTCAATGGCACCCGAAGTTAGCCAGATGTAGTCCCGGTACATCCGTACCTTCTGCCTCATGTGGATGGTGTAGGTAGTGGGTCCATGCCTCTGTAGCCAGTAATGTGGCTCACTCCAACATGCTGCTAACACTGCACAAAACTCTTTCTTCGCTGTTGACTGGGGATGTGCCTGCACGTACACTTTCTGTCCCTCATGCAGTGTAGGCGGCGGTCTGGTAGTGACTGGTAGCCATCATGCTTCGTATCGATCATGCTGCTTTCTTACATCACATAAGCATCTCTGACGCTGCTGCTTTTGCTTGTCCATGCTCGCAAGTTCGCTGCTATCTTCTCGCTGCGGGCATTTGGCTCCCCCAGGTAAGTGCAAGTTGCGGCCCAGTAGCACCTCTGCGGGCGATTTCCCTGTTGCTGCAATCACTCTCCTCCAGAGCGTGTACAAAATGGCGGGTATGTGATCCACCCAAGTGGCATGTTACTCGCCCACACGGAGCCGTATTGTGCTTTAATCTCTTGGTTCCGGCGTTCCGTGGGATTCACCCTTGGGAGGTACACAGCAGTTGTGGCGTGGTTAACACCCCACTTCGTACATAATTCCCTCCATTTCCGGCCGGTAAACTGTTTGCCATTGTCCGCCAGTAAGTTCTGCGGAAATCTCCAACGTGGAAAGAACTCCTCCTCCAGCACTCTTGCTACGTTTCCTGCCCTTGCTCCACTTGTGGAATGCACTTCCGTCCATCTCGAAAAAATGTCTGTTACTACGACAAGTAAGCGCTTCCCTCCTCGCATCCTTGGGTAAGGACCCATAAAATCTATGCAGTCGGTCTTGAAAGCTTTCCTCGGTATGCACAGCCTTTGTTGCTACCTCCCATCTGAGTGATGCATCTTGTATACGTTGAATTTTTGACATTTTTGCACAAATCGTCTCACGTGCCGGTTCAGGCCTGGTCAGAAAAAGTGGTAGCGCATATTTCGAACTGTCTGTTCAACGCCCGAGTGTCCATCCACGCTGCCATTTTGCGAATAGGCGAACACCTGATCCCTCGCACACGTGGGGACGTACACCCCCAATCTCTCGGGCTGTTGGGCAAAACAGGTCTCAAGCCTGCCATCCACGACGTGCCTTCCTTCCACTTCCTGCTGGGTGCATTGTCTAACCTTTCCCTGCGTGAATGTGAAATTCTCTTGTGTCTGAATGACCTCCCAGTGTAAATCGCTAATCAGGCCTTCATTGTTAGCGACCCTTGGATACGGGATCACGTGAACTCGGCAGCAAAATCTCTTCCCATTCTGCTTTGTCCCGGACGATCACCTCATTGTTGGAGTTACGTGACAATGTGTCCACCAGTTCATTCTCGCTACCGGGCACGTGTTCTACTATGAAGCCGTCGGCTCGCAGGTGTAATGTCCTTCGGGTCAGCTTGCTTCTCACCTCCCAGATGTTATGCAATCATACGAGTCACCGGTTGTCGATCCGGAGCGTAAATCGCTGGTATTCAAGATACACGCAGTATTTTTTCACCGCCCAAATGAATGTGCTATGCATTAACTTTCATTTACATTGTAGCTTTTCGCCATCTGCCCTAGCTTCGCGCTTGCAAAATAAAGAACTTGTTTCTCTCCTCTGCCATCAACCTGGTACAATACTGCACCTATCCCTTCTTGAACTTGCATCAGTTTGGAGGTACAAATGTTTGCTTGCGTCATTGCATGCGAGTGTCGGGCATGCTCGGAACTCACGTTTGATGTCCACGAATGCTTTCTCTGCCTCATCCGTCCACTGGAATCTTTTCTGCGGCAAGAACAGGTCCGTCAAGGGAGCCGTGATTATCGCGAATTTCGGAATGTGCTGTCGCAGCCAATTGATAAGCCCAAAAAACTTTCGCAGTTGCTTGCGATTTCATGGTTGCAGATAGCTGTCAATCAGCTTTACCTGTTCAGGGTTAAGCCAGTTTCCCTCCTGGTCGATCTCGTGACCTAGGAAATTGATAGTGGTTTTTCCCACATGACATTTTTCAACTAAGCTCGTTAGGCCATTAATCGCTAGCCTTTCCAGGACTAGTGCTAAATGATGTACGTGTCCCTCCCAACTACTTGACCATATTATGTTATCGAGATACGCCAACATATAATCTCGCATAATGTCATCCAGTACACATACCATCATTGCCTGGAATGTCGCAGGTGCGCATTACAATCAAAATGGTATCGCGCAGAACTGAAATCGCCGGCCACCTGGGGCTATAAATACAGTTTTCGGCCTATCCTCTAGCTTCACGGATACTTGCCAGTAGTCACTCTTAAGGTCTAGGGATGTCCAAACTTTAGCCTGCCCCAGTGCGCTTAAAGAGTCTTTTACACTGATGTACGGTGGGAGCACGTCGTGCATCACCTGGTTCAATGGCCAGAAGTCGACGCAGAATTGTCAGGTTCCGTCTTTAATGGGTGGCAAGGTAATGGCCGAACTGAATTGACTGTCTGTAGGCTCTATTACCCCGTAATCAAGCATCTCCTGAATTTGTGCTTTTATTATCCATGTCTGGTGAGGCAAATAAACCAAAGGGCTGGTGTGTACCGGCTTCTCATCTGCGAGCGGGATCGCATGCTTGGCGATGGTAGTTCTCGTTAGTATGTCATTCCTGCCGAATACATCACTGCATTCAACAAGGATGCTCTGAAATGCGGCCTGGTGCTATGGTGGGACCTGATTTTCAAACTCCCTTAATTGCACTTCGGGTAGGCTAGCCATCAGACAAGGGTCCAGGTTTTACACCGTACGTCTCTCATTCGCGCCAAAATGAATTTGTCTTGCTGCCGGCTCTACAATCGTGTTTTGCTCCATAAGCCATGGTCCTGTCCTACGACCATACTGCAATGCTCATTCGTTGCCAACTGAATTACATGGCTTGTAAGCATAATATCCTCCTTGTGTACAAAGTGCAGTCGTACAAAGTTATGTGATGCTGCAGTATCAATTAAGGCATGGAATAGCTAACCATTAATGAAAACTGAGATGCGGATGAATGATGTGTGATGTTTCCTTCTCTTCTAGCTGCAACACGTGGCTGGAGTTTCTCCCATAGCCGTAAGTTGTAGCTGCTGCAATGTTGTTGATGTTGAAGTGGGCAGGGCCGTTACTCCCATGCTGGCAGCGACGCCGTGCCAGATGCCGTAGGCATTGGCGTGTGCCCGCAAGCTGTGCATGTGGCATGGCAGATGTGATGAGGTCGCTTAGGGCTGTGGGGAGGGGAGGAGTTTCCCTGTCCCCGACTCATCGCTGCTGCTGCTGTTGCTTTCAACGTGATGAGGGTGGCGTTGGTTCGGAGAGCGGGTGTCCCCGACACATAATGATGTCTCCTTGCCTAGGTGCCAATAAGCCTGATGATGATTATGGCATAGAATACTTTTTGTTTCCCAGAGGCATCACAATGCTAGCAGGCAGGGTCAGCATCTCGCGATCATGGCCATCCTCAGATGGCCTGCCTGTGGCGCTCACAGTGGCAACTTGGGTTTCTGGCAGTTGGGCATTTTGCGGCATACTACAGCTTGCTGTTGTGGCATCTGCAACCATGTTCCCTGTAAGCATTGTGGCGCTGAACGTCGCAGCTGCGGACGGGCTTGGCATTGCATTGTAGAGATTGAATTACGCCGATATCTCAGCGTTGGTGGGCAGTGTTGTGGCATTCTCGCCCTTATCGCCGCTTGCTGATGCTTGGTAGACACCGGTGCTTGCTAACCAAATGGCATCTCAATGGAACATTGCTGTTCGTCGGGCACTCATGTGTACCGCATAGCATTAATAGCCCACAGTTCTCACTATGACATGCGGGCTGCTCCACTTTTCAGCGAATCCTGCACAGAACACTTTCTGCCTGGCTGATGGTGGGTGTGCGCAGACGTAAACACCCTGGCTGGGTTGTAGACAAAGTGGAGGCACGTGGACACAGACACCCACTAAGCTGTGTAGCAGTGCTGGTTCTCTCGTGCTTCCCTATCGCACACTCATGCCTCCCCTCTCTTCCTCCTCCTGTCCTGCTGGCACGCTCCCCCGCCCCACTCTCGAACTCGCCGGGGAGTGGGAGGTCATGGCCTTGGAGCAGCTGGGCTGGCGTCATTCCCGTAGCCCGATTCACTTGTGTTCTTAATGTGAAGATGGTGGCGGGCAGCTACTCTGCCCAGGACACATGGTTGTCCTCCACGTGTAAACGCAACTGTGTTTTTAGCTCCTGATTGTCTCTCTCAGTATGGTTTGCGCATGGATGGTAAACAGCATTGTAGTGATGTCACACGCCCCATCTTGTGGACATATCCCACCATACAGACTGGTAAATTGGGTCCTGTTGTCACTGAACACTTCGTGGGTAACCCAAGCAAGTGAAGAACTCATTTTCGACCATGTTCACCACAGTACAAACTCGCACGCTCGGCGCAGAGTACGCCTATCCCCAACGTGAAAACGGATCTGTCACAACCATGATAAATCTTTTGCCTCTGGATGTGCATGGATAGGGCCCCATCAAATCCAGAGCTTTGATTTCAAATGGCTCGCTTGGTGTCCTTGGCTACAGTTGTGTGCCGTCAGTATGCCGCCTCTTATAGCAATTGCACGTGATGCATTCACGTACAAAACATCGCACTTGTTTTGACATCCCTGGCCAATGAAAATGTTTTAACATATTGCACCATGTTTGTGCGGCACCGGGATGACCTGTCAGTTCTTTGAATGTGCGTACTGCACCACCATTTCACGTGCTGATACCGGTACATAGACATGCCACACTGCCATGTTATTATCTGTGCTGGATTCTAGAAAGTTGTCAAACACACGCCACTTGTCAGTCATTTGTTGCGCATATGCGATTTTTCATTTATTCGCAATTGGGCACTTTGTTATTTAATGACATGTTCTTTCACTGCGGACAAAGCGGGTGCTGGAGGTGGCATGGCAATGTTCGCACATTGTACTGTTGATGCACTCAGCATGTTCACATGTGGAGGGAAGGTGTGTAGAACAATTTTCCACTCCTCTTTATCCTGTGCTATAGACTCGCCCAGAAAGCGGGATGGGTGGTCGGCGAGTTGGTTGACTTCTCCCGCTACGTGCTGTACTTCGAAGTCATAGGCCTGCAGTAGAAGGGCCCAGCGGGTCAGTTTACTGCAGCTCTCTTTTGTGCAGTGTAGCTACAGTACGCAGCGGTTGTCTGTCCATAGCATGAGGCGCTGATACTCCAAGAGTGCTCTGTACTTCTTCAAACTCCGCACTACGGCCAGACATTCACTTTCGTTGACATCGTACCGCCGCTTTACTGGGCCAAACTTGGCACTTCCGAAGTCAATGATGTTGAGAGTGTTGTCGTCTGAGAGCTGGAACACGATGACTAAGTACTTTCTCACTTGCATCTGTTCGTAACATATAAATGGCAGCCGGGATCATAGCAGGCTAATGTCATACATTCCCTGAAGCAGCGTCAGTTTGTTGAAAATACACTGTTGTGCACTTTGCCACTTGAAGCGCACGTTCAAAGACATTAACTCTGAGTAATGCTATGATGATTGAGAACTTTTCAATGTATTTACGCGGCCAGTTGAGGTGTCCGAAAAACTTGCTCAGTTGCTTGTGTATCATGGGAATGGGGTACTCTTCAATTATGCTTAGTTGTTCGGACATTGACAGTCTCCTGTTCTCACAGATCTTGTGGCCTATGAACTGAATATTTTCCTTGCCAATGTGACATTTTTTGTTTGCACAAATTAGGCTGTTGATCGCCAAATGTTCAGTAACGAGTAAGAAGTGGTAGATGTGGTCAGGCCACGACTCGGACCACATAATGACATCATATAAATAGGCGAGTGCACATTCACCAATTAGGTCACCCAGCACACGCACCATCATCGCCTAGAATATCGTCGAGACACATTTTAGGCCAAACGGAATGGCACAAAACTGAAAATGGCATCTGTCGGGGTGGATAATGCAGTCTTGTGGCAATCTGCGGGTTTCACTGGAATTTACAGTAACCACTACGAAGGTCGACAGTGGTGAGGACTTTCGCAAGCCCCAAGGTGTTCAATGCATCTTGTATGTGGATAGGTGGTGGTGGTGGTGGTGGTGGTGGTGCGCTGCATGCAATTAATCAGATGCCGAAAGTCCACACAAAAGTGCCATGTTCCATCCTTCTTTGGTGGCAGTGTAATTGATGAGTTGTATGCTGTTGTAGATCGAAGCATCTGTGGTAAGTGGAATAACATGATCTGCCACTGTCGTACGGTGAAGGGGGTCTGCCACACTAAACACGTCCAGAGCTACGACAGGGGTGTCTCCAGTTGGTCGAGGTTCCAAATGATAAATGGTTTGGCGTTCCTTCGATCCGAAGTGGATTAGCCAAGCAGCTGGTTCGACTACCGTATTTTTTTCTGCCAGCCATGGAATTCCTAGAATGATGTCTTCTATGATGTCATCAGACACGTATGCCTTGGTCACTGTCTCAATGTCACATATGCACACTGTAATGGCGACCTCGCCGGCAATTTCACCTGTATGTTGGCGGGTAGCTAGCTGGATGATCTGTTGTACGGACTGGATGTCGGGTACATTGGTTATGTTTGTGCGGATGAAGTTGTGCTAAGCTGCTGTACCGATCAGTGCTCTGTGCAGAGTGTAGTTCACCAGGACTCCGATGTAGATGAAACTATTATTGCTTGTAGTTTGTGCTAGCAGAATTCGTTGCGGTGTCGGATCCTGGTTCACTGGCGGTGACTTGGGGAGAGTGGTGTCAGACCACCTTACCCCTGTTGTCTGTTTCCCTGCCATTGTGGTTTCTGTTGTTTTTGTTGTGCATAATCTGCCCAAATCGGGCAATCATTGTTCCAGTGCGGGCCTCTGCACCACTGACAGTGGTGAGAGGGTTGCCTCAGTCCGCTCGAATATTTGTATGTTGGGGCACTGGTAACTGTTGTTTTGGTGTGGTTTGTTTTGTTGTTGATTGGTTCACGACTGTTGCCGATGTGGGTGACTGTTTCTCCTGGGCCACTGTTTTTGCTTTTCACTGCTGCTTGATTGCGGCGTGGTTGAGTAATTATGTTTACATCCAATAACACCACCGTCTGCAAAAATTCCTGTTCAGTGGTGTGGAATTCTGGTGCTAAGGCAAGACCGTGCTGAACTTGCTATGACTTCCACAATGTCCCGTAGTGACAGTTACGGGTTGTACACCCTCACTAGGCTGATTTTGTGTGCAGGGAAGGTCAAAATCTCTGTATTCTGATTTTGAGCTTGTTCCTGGTATTTCAGAAAGCCTCTATTTCATTTTGTAGGCTTATGTTGAAAATTCCGTTAATTTTAGTTTATGGGTAAATGAGAATTACAAAAGGCAATTAAAAATATTATTATTCAAGTTCAGGTTTACTTGGGAGTTCAGTTAGTTAATGAGTTGTATTTCCAGCCCTTTTAAATTTAGGTTAACTCAGATAATCGATGATAACTAAAAGATAAAATTTTACCTTGCCATTTTGCAAGTTAGTTTCAGTCCCACTTATGTTTAGGTAGAGCAGATGGCCTCTGGCAAGATGATTCGCTGCATGGACAGTTCGGTCTCTGTCCCGCACTGCTATTCGACTGCAGGATACAGCTGTCCGCACTTACAGTCACGTTTCCGCATGTCATTTCAAACTACCTGCGCTCTGCCACTTTCGTCCACCCACGTGGTGAATTTCCCACTGCCTTACTTTTTATAGCGCTCAATGTCGTAGTAAAGTGTACTAACTCCCGCTTGAAAGAGCACCTAGCGGTGCGCACCGAACTAATCTTGTGTGTTTTATCGCAGTTGGAGTGCTAGCACTCAGAGGCTTCGCCGTGACTGACGCCATGCATGTGTGGCATTCAGGGTTTCGCTTCAGACGTGAGGTGCACGAAACTTCAACAGCTGCTTTTCCCCTCATTGTAACGAAGTGATGTAGTCGGTTCCGAAGAGTTAGCAGCCAGATATAGTCAGCAGTGGAAGATGTAGTCTAGCAGTCGTAGTGTAGATAGTATTTGTAAATTTTATTTGGTTTTGGTGATGCATGCACCCTCTATCAGTGCAACGATGTTCGTCTTTTAGCACCTATAAAGCCCTCCAGTGGGGTAAGTTTGATTCTAATTTTTCTTTTAATTTCTCGTCTCTCGCACCTAGAACCGGTAATAATTTTCGTATTCATTTTGGCTTGTTGCAGAGGTTTTCTGAGTTTCCAAGTTTCTGTAGTTTTTTTATTACGAACCCTACATAAGTCTCTATTTTGTTCGGCCCGTCTTTGCGTTTACTACTGAGAAACATCTACAATGTGTTCTGGGCCTGGTTTTCATGGCATCCATAACCTGGGAGCGGTGATAGCTACTTCAGTCATCACTGGGAATGGTGGCGGCACGACGCTGTGTTGGGCATGTTTGGGGACCGGACACGCGGGACTCATTCTCCTCAGCAAATATGAGTGGACAAACACAGATAAAGTTTATTTTATGATTAATCCTTTTTGTTTGTAAAATATCTAATATCACATCTTAAATCCAGTTTTGCAGTATAATATTACAAAGCCATAAAGTTAATAAAACAAAAGAATGTTAATATTTTAAACTAATTATACACGTGAGAGGCTCCATTTAAAAGTATGTTGCCTTCCTTTAATTACATGGCTATTAATTAATTGAATCATTTTATTTTGATTACAAAAATTACTTAATCAAAACCAGATGTTCAAATGCCGTAAAGTGTTGTCATATTGAAAAGAAAGAATACATCTCAAGTCGCCAATTCCTTAAGCATTCCCAAAGAACATACCCATCACAGACATGCAGATGAGGTAGGATTTTTTATGATTATCTGTCAGACAGCACATTAGAGCAAAAGGTGAATCCTATCATGGAGGCAAAAACAGTATGGAGAGGTTTCCTGTTCTGTTTTGGACCAACAGTGATGGCTCAGAAAAATTAAAGCGTTTGGTGATTGAGAAACATTAAAAATAAGATGATTAAAAAATATTTTGCGTATACAATACCAACAAAATTTTTTGGATGACTGCTGTATTATTAAAAGAGTTGCCAAAAAGTTTAAATGCTTGAATTGGAGCACACAGCCAGAATATTTTGTTGTTTCTGTAATTGTGTGCAGCGCACAAAGTTAGCATCAAGTTACAACATGTGAGAATAGCTTCTTTCCCACTAAACTTCATTAGCAAAGCCCTGCTACTAAACTAGTTATTTCGTAAGTGAAACACTTGTATACATGCCATCTAGAAAAGGTCTTGTGCTGGCCAGTGGAATATCAAAAAGGTGTTTTTTAAGCTAAGGAACATTCCCAATGCCACTGAAAGACTGTGCTTGGTATGGAGCACCAACCCATCTGTTTCCACATCCAAGTTTTTTGAGAGGGCTGGTTTCGTGGCTAATGTTCACACAGATGCAGCTGTTGGACCTTATCACTGCCAAAAGGACAATGTGCCTGGTTGGGGGCAAGTAACACAAAATCTTAATGTAGAGGCAACTTCATTTAAAGATTTTGTAAAGTTGACAATACTCTGGTTATATGGCAAGTGTATGATGATGTGTGAGCTTCTGGTTATAAGGATCATTACAAAAATGAAGCTGAATGTGAAATAAAATGTCCCATAAGACAAAGTTACCAATGCATTGAATGTCCTCCATAAGATATTTCTGACTTCAGATGTACCAGAAGCCAACATGGAACTATTCAGAAAAGTTTAGTGTGTAGTAATAAAAGGTATTTTATGCTGGAAGATCCTTAACTATTTGGAGAAAATAAAAATCCAACATTTGTAGTTTACTTCAGTAGATACTCTATGAAGGAAGTTATTTTGAATTAAGCCAAAGCCTGTATCAACATTTACTTACAAATGAACAAAACTTATACTTTCGGTGATTTTACACTTATTTTAAGGAAATTTTTCTAGGTTGAAACGTGAATTTACTTAATATTTAAAATATTACATTTTACGGTGTATTTTTTATGTATTCATTTTACTACTCCCAACATCAAAGATTCCAGTATTTTGTATTTACAAAATAAGTAGAGGCATGTATTAAAAATATTTTTCTTTGTTACAATCTACGTTGCAATGTAAATTATAAATTTTTGTAGGCCTCTATCAACAATTAATTTTTTACTGTAACAATAATGTAACTGTATAACAATTTTATTAATAAGCAATAAATGTTTAGAATTTAATAAAATTTAAAAACAACTATTTAAAATAAGTTAAATATGCATTCAGCTGCTGTTGTGCAGTTGCTTTAAAATACCAAGAGCAACATTTTATGAAACTTAATGCATATTAATCATCATAATCATCATCTTCATCTTCTTTCCCACTGCTCCCAGTATTCTTGGGTCTGCATTTCAGACAATCGAGAAATGGTTCTGTCGAAAGCAAATATTTCTTCTGCTCCAGTGAAAATGTTTGCACAAGCATTTTCCTGAAAAAATAATATTTGTAAATGTTAATATGCAAGTAATGGTAATACTCACCTGGCAATATTGTAACAACATTATATTAAGTATTTTACATATTTATCTTTTTGACTTATCATACCCTGCAAAAGGTTCCCATTCAAATTTTCCTTCTATCAGGCAGTTTTGAACATGGTAGGGTCAGTTCTGGAGAGAGTTGGAGTAGCTTTGAACAAAGTTCCTATAGTAGTTCATACTTCTCTGAAATCCTGCTGTAGCTCTGCTTTCAACTACGATTATGTATGCTTCCACTACATGAAAACAAAAACAATACTATGTGATGAAATTTCATTTCCCAAATGCAATGTTGAAATATTTCATAGTGCATCACAAACAAATGTACTGAATTTTTACCATATTTATGTCAGCTTTATGACTTTTGACAGTGTCTGTACTAATGATAGTTCTATTGATAATTACTTTACAGGTTGATAAAATCTTTTGTGTAATTCATAATATAGAACATTAGTCATCAATGTTTTGCAAAGACTGATAACTTTTGAGGTATTTGAAGGCATTTAATCTCTCATTACTAGTGTAGGCTATTTAAGATACGTACAGCCTTAAAAAGAATAAACATTAAACAAAATAAATTAGCATAAAGTATATCAAAATACCACAAAGAAAAATCACGCTATCAGTTACATTTTTTCATGTAAATTTATGTATTTAAAACATTGTGACAACATTAAAAATTATGTGAACACTGTAAACAATTCTATCCATACACAATAATACAGTAATTTTCATTTTGATCATATGCTTTATCTTCATAAATAATAATTATTAAGGCAATTTATCCTTTTGATTAGGTTTAACCAAATAAATAAATTCAAAGATACATTAAAACATTTTTCAGGTACACAGAGAACAGTTACCAAATTATGATATAAAACAGATATGGCATTTAAGGAAGTATGAGAGTGGTTTTCAATATGACATTGCATTCAACTGCACAACATGCAGAACTACTTGAAATATCACACACAAAATACAAAAATTGTCGGAAAATTAAGATTTATGTGGTGTATGAAAGAAGAAATAAATATATATAAATATAAGTATGTGTTTGTGTATAGACAGTCGAATCACATTATAATGACCACCTGCTAGAAGTGCCATCAGCAGCGCATAGCCCATGACGTATGGCCCATGATGTGAGCTGGTGAAGCGGGTATATAATGTGAGACAGGCTGGCTGTACACAGTGGGCTTCCTGGTGGTGTGTAAGGAAAGAGATTTAACCGAGTTGCAAAGAGGGACAATCACTGAGTTTCGGGCCTAGGAGGGCAACGTTTTGGAAACAGACACATTTGTGAACTGTTCACGTACCTCTGTAGTAAAGGTGTATGGTGAGTGGATGAATGGCAACACTGGGAGTAACTGTTGTGGAAACTGCGGAGATCCACGCGCCATTGATGTCCGAGGTGAATGTCGACTAAGACGGTGCATGAAGGCCAACCGACAGGCTATAGTGGAACAGCTCAACATCCAACTGAACCAGGGGTCCTCCAGACACGTGTCTAATGCAACAGTTCAGCGAACCCGTCTGCAAATGGGGCTCCGGAGTAGTCAGAAGGTGACTGCACCCATGCTAACACAGGTGCATAGATGACATTTTCTTGACAGTATCACAACTGGACAGCTGCTGATTGGTGACAGGTAGCCATCTCCAACGAGTCACAGTTTCAGCTGCATAGAACAGATGGACGTCAGCATGTTCGGTTAGAAACATCTGAGAACCAACACCCTGCATCAATTTCTGGACAAACACAAAGCGGTGGGGGCAGTGTTATAGTCTGGGGAATGTTCTCATGGTATTCCCTACGTCCCATCACCCATGTGGATGGCACTCTTTATCGATTTGGTTATGAATCCATCCTCAATGATGACATCCACCCATACATGATTATCTTTCCTTGGGAGGATGGGATCTTCCAGCATGATAATGCACCTTGCCCCATAGCTATAAATGTCCACTAGTGATTGGAAGAGTATGATCAAGAGTTTAAAGTTCTTCCCTGGCCCCCAAACATCCGTGACCTCAATCTAATTGAAAATCTGTGGGACCACCTTGATTGTCATGTTCGCTGTCTGTCTCCTCTGCAATACACCCTTCAACAGTTATGGGATGCACTGCTTACAACATGGCTTCAGATACCCACGGAGACCTATCAACACCTGACTGAGTCACTGCCAGCTCGTCTAGCTGCTGTCCATATTGCGAAGAGCAGTTGCTCTGGATACTAGCAGGTGGTCATAATAATTTGATTTGTGTGTGTGTGCATACGCACCCATACGTGGGTACATACGTATGCACATATGTATGTATGTACGTATGTATGTGTTTGTATATATACAGGATATTTGGGAATTTAATACATAAATTTTAAGGAATGGTAGGCCACACCAGGATAATCATTTTTTATGTATCTGTGTGTGGTCAGAAACATTTCCCTACAGTGCTACAGGCGCAGAACGCACCACGGCATGGCATGGGTCCTTGCAGCAAACTCCGGTAACAACTTGCTGCATAAACAAATTTATTTGGGTGTGCTTCATGGTTGTTTACTAACACACAAATATGATGCGCTGTTACAGCAGGTGTTCGAAGTGATGAACTCCCACCTCTGTGCAGACAGCGCAGCGGCGTGCCATGTTGTGACACACACTGTCGAAAATCCCCAGCATGCGTTGTACTTCCTGACAGGTGGCATGTATTCAGGGTGTCAGTTCTTCCATCATGTTAATGGACGTGACATACACTCACTATTGACATGTCCCCACATGAAAAAGTCTAAAGATGTCGAGTCCGGCAATTGTGCGGGTCATGCAATGGTACCTCCCCGTCCAACCCACTGTTCACAGTAGGTGTTGGTTAAATACTCCCATACAGTATGTGAGAAATGGACTAGAGCACCATCAGGCTGAAACTACATGCGCTGTGGGACATCTGGAGGCACAACTTATAACAGCTTGGGGAGTGTTTTCTGCAGGAAGGCGAGGTAAATGTGCCCATTTAAGCGTAGTGGCAGAATGTAAGGACCAATCAGCTGATTCTGCATAATTTCCGCCCACACATTCACATGAAACTTGTTGATGTGCCCTTCTGGGAGTCGTGTGGGAATTTTCATTACAAAACATGTGGCTGTTGCAGGAGTTAAAACACGCCACTCCATGTGAAGGAACCTTCATCGCAGAAGAGCATAATCCTGCCAAAGCTGAAATCTTTGCCAATGTGTGCGAGGAACCATTCACAAAACTTGACCCATTGAGGGAAGTGCCACATCCATTGCCTACATTTTTTGTGGGGGTAGACTCACGGTAATGGAGGCAGGACACAAGGGACTTCTTAAAGTTGACAGAGCCTCAACATATCTCCAACCCCGTGCTCATAGCTTTTACCATCAATCTGAATCTCCAAGAAGCAGTCGTGTCATCGCCCCTGCCTGAATGAAGCACTGCTATACTTCACCGTGCCTGCTAGAGAGACTGCGCTCTATTCAAACTTCATGCTGCTGAAGGAAGCGGGCCAATCAACAAAGAATCACTGCCTCCTCAAGCGCCTATGGACCAGAAGAAGTTGACACCATGTGCCTAGCGGCAGGCAAGATTAGGATCCAGGGCTTATACATGTGATGTCAAAAGCTCCACCCCTAAGAGGCGGAACTAACTGCCCCGCACCCCTCCAAGTGCCAATGGTCGGCAGAAATTAGTATTAAAGGCAGTGCCGACTAAGGCTCAGGAGTTGTTCATAGTCTTTCGAGACTTCGAAGGCCGGGGACGAGAATAAGGGTGGAAATCCCTTAAACTGTGGCAGCAACTCTGTCTTGCTACACCCCAGACTGTGAAGGCCAGTGTATCCTGATAAGGGCTGGATGCCCTCAGCCACGCCGGTAGCCACAAGTGATCTTCGACGCCGCCACCAGAAGGCCTCTACTTCTGCAGCACCTCGAATCTCCTGGGTCTTCACCATCAGCAGCAACCCCACATCAACATAACTTTCGTAACCCATGTCACTGCAATGTCGTCCCTTAAGGACATCCCTGCAAAGCCTTAGCCCGACCACACCTTTACCAGTTTGGTAGAGAACCTTGTACAATACGAGGTCCCTTCTGGACAATCTCTAATTAAGGTTATGAGTCCCAGGTTTAATTAAGATTTTGAATTATTTATTATTTATCAAATCTTTCTATTATTATAAATTACTTTAAACTGTTTTGACTGAACTTCTGCAGTATATTAACACTTTTTGTCCCCATTGAGTACATAAGGCAATGCCGACTTTGAGAACCAGCCACACGGGAAATACAAGGAATACAGAGTGGTATTCAGAGTTTGGGCAAGGTAATGGTCAGTGTATTGCATTGACTAATCTTCGGGGGAGCCCTTCACTAGGAACTCACTACACCCAGGTATTACAACTACCTACGAGTCCCCACTGCATAACACTTTTGGCTAGCAAATGGCTAGAAGGACTTATGTAGTGAGATGCGTTGGGCATAGCCATGTATCTGGACGAGCACAGTAGGACCACTACAATAACAGGGTTTGTCTCACATACAGTTTTGGTTTGCAATGCCATAATCTTTAATGGTTTCATGCCGCGAGCTCACAAAAGTGGTGTTAAAACCAAGTTAAGGATAGCTCTCAAGTTACTCGAGGAAGGAATCAACAATATAAGTACTCCTGACACACCACAAAGTGAAGCTCTCTTTGCAGCACCTTTCAGAGTCCAAGGCCGACTGCCATATGAATACTTATTGATTTTACATTGTGGGAACTCAATAGTTGAAATAGAACCCGCAGACCTCACGGAAGAATACACTGCCATACCCCCTCGTTCTTCCCCTCCTTCAAGCAGTACGAGCACAACTGCGCCACAACCAGAGTCGGCCGCAGTTTCCACAGCCGGTCACCCCAACGCAGTCAATGGAGCAGAGGAGAGCTCCACTGCCACAGACACACAGGAAACCTGTCAGAAAAATATACCTACTGCAGTGTTTGACTTTGTGTCCCAAAAACCAACACACCTTACACTGACTTTGCCCAAGAGGGCTTAGCTCCCCAGGGCATGATCACAGCGGCATTAACGTCAAGATACCTGAAGGCCACCACAACCTCTTGTACCCACATAGTGTATGGTAGAACACTTAAATTCAGGTTGCTCATCAGGGTTTCAATCCCCAGGTCACCACCAGTAAACCCATCACATAATCTCACCTACCAGCATGGGAAGTCACCCACGATACAGCTACGCCCGGGATTTGTGTGCAACACCCCTTGGTTATTACTTAGATGAAAATTTTTTAGTGTACCTTAGTTGGCAACCGAGGATTGAAAACCTCAAATTGCAGCCCCAGCAGACGTGGTATCCCACCAACTCTTATGATACCAGGAGCATTCTCCCCTTGTATCAGGTATCATTTAGTTAATATTAAACCTGTAGTGCTTCAACTGTTCATTTGTGGCGACAGTCGGTGCATGATTCCATTCAGGACATAAATATAGTGCTATTGCCTATGCCCCTGGAACTGTATCGCTCCTATTGTGTAGTGTGCCGGCTTTTGAACGTTGAAACATGTGGTGCAGAAGCGTAGAGCAATCTTTTACAATGAATCACAGTGGTATCAGGTAACAGATTTAATTTGAAAACAAAAGCTGTGGCATTTCATAGGTTTCCTGTATAAACATGTATCACAAACATTTGTATAAGAAAGGCTCAATGGTATGGCCCTCTATGTTCAATGCACAGTTCATATCGCCGCACTGATTGTCGGACATATTCGAAAACACCCTCATTGTCCTGAATAATCTCTGCAGCTGTAATGATGCGGGCGACGAAGTCCTCTTTGGATTACACTGCCGTTTCATACACCAAGCTACGCATGTAACCCTAGAAGAAAAAGTCCAATGGATTGATATCAAGGGATCTGTGAAGCCAGGTAACAGGACTCCCACAGCATATCCATCATCCAGGGAATACGAGATTCAGGTGATCGCGTGCACATTACGAACTGTGGGCTGGGATGCCGTTGTGCTGGAACCACATGGACATTCGTGTTTGTAATGGGACATCTTCGAGTAAAGTTGGCATAGTTTCCTGCAGAAATGCAGCATACACATTACTAATGAGACAATGTGGTAACAGGTAAGGGCCAACCAACATGTTATGTATTACACTCGCTCAGACATTGACACTGAATCACTGTTGATCCCCGTGGATGAATAGGGTGTGAGGATTGACATCCCCCCACTCATGGATATTTTGACAATTATCATCACATTGAAAGGAGACCTCGTCAGTGAAGAGAATGTATCTGTCATAGTAAGGGTGTGTTCTGTGTTGTTCCGGAAACCATTCTGCAAACACCATGTGTCTAGGATAATCCGCAGGACTTGCAACATGCGCACGTTGTACATTGAACGGATGCAGTAATTGCTCATAAGGCACTTGACCAAATGGTGCTGCAGCTTCTGTAGAGTGCTCTTGCAATAGTACGCATACTCACAAGTCACTTATTCTCAACATGCCTCAACACAACCTCTTCAAAACTGGCTGCCCTTGCTGTAGTCTGCACACTGCATTCAGTCGTGTCACCACCAAACTTCCACTTTCTCTCAAACATTGCTCAACAGACGCAAATGGTGTGTGGTGTGGCTGCTGCCTATGTGGAAATCAATACCAGTACATTCTTTGCACTTTTCATCCATTTCCTTCTGCCGCAACATAAACAAGTTACATATCTGTCAGTTCCAGCCATTTAAAGCGTTCCATTTTGTGGACAGAACATGCATCTTGATCAACAAAAATGTGATACATTATGGAGTGCCCGGATATTTTATACAATTTGTCTCGGGGTTTAATAGGCCACATTCGCTATAGCGCTTTTAGTACTGTGATAACTGTAGTGCCAGGCATGAGATTGAACACGTCAAATTGTACAGAGCTGCCTAGTGTGGTATAAGTGCCTGACATGTAAAATGCTCGCGCAGTCTGTACATACATGTTTTTATACTACATACTGTATCTGACACCTAGTTAGATGTTTGCTCACAAATGAATGGCCTGACAGTGTTGCATTATGGGAATGTTACTTTCAACTGTCGATATGTAATTTGTCAAAGTAACAACTATTTACGTGTTAATAACACACTCTAACTTCGTGTATGTATTTAGTTTGTGCACTTAATTTCCCATCAAAGCACGGTCATTAGAAACAGGAACATAAACTAAGTACGTGAAAGGAACTGAAGGATTCTTCCATGGCCTTTATTAAGGAATCACCCTAGCATTTGCCTGAAGTGACATCGGGAAACCATAGTAAACCAAACTCTGGATGACCTGACCAGGATTCAAACACGCATCCTCCTAAATGTGAATCCAACATGTTACTGTGGCCCCACTTCGCTTTGTCCCTAATGTATTAATGATGGGAGCTGTTTATATGAACTGCCGGGACTCATAAATGTTTGATACTTGTGTTTATTTAACAGTATGACCTAGGTAACGTGCAGGGCCTCTAGTCACAACTGCCTAGGACCAACACTTTCTTACCAAAACACATATACATAGTTTCGGCTGCAGCGATACATGTCCAGGCACATAAACAACTGTCTTTACAGCACACTGTAGTGACAGCAATACTGTTCCAGGCACATAGGCAATACCGATACTTCATATAGGGAATCTCACACATACTGTTGCCAGGAACTACACTGTCAGATGTATTATCGTACGCCTTTTAATGCAGAGTACTTGTTTACATTTAATAAATGTCCTCCACCATTGTCTGTGCAGTGGGAACAGCAGCTTACCATACATGCATGTATGACATATTGTGTACGTACGAGGCACTGTATCGCTGCAGCGGAATCTAGATGAATATTTTTGTGCGTTTCAAATGAAAACTGTGGGTCCTAGGAAGTTGCACCAAGGGGAGTATTTTTGTTTCGTAGGTGATATTGCTCAATAAACCAGCATCAAATGTTCATAATTCCTAAAGGTAATGAAGTTGCCGGCAATAAGAGGGTGGCCAACTCAGTTATTTTCATAACAGGGAGTGTTATGAATGTGAATCGGCTTTCGGGCCAAGAGAGGCAGTATTTTGGAAACCCCTATGTTTGTGAACTGTTCACATGCCTATGTGATAAAGGTGTATTGTGAGTGGACTAATAGCACCATTGGGAACAACGATCATGAGAACTGCTGAGCTCCACGTGTTTTTGATATTCAAGATGAATGTCAACTATGACGGTGCGTTAAGGCCTACCGACAGGTTACAGTGGAACAGCTCACCATCCAACTGAACCAGGAGACATCCAGAAACATGTATACCGTAACAGTCCGGTGAACCCTTCTACAAATGGGGCAACGGAGTAGATTGAGGGTGACTGCACCACTGCTGATTTGTGACAGGTAGCCTCATCCAACGAATCACGGTTTCAGCTCCATAGAATGAATGTATGTCAGCATGTCCGGCAAGAAACATCTGAGAACCGACACCCTGCATCCATTGCTGGATGGACACAATGCAGTGGGGGCAGTGTTATAGTCTGGGGAATGTTCTCATGGTTTTCTCTAGGTCCATCATCCATGTTGAAGGTACTATTGATCGGTGTGGTTATGAATCCATCCTCAGCGATCAAGTCCAACCCTACATGATGATTGTCTTTCCTTGGGAGGATGGGATCTTCCCACATGAAAATGCACCTTGCCACATGGCTAGAAGTGTCCGCAAGTGGCTGGAAGAGCACGATATAGACTTCAAAGTTCCTCCCTGACCCCCAAACAGCACCAATCTCAAACCAATTGAACATCTGTGGGACCACCTCGATCATCATGTTCGCCGTCTGTCTTCTCTGCCACGAACCCTTCAACAGTTATGGGATTCAATGTTGACAAAATGGCTCCAGATACCCGTGGAGACCTATCAGCACCTGACTGAGTCACTGCCAGCTCGTCTAGCTGCTGTCCATGTTGTGAAGGGCAGTTACTCTGGATACTAGTAGGTAGTCATAATGTGATTTGACTGTTTATATGCTTACACACACACAGATATTATATATATATATATATATATATATATATATATATATATATATATATATATATATATATAAAACACTGCAAGATATTTGGCTGGAATTAAATTATTTGAATGTTTTAAAAACACAGGTCAACAAGGTTTTGGTAACATGAACCAAAACAGCTCATTTTACATATTTTTTGTTACTGATTTCATATATGATGTGTAAAAAAGGCCAACACGCCACATTTTTACGTTATAGAGTATTTTTGGTTTATAAAGAGGAATATTTAACTGCAATAGTTGGCAGTATGGTTTATTTATATTGGTAAAAATTGGAGGGAAATATGTGAGATAACCTCTAATGTTTTGCTGGTGTTGTTGAGAAAACATTTTCGGTTACTTCAGTGTGAATTTCAGTGTTGTAATGGAGAAACGTTGAGTGTGTGTTAATTAACCACAGAAATTTTGCTATGTTTGTGGACAGTACATTATAAAATCTCAGAGTCTTAGTTTAACTAGAACTATAAAGCATGCATACTACTTGTATTTTGGTTGTCACGTTGGTGATCAAGATAAAAGTGGGCTCTACATGTGTATTGCAATACATGTTATGTTATGTTGTCTGAATGGGTGAAAGGTAAGAAACAATCAATGTCATTTGCAGTTCCGATGGTGTGGCGTGAGCCTACCAATCACTGATGACTGCTACTTTTGCTTGACTAAAACAGCAGGCTATTCAAAAAAGAATAAGTGCACAATGGAATACTGTTATGTGCCTTCAGCTATAAGGCCAGTTCTTCATGGAGTAGGTCTACCCATACCCACAACTCCAGAAAACTGGACAGACATACATTCATCTTCATCTGAGGAAGACAATCAGTCACATACAACTGATAGTGGTGCAGACCCCACATACATTCCACAAAATGCATGTGAGCCTCATCTTATACAACAAAATTAACTAAATGATCTTGTCGAAGCAACAGTCTGAGCTTTTAGGTTCAAAACTTCAAGAGTGGGATCTCCTTGCCAAGGGTGCAAAAGAACAATGTAAAGAAAGAGAAATATGGCATTGTGTAAATTTTTCAGTATGCAGGATTTTTTGTGTTTTTGCACAGATATTTCGGGGTTAACGAACAAAATTGGAATAACACATATTGATGCCGTCGGGTGAGACACAAGATGAACAATGACACAAATACTTACTCGTAATTTGGGTGCCAGCGGTGCTTCCCAATCACCGCACTATTGAGACTCGGTTCTCAGGAATGCTGTGGGTTTTGTGTATCTGTCTCACCCGTGCGTACTTACAAACTTGTAGGCAATACCAAACCTTTTACTAAACATCACTGGAATAAACACTTAATAAAACATCTGGGGCTAGGACACTGTCACTACTGAACAAAAGATATAAGTTCATTGTAGACGTGCTTTTATTGTTATTATGCATACACATCAAAGTGCCAATGAAATAATTATCTCGGTTGTGACTAGCCAATTTTGCTTGGGTGCTCCCCAGATCGCAATTACTCTAGCACATGCCTATATGGATGATTTCACCGAGGTGCATGAAAGCACAGCCTTTACAAGGGAAGAGGGCCGACAGCCGCTAGGGTGGACTGATGGTTTTTCCCTGAAGACAGGGCATGGTGAATTACAAATGAAACCCTTAATACATATTAACACATGTGATTACTCAGCATCACTAACGAAAACTTGTGGGGCTCGCCCTCCAGCACATGGGTAGTGTGGTGACGGCCTATACACAGAGCCGGCTAGGATGGGAACAATTGCACCATACACTAATTACAAAATTACATAAACCCTTGAATGATACATGAACAAGATGGGACACGAGATGAATATTCACAATAAACACACACATGTGAAAACAAGCTTAGATGGCGCGGATGCCGCTGGAAGAAATTCGTAGTGGACCATGTCTTGCAGGTGAAATTGCAATATTTCTGTGTGGAAATGGCAAATTTAAGTCAGACAAAATATTATTCTTGCTGAGAAAATTATTCCCTTTACGATTGTAGTAGTTACAGGTGTGCAACATGCCTGATGGAGGTAAATTCAAACTATGTGACAGCATGATCAAGTACAAAAAGCATCAATTTACGCGAAAAATACATTGAACCCTGAATAAAATTGACGAACCTTGAGATAAATTATTGCACATACAATGTTACTTAAATAAGCTCTCAAACGCAACGATGGTGTATACAAAGACTTGGCGTCTGTTGGCTACGTGGTTATACGTGATGTTGCCGTAAAATATTCAAACATGAAAAATTACCCTCAAATACATACATAAAAATAAAGCCCTTAAAATTACGCGTAGCAATATTGCCGAAGTTACAATGAAATGCCATAAACATAGGCGGATGGCGCCTGATTCAAAATGTGTGGATCACGTGACCTCTCCGACATCTTTCCTCCTCCTCCTCGATTAAGTTGAAAATGCCACAAGGGTGCAATAAATTAATAAAGTGGAAGCATAATGCTGGGGAAAATGTCTGGCAAAACCGTACGCAAACAAAGGTTAACTGGTGAACTAAATTGACTATGGAAACCAAAATTAGTGAACAAAAGTTGTAGTGCATACGTGGCAGTGTCTTACCTCGCCAGCTCTCCTCGACAGACTGTCCAGATACAAGCATCACACGGACCTACCATGGCACTCTAGAGGGTTCACATAAGCGGAAGTGGCACAAATTAAATTAGGTTTTGTTTTAGATTTCTATAATTTTACTATGAATTTCAATACTATTTTAGTGTCTCTTTATGACAGCGTATATGCCAGAATATTAAGTGTTCTTAATCTTGGTGCCACAGGCACTTTGAATTTTATAACCAAACAATTTTAAATTACTACAAACTCTTGAACACATTTTAAGAGACATTAAACACTGCAAATACAATAGAACACATTTACACTGAATTTATATGAAAGTTAAAAATTATTGGCCTCTTTGCGCACGTGCGGGACACGTGACACATGCATGATGTGCGCTGTCATGGCTTCTAGCACCACTGGCTGTTAGCCGGCATCAATATCATCATGGAGTGGGGTCTGTTTATATGTTATTCAAAATTTAGCTTCAAAGCTGTACTTCTGCATAATGGAAACCAGAAGACTGCTGTTCCAGTAGCACATTCTGTGGGAATGAAAGAAATGTATGAAAGTATGAAAAAAATACTCATTGCCATAGAATATAAGTACAAATGGCAAATATGCGGTGATTTGAAAGTAATCGCCTTGCAGCTTGGGCTTCAAGGTGGCTTCACAAAATGTTGCTGCTTTCTGTGTTTATGGGATAGTAGGGCTGCACAGAAACATTACAAAACAAATTGTGGCCAAGAGAGAGACTTTTAATTCCTGGAAAGAGTCACTCCAAGTACGAGCCATTTTAGTTGATTCTTCAAATGTTCTTCCGCCATTACATATAAAACCTGGTCTCATGAAGAATTTCGTAAAGGCAATGGACAAAACAGGTGTGAGGTTTTTGTATTTAAAGGACACATTTTCTGAACTAAGTGATACTAAATTGAAAGAAGGTATTTTTGTTGGACCGCAGATTAGAATTCTACTGAATGATACTGACTTTGAAGACAGACTGAACATGTTAGAGTGGTCTGTATGGAAATCTTTTATATCTGTGGTCAGGTGTTTTCTGGGGAACAATAAAGAGGAAATGGCAGTGGGGAGACAATGAAGCATTTTGTATTAATGGCGCGCCATGGACTCGTTGATTGTTTTGTTTTCAGCGTTTATCTGAAGAATGCTCTGGATTACTGATCTCGTTCTCTCAGCACGACTCAGGGTGCGTTGAACCTTCGAGATAGTTGCCCCGAGAGAATTTACTATTATAACAGGCCTCCGGGCTGTGAGTGGAGTTGGAGTTTAGTGACTGAGTGGTGGCTGAATTACAAGTGGTAGAAGACGAGCAACAGGAGAAGGTGACCAGCAACCAGAGGAAGAGAAGTCTGTGACTGTGGGTATCAAGCAGTGGAGTGTGTGATTGGCAGGCTGGACTATTAGACTAGATGCATAAGTGAAAGACATTATAAATTATGGCAAAAAATTGACGTGTGCTGCTTCTACACCTATTATTATATGACTCTGACTCTTCACCTAGGAGTACGGCTTCCATCTCTACAGACGTGAGCAACACGTTGCCTACCCCTACAGACATGGGGAACTTCTGTTTTTTTTCCTTCTCACCTGGAAGGCACGCATCCTGGCAGGCTCACCCCCCCCCCCCCCCCCATCCTGCACTCGACATCAACAAGCTGCCCAGACCTTGGGCATGGCCAAACAAACCCAACGAGGGACAAAGTCAGATCCACTGACGAGATAATTCTCAAGCCACCCAGGGCCGGAGGATAACACGCCTCCCCCGCTCACCATGCCGGCAGCCTACAAGCTACCACTATACAAGTCCGGCTGCAGCCGAGCTCTGAAGTCGTTCTTTCGCAACTCTTGCATTGCCCACAGAACTCTTAGTGTGCTTGGGAGCTCTAGAAAAGTTCGAAGCCTACAAGTACGCCTTTGTGGCAATCAACTACGTACGTCGACGATCAGTAACTTGGCGACATACAAACACTAACTTTTTTCTTTTAACTTAATTTGTCTCCTCTAGACACCTTTAATAAGTAGTTTAACTGTAACTCTTATTTTTGTCTATTAGAATTAGCTTTTCCCATTTATTTAGAACCAGGTCACCTACACCTGGAACCCCACAGTTTACCGTCAGCTATCCTCGACTTGGTAGGAGGTAGCACAGGTCACGTGTCTACTGAACTTTCAATATACACACATTGCTTTCTACTATGCTATTTTTATTTCCGGCGTATATATCGGTATTCACAGTTGGAGGTAGATTACACTGTGCACTGCCAACGGAATCTGGGGAAGTTATTAAAATGAACTAAGACATACACATTAGACGGCTACCTGTTTTTTCCCATCAAACATCCAGCACTATTAGTGCTCGTGGGGAAGAAACCCCAACCACTAGTAACACCTTCACACCAGGATGCATGACACTCTGGTTGCTTCGCACCACTCGCACTATTAGTGCGCGGTGACGGTGACCTGCAGTGCTGCCGGGTACTCTTGGTAGACGCACAACCAGTAGAGGCTTGGCGTGACTCAGAATCAACGTCCTTGATCAGTACGCCTATGAAGGGGGATCAGTTGGGGGACTTATCGAGCCGGCCGATGTCACTATTGGGGTACATTGTTAGTATTTCCGTTTCAGTGCAGTGTATCATTAATAGAATTGTTACTCTATGCCTCATGAGAGAAGGTGTGGTAGGAGATGTAGAGAGCAACACCTGGCTCATCCTGCTGCCTGGCCGAGGATAGTATCAACCTATCCTACGCAGGATAGACAGGCGGAACGTGTCCGTGCCAAACTCAGACGTCAAGCAGTCGCGCCTGCACCGGTAATATTAATTGAGTTTCCACCAAGTGTCCGTACCAGCTACAAGCATCACCCTGTTGTCTACGGCTTCTTAACCGGAGTGAAAATTCGCCTAGGTTGGGACAACTTGGTCTTCTGGACGAAAGAAGCACAAGTTTGGAACATTCGTGCAGGCATTCACCCCGCTTAAGTTTAAACTTACTCCAACTACCTAACTCTGGAGGTGAGAGAGTATCAGAACTAGTCAACACTCCTTGCCTCATCCCCACTACCTAAGTCGCTTTTGGTCTAGCAAGTCAAATCTGTAACTACAGTGTCCAGTCAGTTTAATTGGACACAAGTCTAGAGATTTTCTGGCACCCACTGTGGGGCGTCAGACAAATAGCTGTGCGCACTATGACATACAAATAACAGACTTTGCAGGTCGCCCGCATGAAGACCCTGTCATATTCACTCAGGAGTGCAAGAAGGAATTTAAGGAAAAAAATTTGCCACCAAAACAATAGGTTGACCGGGCTCAACTACATTTAAAGGGCATCGCCCTCACCTGGTGGGAGCATTACGGGGAATTCTTAACAGATTGGAAATAGTTCTGTGACCGCATAGCAATGGAATTTATGGGCGAGGAAGTCTTGGCTAGGTTAACCACCCAGTTCTACAGCCAGACCCAGGTACTCGATGGAAGCGGAAATATTCATACGAAGAAAAGAGCAAATGTTCTGAGAAGTATTTCCAGGTGTCAATAAGGCTACTGCAGTTTGCTCAATAGGGCGCATGTTACTGCCAAGTCTCCGCAACATACTCTTGACAGCAAACCCTACGACTGTGGATGATTTGGTCAACCGAGCTCGAGAACTTGAGCAGAATTTCGCTGCTCAGGCGAGCCTTGAGGAACCTGTCTCCACCAAGGCCCCGACGTGCGAACTCCATCCATGGAGCCTCCTAAAGACGTAATAACCACAACCCCATGCATGGCCTTTGTACCCAAGTGCTGGTTCTGCCCAGAGAATTATTGGAGAAAAGACTGTCCGCAGAAACCAGAGGGGGCCACAGCTCCACCCAACTGAGCAGGCAACATGTCAGCAAATATTCCGCAGTGACCAGCTAGCAAACCAACTCCGGAAACCAAGCCGGGAAACGCTGACACGGGGAACGAAGCGGGCCGCCAACCCCGGTTTACAAGGGCCGATCCTCCAAGGACTAAGTGAGGAAGCACCAGTTCCTGTACCCCACACATAGAGGTGGAATTAAATAACAACAGAGTACTTGTACTTGTACTTGTCTTACTCGACTCTGCAGCTACAGAAAATTTCATTAGACGGAATCTATTAACAGCAAACCAGCTCGCGGAACTCTGTCCACAGAACAAAGCGGTAAGAATGATGTAACTTGATGCAACTCTGGAAGTAACTGGCCGGATTACCTTGGATATAAAAATTCAAAATATCGTCACCCCAACAGAATTTATTGTTTTGCCGACCATGTCCGAATCCATTATACTAGGATGTCCATGGATTATAAACCATCAATGTATTCTTGATCACGGTCAACGTAGAGCGTACTTGGGAGAAACCGACCGCATTATTGTCAATTGGGACCAAAACAGAGACGACATCCCGCCAATGTCCATCGATCCAATGAGCATTAATCATAAACTCGAAGGACCAGAGTTCTTGCAATTAAAAGCCATCCTAGACAAGCATGCCTGTGCCTTCGGACAAGGACTTTTACAGCAAACCCAATCAATTCAGCATGAAATATGGCCGATCACTGACGTACCAGTCTACAACAGGCCATACAGAGTGTCAGCCTGCCGACGTGACCTCATCATGGCGCAGGTTAACGACATGAAGGACCAGGGGATAGTAGAGTCGTTGGATGCTCCGTACAATTCACATGTATTTGTACCAAAAAAAGATGGCAAAATGTGATTTTACATGAATTACAAATCGCTAAACTAAATCACCTACCCGATTGCTCCCCCAGCTATCGACTTGTCTCATACCCTTCGAGACATTGGCTAATCTAAAATATTCAGTACTCTTGACATGGAGTCTGGATACTGGCAGATTGCCATCCATCAAGACAGTCGAAAGTATACCGCTTTTACGACACCTCATGCCTTTCGGCTTGAAAAACGTCCCCAAAACATTCCAGCGATATATGTTGTCAGAAGTACTGACAGGATACATCAGCGAGTTTTGCTTCGCTTATCTCGATGATGTAATAATATACTTCAATAGCTGGGAGGAGCATCTAGGCTATCTGCAACGAGTATTGAAAAGGCTCGAATTACATGGGATGACTTGTAAGCTATCGAAAGCTTCTTCGGCAAGACATCAATCAATTATCTGGGGCACGTCATCTCGCCGAGGGAAACTGACACAATTCAATACATGCGATTGAAGTAGCAGAAGAAACTCAGAATAAGCGGCAACTACAACGATACCTGGGTTTGTATAATTGGTTGCGAGACTTTGTTCCAAACATCACAGAATACATGGCACCTCTACACCCTCTTCTTGAGAAAGATACCCATTGGCGATTGGGTCCAAAACCGCAACGAGCATTTTCCGACTTGAAGAACAGCTTCAAGAATATTCACCAACTCCATCGGCTACAAGGGGACAAACCCGTAATACTGCAAACGGACGCGTGTCCGTATTATACCAGCAAGACGTATTATACCAGCGTATTATACCAGCAAGACGCACGAGGACAACCCCATGTGATAGCATATGCGTCAACCTGCTTAAATGAAACCGAGCAGCACTACAACAGTAATGAGCAGGAGTGTCTGGCCGTTATCTGGGCAGTGAAGAAGTATAGATATTACCTCGAAGGGCAACACTTCATTCTGCAAAGCAACTCAAAAGCCCTCCAATGGCTACACGAGTCCCGGAACCAATTTACTCTAAGCCAACAGGAGGATCCCGATATCCTACGTCTAATACAGGAACAGCCCCAACGTTATGCCCTACGGGACGTCATATGGATAAGTAGCAGGCAACCCAATACACCGTGGAAGATCTGGGTACGACCACAACTAAGAGCAGATATATGCAGAAACCATCACGACCATCCCCAAGCTGGTCACCCGGGTACGAGGGAGATCTTGTTGGACATCAAAACCCGCTACATTTGGGACAGAATAAGCCGCAATATCTGGCAATATGTTGGCAACTGCATCATGTGCTGCCGTGGCAAAGCATACCCGGTTCCCTCACCCACCGAAAAACCACGGAGACCCAAGACGGCCTGGACCCACATCGCTGCATATCTGATGGGCCCATATCCTCGGAGTACTAAGGGAAACCGCTATCTCCTCATGGTAACCGACCAATTCTCTTGGTGGGTAGAGGCATTCCCTCTACCTAGCCAAGAAACCACCTCCATAGTGCGGAAAATGGAAGCTGAGATTTTTGCATGATGGGGCTTCCTGAAAGCCATATTGACAGACAATGGCACCCAGTTTACCTGCCGTCAATGGCAAACCGCCCGTCAAGAGCGGGGAGTAGAAATCTGGACTACCCCTTCCCCCCTACCAACCAAAAGCCAACTCCACTAAACGGAGGAACCAGAAGATCAAGAAGTGCCTTCGTATCAGTGTGGGAAATGACCACAAACACCGAGATAAACACATCCCCACCATACTGTTTGCCCTTCAACGCCGTACTAATGAGGCCGTAGACACCAGTCAGAACATCCTACTCCTGGGACAACCCTTGCACTGACCAGATGACTGGCAGTGGGAAAGCGAGCCCAATGAGATGCCTCAGATTGAAGACATCTGGCTAGCAGCATTAGCACGAACCACGCATGCCCAGAGAGCTCAAAATACTTATATTTCGAAGAAATATCCCCAACCAAAGACAGGGGTAAAATAGTTCAACCTGGGGGAAGCCATCCTCCTACAAAGTCACCCACTCAGCAAAGCCAGCAACCAATTCAGTGCTGGCCTCGCTGACAAATGGGATGGACCATACCGTATAGTAGGCAAACGTGATAACGTTTACTGGGCGAGGATATAAGTGGGCAAATTCATAAGGCCACCAGAGGTCAGATACGACAATACCCAGGGGACATGCCAACACTTGGGACGGCGATGCTGAAGGGGACACGTCTGGCTAATCGGAAGATGAAGATGAACCTCAACTCAAGATAGAACCTGATACTGAGCCAGGACCTTCCATGAGACCCAAACCAACACCCATCGTGGTTGAATGGGCACCTAGTTACATCGCACCATGGAAACCCGATGTTGAACAAAGTCAAGGAACATTTTCTGTAAGATCAATGTCATCGACACCACGCAGCTATGCCGATAAAATAACAGCAGCAAGATCCAGCTGCTTTGAATTATCCTGGCGGAGTCCCCGCAGCAGAGAACCATGCCAAACATCCCGTCGATCAAGTCGCATCAGTGAGCGATCGGAAGTACCTTTAGTGAGGGGCTAGGAATCACCCAGGTGTCTACCTCCCCACCTAGTACAACTACGGAACCGGAAGTCATGGCTGTCCCAACTTCAGATGACGAAGTACATGACGCCACACTAGACCACTGGAACCTGAAACGTCAAGCTCAGTCGAGAGTGCCCCGCTTCAACCACCTGCTACACAGGTAGACCCGCTTATCGGAACATTGAGCTGCCAAGCCGGAAGTGGCTCGCCTCAAGAACCTGCCACGCAGGATCTCCCGCAACAAGGGACGTAGAGCTTCAACGAGAATGCTCCGCCTCAATCACCTGCACGCAGGTAGACCTGCTTATTGTGACGTCGAGCTGCCACATTGGAAGTGCTCTTCCTACAGAACCTGCCATGCAGGATCTCCTGCCAGCTAGGACATCGAGCTCGGACAAGAGTGCTCCGTCCCAACCTCCTGTTACACAGGAAACTCCGCTATCCAGGGTGTCAAGCTGCAACAGACGTGCTCCGTCCCCAGGTCCTGTGACCAAGGAATACCCACAGACCCAGACGTCGAGCTGCCACATTGGAAGTGCTCCGTCCCGCCTTCTTGCTACACGAGAAGCTGCACCCGTTAAGTCCATCGATGCCAGCCATGACCCCTCAACAGGCATATCACCCGCAGTGGAGGCTGACACAAACTTCCCTCCACTGCCTCACCCCAGGACCTGGCTACCGAGACCGTCGATGCCGCCCACGACCTGGAACCACGATGAGCTATGCTGCCCGCAGTCGGGATGGAGACCTTTCTCCCCCGCACTGCCCCGTCAGAGAAACATCCTGCCCCGTAGGTAGGAACCCGTGCAGTCGGGGTGGAAGGGCTGATCCTCTCCTGCACTGCCTCAACGTCCCTTGAATGAGTGCCCTCTCACTTTGTTGCGGCAGAAGCCATGACACCCCAGGCTGCTCCACGCCGCCTGATGCCCCCACGCACCACCAAGGTCACCCACATGCTTTCCAGTACAGGGAATTGCCATGGAGACCTACAACCAGGTACATGTGGCTGTACCCTCAGCATGCTGCCCTTAGTCCCAAGGTCAGTGATAATGAGGGGGGAAGACTAAGATCGCCAAAAGTGTGTGCACTTTAAAAACTGTGTAGTAGTCGTAAACCACTACGAGGTGCACGTGACAAAAGGACTCATTATAGACTGGTCACATGCACTGCATTTAATTTAGCAGAAAGCCAAAAGACAGTGACGTACGCAGAACAATCATATTTAGGCTCAATTAAAAGAAGCAGTGTAGTTCCAGTATAAAGAACCAATGAGGTAAATGAGCAAGCAATTAATTACTCTGCTACATGATAATTCACTTTTTATTTACAACCGTAAAAGTCATAAAAGACGTAACTTTTGAACAGACATTTTACACCTTGTGGTTCAAGTGTTTCAGTGGCCAACAGCTCACGTAAAAAGTAGCATTAAGAACAGATGCTCTCCACAGTGACAGTAATAGGTACAATAATTAGTATCATGTATGGACACTCACCACAGTGAGCATGATAGTATCACGTATAGAGACTCACCACAGTGTGCGTGATATGTGAAGACCGAGACTTCCACAGTTTACATGTTAGAATTAGCCTTCGTTCACAGGACTCTTAACTAATTTTAGATTTTTTATAATGATTTGATGTGTAGGTACACATTTAAATATGCTCATAACTTTTTTTAAAGTGTTTATCTGAAGATGCAACTGCAAGAAGAATGCCATTTTGCAGGGCAACTGCGAGAAAGAATGCCATTTCACAGGGCTATGTGTTTTCTTATAACTTTTCTCGTAAACATTCTATGAACTTACATCAGGAACTGTTAATATAGATGGACAGGTACAGGAGATAGTTAGTTTTTTATATTATTATTCAATGTATAGGTATAATTATAAATGATTTAATGAGTTTTAAAGTGTATATGTGAAGATCACCTGCAAGAAAGAATAGAGTTTTGACGGAGGGTTTTTGTATATTACGCTTCATATGCATACATTTTATCAGTGCTTTTGTTTGCAATACTTTTGCACCTCGTCAAATTCACAGTCTGAGCGTTAAAACTTTTTTAATTTGGCACAAGATATTTTAACTTCCATGCTTTTGTTTATGAATGTATATGTATGTAACCTGTGACCAATGTGCACATAACTTGCCATGTTGTTCATGCATGTAGTGTAATCGCTTTGTATTCGTTTAGCCTGTTAACCCAGGTGCTGAAGGGCCTGTGGATAACCACTTTGTGAATTGTCACACGTAACTATTTAGATTGCTCCAAGACACAAAGGTTCCCTGGAAAGATATTTTCTTTTTCTTTCTTATATCACTGCTGCAAGCATCAGGATAGTAGTGGCATTTCCCCACCTTCCGCGAGTAAGGTTTATACATATCATAAATATTCTTACTTTCATTCCCCTCATTTTGTTGTGTCATTCTTTTAACAATTTTTCTTTCAGGGTTTATGTACGATTTACTTGTAATATACACCAGCGCTATGCTGGCTCTTATGAATGGCACGCATTATGAAAAGTAGGCCGGTGGGGACACCCTACACACACTGATTTCTTACCCAGTAATATTTGCAAACAGGGAGAATACACATTCTCGCCGCATCAGCAAAGACCGACAACCAGGACAAGAGGCAGAGGACGGCCGCCCGCAACCCGCATGAGAGAGAGGGGGGAGGGGAGGGAGGGAGGGAGGGAGGGAGGGAGGGAGGGAGGGAGGGAGGGAGGGAGAGAGAGAGAGAGAGAGAGAGCAAGCTTCAAGGTCGCCAGCCGGCCGACACCACTTCACGTTTCCACGTTTCGTCTCGTGCCGGCTGGTCGCCCTGAGCGCACAGAACATGCGTCGCTACAGCAGTCGAACCCATGACATTAAGGGTCCTGCCTAACTGTACCGAAAAATTTTTTTTTGCTATCTACATCAGCACATCTTCCAATGTCTACCCAGACATTCTAGAGACCGTCTAGACTTTCCAGAGAGGGGGCATACGCCTTTCTCCACCACCTTTTTCACGATGAGTCTTCATTGCAATGGAGGGGGGCATATTGACGAGCACTGCTTCTAGACCTATAATAATATATTACTCTGAATCATCGCCTAGAGTACTGCTTCCATCTTTACAGATGTGAGCCAACACGTTGCCTACCCCTACAGGCAACGGGAACTTCTGTGTTTTTCCTTCTCACCTGGAAGGCACGCATCCCGGCAGGCACCCCCCTGCCCGACATCTACACGCTGCCCAGACCTCGGGCATGAACGAGCAGATCCAACAAGGCACAAAGCCAGATCCACTGACAAAATAATTCTCATGCCACCCACGGCCGGAGGACGTCACGCCTCCCCCGCTTTCCGTGCCGGGCCAGCCTACAAGCTACCACCATATAAGTCCGGCCGCAGCCGAGCTCTGGAGTCGTTCTTTCGCAACTCTTGCACCGTCCACAGCCATAGCAGTATTTTGACAGGCATTATTATTATTATCATCGGAACCTATCGGCTGTGTGTTTCGTTAGAATTGTAAAGGTTTAAAAAAAACTTGACAAATAATGATTGGCAAAAACTGTTGCAAATAACTCAGTTGCGGTAATTTTAACAGAGGGATGGAGCATGGCTCGGCTAGCGTAGGAACACTGAACTAAAATATAAATATAAATAAAATTTTGCTTAGTTTCAGGAATTGAAGTTTTTAATTTAAAGTGAATATTTAATCATTAAATGCCTTAAATAAGTTGTTTTTAATGTTGGTTTAATCAAACATGCTTTTTGAGGTTACGTACAATATTTCTCAGGTCTAAAATCCAAGTCTGCATCTATAGTTTTCACACATGCCTAGTTTTTTATTGTTGGTCCACTGAAAAAGTAAAAACTGAGAATCCACAATATTTATGGTAGTTTTACTAGCCAAATAACAACAAGAAAAACAACTAATATAGTAAAAGTGTTTTCTCTTTCTTACATTTCCTTACTAATTTTCATTCCAGAAACAAACAACTACGGCGACAGTATATGTGACTCAAAGAGCAAACTTTAACTGACTGAATATGAAATATTTTATGCTCTGTGAGTGTATTCATTAAAAGTACTGCACATACACAATATTAAGATGATCTGTTAAAAATATCCTAAATAACTTTAGACGTACACTGCTAAATAGACATATGCAGTTATTATGACTGAATAATTAACAAAACTTGTATGTACAACAATCTGCTTCTATGGATTACTGTTTAATATAAAAGTACAAAGTAATCTTCATAATCAATAAACCATGGAGGAAACTTACATTGTAAGTGTAGCAATGTTAATAAAAAATTCTAAATTGCCTATTTATGAAACTAATTTAACCGAAGTTAATATATGGCAGATAGCTTACATGCGAAAAACTTATAAGTATGCTGCTGGTCATTAAAATTGTAACGCCATGGAGAATGTGACTTATCACAACCAGATTTATTGGACAGAATACTTATCATGCAAAGGTGACATGAATACTCTTGCAGTTTGGTATGATGGAGAGAACACTGGGAAATCAGTACTGAGTTGCCCCACATTGGACAGCAATAACTGCTTCTACACAACACAGCAATGAGGGGAAGAGACTTAAGATGTCAATCTGGGGTATCTCTGTCCATGCTGCTTTGATGCATGCTCAAAGTTCATCCACAGGTGTCCTGTGACAAGCCAAATCATCATTCAACCATGAACCACATGTTTTTGAAGGGCAAGAGATCCGATGAACATGTAGACCAATGAAGCAATATGACATAGTGGTCATCCAAGAAACATCAGAAAAAGTGTGCCATTTACGGTCACACATTGTCCTGTTAGTACGGGAACCAAGGCTGGCTCTGAAGATAAGGGACAACAACATGCTCCAACACCTCCACAACATAACATTTGCTGGTCAGCATACCAGCTATGCAGACTAGGCATGAGTGGAACTGGAACCCAATAGCATTCTACACCATAACACCAGGTGCTGGGTTGGTCTAATGGTGCATAATGCAAGACAGAGACATGCATGCATCATGGTGCCACCAGAGACAGATGCAACCATTGTGGTGCAGCAAGCAGAAGTGAGATTCATCTAAGATAATGATGCCATGAAATTCATTTCTCCACAGCCAATGTTCCATGCACCATTACAGATGCAGAAATCTGTGGTGAGCTGTCAGTGGCAGCCACAGTAATGTGTGCCTGGACAAGAAGATGCCCTGATGCTGCAAACTGCGACAAACTGTGTGTGCAGACACAGACTGATGTGCCACATGTCTGAACTACTGAGCAAGGGTGTTTAATGTGGCTGTAAGATCCATAATTGCCATGCGCACCAGATGTCTGTCCTTGTGATTATTGACGCAACAGGGCTATCCGTTTCACTATGGTTTAATTTCTTGCAATGCAAGAACCAGTTTCTGGTTCGATAATCCACAATCTCAATAGGCCAAAATTTTCCCGCAATCAAAGATGGGAACTTATTCGCATGGTTGCTTGTTCTTCAATGCGGCATGCTATCTCCATCTGTGCACATGAATGGCGGGAAAACACGATGTCACTACTTCTCATAGTCATTATCCTACCCTTCTCTACACATTCACCCAATGTGGGTTCTTCAGGTGTGTCCTCCTTGGTGTTGCAATTTTAATGGCCAGCAGTGTATAACTGATATGTATACAGCGTGTACAGGAAACATGTGTTCAAACTCAGGGATGTAATTCGTGACTGGAAAAGCAGAAGATTGATATAGGACACCCATGGTCCATCTCAAATAATAAGGGCTGTAGCAGCTCCTAAAGATGGTGGGCAACAAGGACATTACGTGGGATATTATGCAAAGCACTTGCGTTAGAAGAACACAAATTGGTATATGCAGCAAGTAAACCAAGATCTTGGATACACGGTGGGTATGGTTCGTTGTACACAATCCCATCATGTAAATAATAGGGGTTTTCACCCTTTGATTACATGCAACATGTACACCGTGAGGTTAAATTGATTGTAGATATCATGTGATGAAGCAGGACAACATAAATAGCAAATAAGTCCCCCTTGTTGCAACTCTCTAGGACCCACCGTTTCTGGTTAAATAGCAAATGAAGGGTACAGTGGTAGTAATAGCGTGGCCTAGTGAGTAGGCAACCTTTCCCGCACCCGGAGGAATTCAGAGGGGAGACCCCACCGAATGCGTGAAGTGTGTGTGGCGGTACATAACAGTGAGGTCTTGAGAGCCGATGAGGGTGATTAAGGTGAGTATGGAACTGCGCCGGAATCAAAGGGCGGAGCAAACGGGAGACCCTCAGAAAACCAACTGACCCATGGCATCGTCCGGAATGATGCCCACATACGAACATCCGAGGGTGACTCAGTTGTGAATTGAACCCGGTTCGCCTTTTCATTCTGGCGCATCTCCATACTCACATCAACCACCCTCATCGGCTCTCAAGACCTCGCTGTTACGTGTCGCCACACACTCTTCACGCATTCGGCGGGGACTCCCTGCTGAATTCCTCAGGGTGCCAGTATGGTTGCCTACTCACTAGGACGTGCTCTTGTTACCACTGTACCCTTTGTTTACGATTTAACAGGAAATGGTGGGTCCTAGAGAGTTGCAATAAGGGGGGCTTATTTGCTACTTACGTCGTCCTGCTTCATCCCATGGTATCCACAATCAATTTAACCTCATGGTGTACGTGTTGCGTGCAATCAAAGGGTGCCAACCCCTATTATTTACATGATGGGGGTGTGTACGATGAACCATACCTACCATGTATCCAAGATCTTGGTTTACTTGCTCCGTATACCATTTTGTGTCCTTTTAACGCAAGAACTTTGCCTAATATCCTACGTAATGTCCTTGCCGCCTACCGCTTTTAGGGGCTGCTACAGCCCTTATTATTTGAGATGGACCATGGGTGTCCTACATCAATTTTGCTCTTTTCTGGTCACAAATCATGTGCTCGAGTTTGTACACATGTTTCCTATACATGTTGTACACAATCATATTCATGATTATAATTTAATGTGCACCATGTTAACAGCATGCTATAATGGAACATATTTATGCTAACAAGAGTAATTAAAATTTGATAACCCAAATGGTTATCAGTTTATGCAACACACAATATTTGTCATGTCTATCAGCATAAGTACTTACAGATCCTGGCTGAATGTTGAGGTCATCCATGAGCATCCTATGTTCATCAGATTCCATTTCTAGTTTCCCTTCAGATACAAACAGTTCTTTGAGAGGTACATCAGCCGAGACGACTATGCGAACCTGTATTAAGAACAACTCTTTGGCTACAAAAATAATGGTTACTTAACGTAAGTTGCTTAACATTAATAGAAAACTCACACTGCATTTCATGTCACATGTCTGTGAGCCTGATCAAAACACATGGAATGGGGGCGACACTGATAATTCCTGAGCAAGGAGTGGACAGTTAGCCAAGTAGATTAGAGTTTGCCACATAATGCCAGTAATGACAGAAATTATTAACCATAGTGACCCCTATTTGCTCATACTCTGCAAGATTTTTAGAGCCATCAACTTCTGCAAATGAGGGTGAATCCATGGTAGTTACAGGTATTTTAGATGTAAATTTAAGGACAGTTAAGAACCTTCCAACACTGAAATGTATAATTTAAATTAAAAGCATCATTTTATACTCTGAAGTTGCAAAATCACACATTCAAGTTCCACAAGTCAAAACAATTTTTACAGCAAGAATAATAATAATAAAAAAAAAGTTTAAAAAATTACATACAATTTTTTTTATATGAAGACAAACACAATAAAAGAGGGCCATACACAAAGCCCAATCAAAACCCTTGAAGGATAAAATACAAAGAAAAAACTACCTGCCATGCTAATTAAAAACAATTCTCCATTGTTGCAGATGCAATACTTGCCAAAGTTTTGGTATAAGATGCCCTAATCATTTGAATTAAATTGCAGGGAAAATAATTCAGTAAAACCTCTATTCACCGTTTCCTTTTATATTGTTTTCCCATATCCATAGTTTACAACAGAGTACGTATGGGGATTTTGTAATGTAATTTCCCACATCTATCACTTTTCATTCCAGCTGGAGTGTGACAGAAGTCATCATTGATCTATAGTGATTACCTGCACTAGGAACAATAACTTCACACCCATTAACTGTAAACATGGAAGTTGAGTGGCTATTTCTTTGACTGAGCTAATTTTCTCAGATGCCCCTAGATTGCAGCATCAGAGAAAGAGTGGCTCAATTTCCACCATTTCAAGCAGCAAAATGTGTATAGTATTTGTATAAAGCATACTTCCATTCTACAAACAGGGAGGGGCTTAGATGCCACCCTGCTGTGATAAAGACAACTTAAACTCAATGAAAGGCAATAGAATTGTTTTGATCTATATATATGGGAGAGAGGAGGTGTAAGTGTCTTATATTTGTGTTATACTATAGATACTACAAAAAGAAGTCATGGGGATACCAGTCCAATAACGTATATTGTCCCCTCTAGTCCAAAGAAGTGCCGTAACTCGACAGGGCATGGACTCCACAAGTGGATGGAAGACCTTTGGAAAGATGTTAAGCCATGCTGTCTAAATAGTTGCCCAAAGTTCCCTGGTATTTCTAGGTGCAAGACCTTGGGTGCGAATGGCTCTCTCACCACGTCCCATAAATGCTCAAATGGGTTAATGTCGGGAGAATGTGATGGCCACACTATTCGCTGGAACTCTTCAGAATACTCTTTGAACTGGTCCTGGACATCCACCGCTTAATGAGAAGGCACATTATCCTGTTGGAACATCACATCGTTGTCAGGAAAACTGAAATCCATGAATGGCTGCAAATGGTCACCAATGAGAGTTTTGTAGCAGTTAGCATTGAGTTTTGTGGATACATGGACAAGTGGACTCAACCCATGAGATGTGATCATACTCCACACCATTACGGAACCAACACCAGCCTACATGGTGCCTTATTGACAACAGGGATCCATGGTGTCATTGGATTTGTGCCATACCCGAACCTTGCCATCAGCCCAAAACAACTTGTATCGTGACTCATTGCACCAGGCCACATGTTTTCAGTCCTCCAAGGTCCAGTTAGCAACCTCAGGAGCCCAAATGAGGCATTGTACCCGGTGTCGTGCTGTTAACAGGGGTACTCTGGTGGGTCTTCTGCTTCCATATACCATGGAAGCTAATGCACATTGTATGGATCTGCTAGATACACGTCTGACACCTCCTGCATTGACTGTGGCTGCGATAAGAGCAAGTGTTCCTGCTCTGTTAGCACGGACAATTCTACCCAACCTTCGCGGTCACAATCATCAGGTAACTTTGGCTGACCACTGCGTTGTCCATGGTGGATCATAATGCCTTGAATTTGATATTCCCTGTACACATGTGACACCATGGTTCGAGGAATATTGAAGGTCTCCACAACTTCTGAAATTGAATGTCCCATCTGTCTGGCACCCACAATAATGCCCTGTTCGAACTCAGATAACTCACGTCGCCTTGCCATGAGCATGTAAACAACAATCACTCCGAATTATACGACCACCTGTTCACAATTGAGACCGGTTTAGGCCGTGAAATGGCATTCTGCAGTGGTGGCACCACGAGTCATTCAGTAACATAGTGCTAGCCCATGACTTTTGTCATGACAGTGTATATGTTTGTGTAAATTATCCCATAACCTACATAATCAGGGTGGCTACTATATTTTGAAGGAAAAAAAAAAAAAAAAAAACACACCTGACTTTTCCCTGTTTTCCAGATCCAAATTTTTCTTTCCTGACCAAACTCAATATGTATTTATTAATTCACGTTAACTATTATTAAGAACTAAATATTTTGAGTTCCTTATAATAAAAAAAATCTACCTAGATTTTACTATTTCACTGCACCACAATTACAAAAGAATTCTTCTTTTCTACCTGTATTGACTGGTCATTAGTAAAAAAGGAAAAATCTGTAGACATACAAATTCTATACTGCTGATAAAGCTCTAACTGCTGATAAAGCTATCAGGTATCAGGTTCTTTGTCTAGCTGAGAGCTATCTACCTGCAAGTCAAATTGAGTGCATGAGCAATATGGCAGCACGTGGTAGGAGACAAATTGTATTTGACAGCAATTCCAATGATGAGGTTTTGGATGAAATGTTTCACTGCACTAGAAATGCAAAGGCAACACATATTTCAAATAACGTACCTTTTCCATCCATGTAACTGCATGGGTTTATTTATTTTCTTCAATTTTCTTATATGACCGAATTAAGTTAAATAGTCCGGTGAAATGCTGTTGTGATTGAGTTCTAATTTATGTATATGTAAGAATTTGTTGCTGGTGGTATCAGAATATTATATATGCAGTTCATAATTTTTGTATTTGCATATTTCATTAAATGTAAATCATAGTATGTGCCTTTTTGGAACAGTCGCCTTAGTGAAATGAATTGACTTGTCTCTGCCACTTCGTAAAAGTGTTTGTTGTGTGCTGACTTATTCAATTAACATAACACTTGAGCTATTTCTTGAAATCAACAAATTTAAACTTTACAATGTAAATACTACTTCAGGTTCTGTTTATTTTTATTGGTGGTGTGGGGAACTATAGTTTAACATCTTTAGTGAGACGCGATTGTTCTGTGGTTCTTCTTTTGAGCGAGTGGCGATTGGAACTCACATTGTTTTGCCGAAACATTGGAAAAGTTTATTTGTATGGAAAGAGCATTAAATTTACTATAACTCAAAAGTTTTAACTTCATCGGAAGAACTGAATGCGATAAATGTGTAGCTATTTGTACCAATGCGAGACATATTCAACACATGAATAGCATTGCATTTTTTATGTAATGAACTACACTAAAAGGGAGCTTATTTAGGCCACGTACACTTGAAAACCTCTTGCAAGAACAAAACGCAATAAATACATGACTGGTAAACCAATGTACGAAATGCACAATGTAAACATGTTCAACAAATTTAACTTTAGAGAAAAAAAAATTGTTACAAATTCAATACAATAAATTATGTTAAAAAAGGTTTCTTTAATGTCCAAATAAATTTCAAATATTTTAACAACAATTAAAGAAAACATTATTATAAAACACGCAAACAGTCTTCATGTTTTAATTCACAGGCGTCACTCGTTTTTGCTGGGAGTCTGTCTTTTCCATTGTGTCTTGCCCACTAACCTCTCAATACATTTTCAAATATTCAAACAACAATTAAAGAAAACATTATTTATAAAACACGCAAACAGTTTTCAATGCTGTAATTCACAGACGCCCCTCGTTTTTGCTGGGAGTCTGTCTTTTCCATAGTGTCTTACCCAGTAACCTCTCAATATGTTTTTAACAGAAAAAGCAAATGTACATAGTAAACACAAACAACTTTAGTCCACAGAAGACTACAACAGAGTCAATGTCACCAATGCAACTAACCCAACTGTTACTATATTTAGAGACCTAATGGTGATTTATATTGCCAACAAAATGAATAAAATACCAGGTATCGGCTTAACTTGCTCATAGCTATTTGTTTGCTAACAGGTGACCATAATAAACAAGACCTGGTAACACACTACTGATAGCCTTGTCAGCTGAAAGTTATTTAGCACTTATATCAGACCGTGGTAATACAGGCCCTTAAAGTTCATAGTAATATGTTTTGAAGTCATACTCTCCAAGCTACATAAAAGAGTTTCGTTAAGGCCTTGTCCAGAAGAGCACTTGACGTTTGATGTTTATGCAAGATGAATTAGTAAAATACAATATAACGTTTTTGAAGCATTTATTTAAGGTTATGTTTCCTTTCGTAGAAAATTTGTAATTTCAATTATGTATAATATAATGCATAAGAATCAACATGATCGCTATCATGAAGTAACTACAATATTGTTAAGAAAGTCATTTACTTAATTAGAAGATACTTTCAGATGTCTAGTGATTGGATGAGGTTAAGTTTCACTGCCATAAGCCTCTTTGTAGCAAGTGTACAATAAAAGGTAACCACACATTTTAAGTTAGTACTAAAATAGCATGTCACTTAGAATGTTTACATACTTTCCACATGACAAAACATGAAGATTTATCACATAACCGATTTAACAATAATCGTTCAATCAACACTAATAATATTTATCACACTCCCGGCATTTTCAAAACAGGCAGTATTCCAATCGGCACTTTAACAAATTGGTCACATAACCCAATTTTGTCTTCAAAATGAAGAAGTATTTTTACAATTTGCATTTTGACCTTTTCTCTACTTCAAAGCTTATGAATTACCAATTAAAAATTACCGAATTACAGACTTTAAAGGTTAATATGCACACTGTACAGGCTATTTGCAATAAACAAATGTGCATCACACTTATTCAATGTAAGTTGTCAAAATATTCATTAAAGGTATATTTTATTCATTACATACTTATTGTTTAATGACAGTTTTTCATCCCAAATGTTCCATAATACTATTTTACCACTGAAAATATGAGCTTAAGATAACTGCGCAATTTATTTGAAGAATTTTAAGAATTCCAGGGGATGGGCCTGAAATTAGTATTAAAACTACAATTTCGTATTCATCTCTAGTCAGGCGGCTTAGAAGTTGAATGTGTGTGTGTTCCAACTTCAACCTTACAAAATGAAAAATATAAATTATAAAACCAAAACAAACTTAGTACCGATGTATTTTCAAGTTTTGAATGATTTGGTACTAACTTCTGTTAACTGGAATTATAGTTTGCATTCATATTTAAGTTCACAAAGAGAAACTAGCTAGCAAAACCTGAAAAATTTAATAAAACTAACATAATTTTCGTAATAACTCGGCAAGAATGCAGCCTGTTCATAATGTGAGAGAATCAATACTGTCAGTTTTGGCAGCTGCAAAGTTTTTTCAGTTTGTGAGTTGTGTAAGTTTACACCTCTTCCTGCCTTTTACCCAGTGAAAGCAAAACACAAATGTGAGATTACATGTACATGATGAAAGTAAACCAAAATAAACCACTTTTGCAGTGGAATGTAAGCATGTTTCTTCTCTATATAATCCTACACAATTAAATGGATGTCCTTCAGTATCCAATTAAAAAATATCAATAGTAAATACAAGTGGAAAATTGAAGGAATATTTAATATACTTTCTACGATCTTGAACTGGAACTAGTTCCTTTTGACACTAGAATAACTTGAACTAGAATTAGTTCCTCCTTGTGACAAACTTTCCAAGGCTAGATATTTTTTAATGAATCCTTCAGATTGTGTTGTGGTCAGTAACATTAACGTAGTTAAAGGGAGGCAGCTTCCCATTATTCCTTTTATTTTGATGCCCTGTTTGAGTGTTTAAATTGATTTTTCTTAGCTTACAGATTCTTGTCCAGTTTAGAATGATTAGTCGATGATTTTGAATGTCAAATATTGAATTTTCTCCCTCCCCAGCATGTTCCCTTCGGCAGCTACGTATTAATTATTGAACGTCCATTGGTAGTATTTTGTTAAATGTACGACACTAAGCCAATTTTCTTGGACAAAGTTTTTTATTTCAAGTACTTGTCAGCTATGCACGAAAAGTGATATGGGACAGACGTGCAGACAAATTCAATTTAGTCTTACTAGTTATAAATACCTCTCTGGCGGATTATGTTTTCCACTGCTCTCAATGCTTGTTAATGCTGTGGCACAGGTAGATACGCTACTTTTACAAGGAAAGCGTTTTCCAGAGTTTTAGAGTTTTAAAATGTTTAAGAAACTGTACTGTCAGATGGCTGGTTGTGGCACGAGCATGTTACATGAATGGGTTACCGCTAATTTCAGCGTAAGAAATTGTACTATTGCAGAATTTATAGTGAACGCACTCTTTAAAAGTTTTGGCATAGGTTACGCATTTGTACTAAAGTTTTTGTGAATAACGATTTTAGTTAAGCTCTGGAGAGGAGAGCAGTGAACGTGAAAGGCATGTCATATTGTAATTGCTGGAGGCATTGCATGAAATATTGATCGCCAATTTGAATGATATTTGTTGAATATAATTTGCTAGAGGATTAAATTTGTCGAATTTTATATGAAAGCATTTTAAAGAACTAGTGTTATGATACGGTGTGGTCATGATCAAAACTTACTGTGATATTAGTGTGTGAGGGTGATGCCCCTGTTTATTTGGCTTAATTGGGCTCGAGTGGGAGATGCCCTTAGTATTGATTTTTATTGAAATATTTCAAATAATAGTATAGCGTATTACATTTCAAGCCTTCGTTGTGTGATCACTCTCTTAAGATTGTTTGTATACTGGATTAGTAATTTATGTAATTGGTATTCACATAGTGAAACATACAGATGAGAAGTGTTGTCGAATGTACCTGACGCGGAATTGGAGAAACCGCACATGTATTTTTAATGATAAACATAATTGAGATTACGTTGGGATTAAATGCTCATAGGGCTAAAATATTGGTTTGACCTAAAAAAATATTTAGGCGTGTTCATGAATAACATTTTATATGCTAGCCCCACTTTTGGTGAGCCTGGAGTAGCTCAACTACAAGCTTGTATAAATTTTGTATGGAAAACGATACTGTATCTTTGGCGTATGGTTTATGGCCGTGAAATAATTGGGCACGATCATGAGTAAAAGTTTTGTATGTTAGCCCACTCTTAGGTCGGCCTGGATCGACTTTTTACAATTTGTAAAACATTGAACTGTATTTAATATTGCACAAGTGGTGTGGTGTGCATTTATTGGCTGTAATATTGTGCTAATCCCTTTAAGATTTTTATTACTGGTTTCACATTTATTCACTGCTTGAGAGAATTATGAACATGTTTGTACGCTACGACGATTGCAGTTTTTGAATGTCTGCGTGTAAACATACCTTGAAGAAAGCCAAAATAAAAGTGTATTGTATGTTGTGTATTGGAATTGTGTGTTCATATATAAGTACCCTTGATCCCAATTTATGGCACAATATTATCTGGAGACTATCAAAATTCCTACTGATAACAGTACAAAATAACTCCGAAATTAATAATTGTATACTCTCATCATGTGTAAGTAAATTGCTGGTTTTACTTTGATATCACGAATATCAAAAATAGTCATAAAACCTTGGTGGTTAAACCAAATTGATCCATCTTTTTAGGTTCATTTTTACAGCACACTTCCACTGTGATATATATAACTAAATAGAAGTTTCATGAAACTCCATCCTGTGAATTTTGCTTTACAAGGTCTAACGACACAAAAGTTTGTTCTAACAATTCTAACGAGAAAATCACTCTTAGCTCATAAAATTATAATGACTATAGCGATGTGAATGTAATTTAACCAGAATACTGAAAAATCAAAACCTAACAAATGACCATAACTTTCACAAAATTGCATTGATGTATTAAATGCAGAATACAGTTGACACAGACCATGACCCTCTTAGACCATCTGTCTGCCAGCTTCCAGAGCAGCAGGAACCAGCGCACTACCGGGCATGCAGGCGCACTGGTGCAGTTCATGTACCGCACAAGCTGTGTTAAGCGAACACGGCATGCTAGCATGCCGAGTGTAGGGCAGTAATGTGCAGTGCAAATTAGAGTCAGTGCCGTGTGAGCAAGTGCAGAGTGGCCATGCAGCCACGTGCACTATACCGCGCACAAACACACGGAAATAGCAGTATGTCCTAAAAGTGTTATGAAAAGCAAGGCAGTGTCACGCCAGGACATGCACACACCTTAAACACCCTTACAAATTGCCTTAATGCCCCAAGGGGCCAATGCAAGTGCTTGTGATGTTTTGTTATAAGTTCCATTCTCACGTGTTTTCATCCTCAAATAATTTCATTCCTTGGTTTTGCAGTGTACCACAGTTATTTTATGCAGAGTATTATTATGTATATTTCTAAGCAAGTAAGGTGAGTGCATGTTTTCAATGCAATGTGTTGTTAGACAGTAGTTCCACATGGCCCTCCTGCCACCAATGCTGGCACACGCTCCATGTCGAAAGCTCAGTTCCCGCTAAGCTAATTGAGAGGTTGGACATGTGTGTCCGTGCCCACGGTTTGTGTGCACCGGGCGGCCATCACTTTTTGTTTCATCAGTCACAGTAATCGCAGTAGTTAATTTATCTCGAAACCGTTTTATTTTGCTGCTTGGTATTCCACCTCTCACCTTCCCAAGTGCTAGCATCGCCTGGGGAAGCATAAGTCTTGCAAAGTTATTCATTATCTGGCTTCATGCCAATTTATACAGTGTAACCTAAGTCGGCAGGTTAAAGCCTGGCACTTGTATCAAGTTGTTCTCGTTGAACGTTGCTAATAAACCCAGTAAAACAATGTTGATGGACTTGCGTGTATTTTTATTTGGGTCACCTTCGGGCATTTCAGGGTGCGGGCCATCACCTTCCCACCAAAGTGTCCAAAGTGTCGCACGTTTCAAGGGTAATTTGTATGTCTTCAAGTGTAACTGTGTTTAAATGGTCGTAAAGCAGTATGGGTGTGTGGTTAGCCCCAGTAGTACACCGTGTAGCACACAATTAAATATTAAATATATCTGAGGAGCAGCAGAGCAGCATACCGGAAGGATTTCCGCCTTCGGTCATCGCCGCACAATTCTGAGACAGAAGAGTCGCCTCTCCAACAACATAACGGTATTGTTCACAAAACAATGCCTGGCGTACCAAGTAATATTTCATTTCCAACACCTTTTTCCTTATAAATTATTATACCGCTCCTCAAAAACTCAAAAACCAGTTTCACTTCACACCACCAGGTCAAATGTCACCCAACTTAGGGGCAAAATCCTTCTGCTAAAACCAATCCTTGATTCTGAAAACCAAAAAATTTTCTACAAAATTTATATTTTACCGCAACAAATTTTCCCACTACCCACAACTAGGGAGCAACGTGGACGTTGTAACTGAGCAACAACAGCATTTAGATGCCTTCCAGATGCCTACAAGATGCCGGCAAAGGTGCTACATGGTCAGTGGGAAAAGCACGCGGAAAGAAGTGAGCCGCTGCTATTGTGGTGACGAGGAAAGAGCATGTGCAGCGGAGCGGCCATCTTGGGATGGTGTGTGACGTCAGCCTGCGCCACCTGCCCAGCGCTGCAGGAAAAGGATTGGGGGGAGCGAGTATGCCAGCTCTATCCCCACCTCCAGTGCCACACCAGAACATAAGAGTGGAAGCGGGCAGCGTCCTGCCTCCCCACTCTCCGCACCTGTCATTACTTCCTAATGGCACGCACTGAAGGGACAGCCAAGAGAGTGAGGGGAAAGCCGAGAGAGGGTAAGTCGACACTTCTCCACTATCTCTGCGACGCGCTCCTGCAGCCTGGTCTTCCGCCCCATGCACGTTGGTTTGTTTATAAATAAACCATGGCTGGCTAGACTCAAGACAGCGGGACGGCGCTTGGGTCCACATTGTTTGCGTTCATTGTCACAAGATTTAATATCTGAATATGAACTTGGTACTAACTACTGTCGCTGTAAACGCAAGTCCAGCCCAACGAGCAACTACGCTGTGAGCAACTGCAAGTGTGACCATGATGACATGAACACTTTACAACAAAAACCACTACAAAATTTACAGAACTCACAACAACCAAGCTGGTGAAACAATTTATTATGCGCAGGCCAGGGAACAGTACTCCGTAGTTGCACAAAAGGCAACACGCAATATCACAGTGAATGCTTCAATCCGAACGAAGCCGAATCCATACATGGACATAGTTCTGAGTGCAGGGAATGTAATGCACACTTCAAGCTGCAAAATAGCATGCCCTACAATTGGGATGGCTTTTTTTACAGAAATGCAAAGTGTCCATGCATGTGAGCGAATGGGATGCAAAGAGGAAACCAATGACATAAGTCAACAGTGCAACAGTTGTGGAATAACGTTACATCAGTGGTGCCAAACAGCAAGTGAGAATTTAACGGCGCAGGGAGTGCACTTCACAGGTGGAGACTGTACGGCCACCAAGGAAGTAAACAATGCAGTGTAACATACCAACAGCGTGCAGCACGTGACATGTCAGAACTCCAGCACCGGAGGATCAGTCAACAACAGTGCCAACCCTACCCTTAATGCTTCTTCCAACCATACCGCCTACACCATACCTATCCCCAATGACAACTTATTATTCAACACCAATATTCACTCAACATTTTCCCGCAAATTTGCCAAACATATCCATCCCTTTTCCAACCACATAACTGATAACAATGCAAACCAGCCAGAGGGATGCAGAATGGAAACCGTAATTGGTTGCCAAATTGTGAAAGTTCACCGGAAGCCACACTAATAGCAAGCAATCAGTGACCGGAAGCTGTTAATCGACCAATGCCTACAAGATTCTAAACTCTACAGACGTTCTCAGGAGTGCTGAATGAGGACTTAGCTGCTTTCGTACATGACTGTACAACCAGACTCCAGTGGTACAGGGTTTGTGAAGATGAATGATCAGGCTGCATTGGAAAACAGTTGGAGGGAGATGCAAAGCAGTGGTGGCGTTCAATCAACCACTATGGCCTAACATAGGCTGAGTTTTTACACTCATTTCAATGCAGTTTTGGAGGTACTTTGGCTTCCATTCAAGCGCAAAGCATACCAACTCTGCAGAAACAACAGCCAGGGAAAAAAATTCACTGCCTTCATAAATTGAAAAGTGCATCTTGTTCGCCGCTTTCATTCACAACTTCCGGAGCAAGAGGTGAGAGAGGTCATAGCCGATACTGTCAATCCGAAATACAGCGCAGCTTAGTACCGCTACTGAATAGCGGGCTGGACAAATTTATGCGAGGTGCCATTATCCTGGAGCACTTGTTATGTAATATGTTATTTTATTTATTATTTGGGTTCAACTCAAGCACTTAAGATAGCAGCATTTGTTATAAATTATGTAATCTTTTTTTTTATTACTAACAATGATTTTATTAATGTTATTACAGTAATTATTATCTACTGATAAACTTGCAACCTAAAATGCCACAAACCCCAAAATTTCAAATGGTAATTATTTTTATTACGAGCCAATGTGATTGTATCTGTGGCGACGAGTATCTATTACTCTGACAAACCACTCCTCTGTGGACTGATCTTTTGTGTGTTGCTCAGTGGTGCTGAAGCGATCCCTTTACCTTTTTCCCAAGACAATTCAAAATATGTGATTTTAAAATCTAGTCTAGCTGCTGAAAACATCTTTTTAATGTTGTGACAAAACATCTAATACCGCCGTCGTGCTGTGAACGAGCCAGTACAAATCCCAGCCATGTTGATAAGCTGAGTCAGAGTGTTTGCAAGGAATTACTGCCACATGTAGCTGTGTACCCCTTCTATCTGTTGGCAGTGGAGATGGCTCGCGCCGGCATCCAAATTGTCAGGAAAGCCTTCAAAGTTGTTTTAAATTTATTTAAAACCTAATAATGAACTGAAATGTTTGGGTGTGTCTACACATCCATATACAGCCACATAAAGAAAAAACTTTTTCTTTCTTGCAATATGTGAAGATACGAGAAACTATGTCTCATTCACTAATATCAAATTATTATGGTTTTGAAGTTATACAAAATGTAATGTTCATATAATTTTTTTAAAATATGAAATAATTTTATAACGAGGTGCACCTCCCCTTTGCTTTTATAAAGAAAATCTTATGAAATATTCTGTGCTATTTTAGTAATGTTTAAAAACAAAAAACCAACAAAATAATAATGTAATAAACATTTGTCACTGATAATAATATTGAACATTGAATGGAATACTCTAAATGTGTACAGATCTATAAAAAAAATTTTTAAGTCACCTGAGCACAGACTTATCATTTAATAATTTTGTGTGTTTCTATCCTTTTGATTTCTAATAGTGAACACTAATTATTGAAATAATGATATTTTTTTATGACTGCTGATAATTGACTGTGTTACTAGCTTTAAGGATTGTCTATTGGCTTGGCACATGTTGTTTTAACCTTGTCACAAAACACCAACAAGTGCAACTAGATCCACTCCTTGCGTTCATCACATTTGGTCTGGCGAGGTGTATATTGTCGAGATCTTTACGATCATAGACATATAATGTGTGTGACCGGAGGTGATGTAATATCGGGGATCTCCCGTTTCCCGCCCTTTCATCCTGGTACTGCTTCATACTCACCTCAATCACCCTCATCAGCTCTCAAGCCCTTGCTGTTAAAGAGTCTCCCAAATCTCTTCAATCACTCACAGTTTTACTCACATAAGGTTACATGATAAAATAAATGACACAAATTGTGTGCTTGAGTTTCCTCATTTTCTTTGGAAACAGTTTCTATACAGTTTTTCTCCCATTGTTGAACAATTGAAAATAGTAGCTGAAAAATATTACTGTGTACTATGCTTAATATGCAATATTGCGAATAACACAAATAATTTAATAACTTGTAAAACAATCACCAAAAGAACCATCATATATGCAGACACAGCTAAAAGTCATAAAGCCACCCCAAATATTGTCAAAAACTGTAAACATTTATAAGATTCATATGTTTTTTTTTTTTTTTAAATTGCCAGCATTGTTTGGACAACTGAAATATGTAAACAAAGTAATTGGCAGTTGAAATATAGATGTTATACTATAATGTTTTTTTAAATATATAACTCAAGGGTACGTAATTGGTACATTAAATTTGAACTTTAGCAAGGCTTCAGAATAGTGTGAAATTAGTTTGAATGGACTATTAATGCATTTAAATATCAAAGAATATTTTAGAATTTAGATTTTAAAAGGTTTTGGTTTACTGCAAACCAGTACTACAAATTCAGCTGCAAACACATGCCCATTGTGTTGAATATAATCACAGACTTCTCTAGTACAGTTATTCTTCCACACAAAGCATTTAGCAGCATACGTGATATTCACAGTACTCACATGACTATCATAGAGGGTATCAATTAGAGTTATGAATCTGCGTGCCTGAGATTTTGTCTTCATACTCAGTTGTGGCAGATTGCGCACCAGAATGGTATGAAAAGCTTGACACAGCTGCAAATAATCGCTTGCTCCTAGTGGCTATGGAAAACAAACAAGAAATTTAACACTTTTTTACAATATACAGCATGTTGAAAATGTTTTCTAAGAAATATTTATGTATCATTACAGAACTATTTTTTCAAGCTATGTTTTCTTATTAACAATCCTTACAAGCAGTTACTCTAATTACTTGCATATTTGCTACTCATTTTTAACAAAAACTTTCTCTGAAAATAAGGAATGCAGCTATATGTAAATAATATGTAGTTATATAATAAAAAAAATTAACAACATAATGTTAATTATGTACCCAGTCAACACCTGACAGCCTTTCTTTGTAAATTGCATTTGTTTACGAAAACATCCAATAACTGGGAGTAAAATGCCTAACAAGTGCAGCATCCATTTGGCTATTAATCGGCACAATGGTGAAATCTTGCTTCCTCCCCTTATGCCTGGTAAGATGGGAAGTGATTCCCTAGCAACTAGTGCAGCGTCCTTTGTCCCCCCCCCCAACCCCTCGTGACGAAAAGTAGGAGGCAGACATCTGTTATTTTTGGCATACTCTGCTGTAGCTCATTACAACCAAGTGCAAAAACCTTCTCCCCTTACATAACTGACAAGAGAGAAAGGAGTTGCTTAACAACTACTGTGGCATCTTTGCCTCTTCTCTCAGCCAGCCTGTGGAAGCTGATCGCCTCCACACTTAGTCCCACTTGCAAATTAATAGTGCCCAAATCCCCTACCAAAAATCTCTTCAAAAGGCGGGGAGAAAAATAACTCAATTTATTCTTAACTACCATTGGCTGCAACTCATGATGGTAAAAACTGCTTCTACTTATACCCTCTTGCTTTGTGGAAGGAGTGGCTGATACAGATTACCTTACCAGCGTATATGTTGTGGAGGGGATCTGGTGTACAGAGCATGCCTACATGGTCTGTCATAGATGGGAGTGGTTAAACAAGGATCACAACTAAAAAGACTAACTTTATTTAATCTTTTTCAGCACTTACGAATAATTATGGTGGCAAAAATAATGCAATACAATATGGTAATTTGTCTTCAAATGCCTTTATTTCTATCCTTTTTTTAAGTGATTGTTCTACAGAGTTTCAAAATTAAACATTTCATCTTTCTAAGTATTGTCGGAGACCTCATAACTGATGGCTATGTAGTAATGTATTATAATGCTTTAAAATAAAATAATAAAATAAAATAATAATAAAATTAAAATAAACCTTATTTACTAATCTATATAAATATTAACAACACAAATTTTCAAATATGTAATAATGTTTTTCAATAGCGTACTTTGGTAGCCCTGGACATTGTGTGCTATGGTGATAGCCGCAATCTTAGATTTCATCACAAGATGGCCGCTCGAATGTTTGAAATTCACACAGCTTGATTGTTCAAAATCACAGTTTTTACTTCAATTGACCTGTTTGGCTTTTAAAAATGCCTGTTTCATCCCTAACATTTCCATGGTGTCTAGCCAAGCTGGCTTACAGAATTCCTGTACAATTCCCGTACAGCAATAAAAAAATCCATGTACATCTGTAGTTTCCAAGTACCGTTAATGATGCTCACAGAAAAGTACAAAACAAACATTACTAAAGTAACATGCATTTCCTCATTATTTCAAATACAGTTTACTCAAATACACGGATTGATAATGCTTAAAAGAAACGTATCAATTTAATCATTATGTACCTGTGTTTGCAAATGTTAAGATGTTGCACATAAAATAAACTTATGGTCTGCCTTTTCCACTGCAAACATCTAATGTAGTCAGTGACACTAATATAAGATGGGATGGATTTTCTTACTACCGGTAATTAATAAGTCAATACTGGTAGAATAAAGTTTATTTAATCATGTTCACGTTTGTGAAATCCAAAGCTGTCCTGTCTTACAAATTATGTTTTATTAATAAAATATAATTTTTAGTAGGGGGAGAGAATATGTTAATTGTTCTGTGCTGCATATTCTAGTAAAAATGCACGTTGTTTCAAGTTCTCATACTAGGCTACATTTTATACAGCCAAGCAAGAGACAGGTATGCAAAATTCTTAGCACTGCAAAGTACAATGCTGAAAAGAAATGGTAGCTATATTATAGTAAATATGGGTGAGACATGTGGCACTAGTTCTTCAATTGAGGTGAATAATTAGGAGTTGCCAAGTATTTCAAATTCTGAATTGGAATCACAAATATTATACAATGGTACCCTTAGTCCAGCAATTAATCCACCCTTAGTGCAATTAATTAATCATTCATTCTCTATGGGGGAATTCCCAGATAAATGTAAACTTGCTAGGGTAATACCTGTATACAAGGATGGGTCTAGGACTGAGCCAGGTAACTATAGGCCTATTTCAATACTGCCTATTATTTCTAAAATCATTGAAAAATGTGTTAAATTTAGGTTAACACAATTTTTGAACAAAAAGCAATATTCTCCCCTTATCAGTATGGGTTTATGGAAAAATCGTCCACCACAAATGCCACTATGGACATAACAAAATTGGAAAGTGTATTAGATGAGGGGATGATTGGAGGGGCAATCTTTACAGAGCTAAAAAAAGCTTTCGATACTGTACATCATGGCTTACTATTACAGAAACTAGAAGAGGCTGGAGTCAGAGGAGTGGTGCACAAGTGATTCTTTAGCTACTTACATAAGTGAAAACAGTATGTTTCAGTTAACGGGAATGATTGTAAAGAGCTAGAAGTGATTTATGGGGTGCTGGAAGGTTCAATCCTAGGACCGCTATTATTTTTTATGTATATCAATGACCTAGGAGCGTTGCCATTAATGGGCGAGCTAACCCTTTTTATGGATGATGCTGGATTATTTTATAAAGCCAGTAATGCTAATCTGTTCATGGAAGACATGCAGTAAGATTTAAATATAATCTACTATTGGCTTGTTAATAATAAATTAACTATAAACATTGGCAAAACTTGCTACATGGTTATCACAAAAGCTACAACCAATATCCCAGACACACTCAAATTAAATGTAAACAATTCATCAATTAGAAGAGTAAATGTGGCAAACTATTTGGGCTTACAAATTGATAATAACCTAACCTGTGCTTCTCACATCAATCATATCAAATCTAAAATTGTCCCAGTAACTGGTATCCTATACCAGTTAAAAACAATAATGCCACGTATCTGCGAAAACATATACTATGTCCTAATACATTCACACTTGCAGTACATGTGAATACTATGGGGACAAGGACCAAAAGGGATGGTAAAAGAATTAGAAATCCTACAAAAACGGGTAATAAAAATACTATATGGTTTTCCTCACCTTTTCCCATCCCATACACTTTTTCAAGAAAGCAAGATCCAACCACTAAAAATGCAGATACAATTAGCAAGCATGATCTCTATATGTATCAAGCTATCAACAAACAAATATATTGTAATGTCCCTGTTTATAATAATCAAGACATCCATAGGTACAAAACAAGACAAATTAAAAACATCCCCATGAACACTGTTAGCACAACTAAGTATGACACAAATAGTATTATGGTTAATGTTGAAAAGCTTTATAATAATAGTTTACCAACTAATATTAGAGAAATAAAGGTTTCAAGTGTATAAAAAAAAAAACAGTTAAAAAGTATCTGTGGGTAAATTATGACGCAGCCATTTGATTGATGCAAACTTTAATCTTGCATTTCATATTCAAGTATTACTACATATTTGAATCCAGATCTCAGTAAAATGCATTTATCAAAGGCTAAGTATATTTATAATTTGTTTGAAGAAATGAGTACTGTAGTAATGTTAGAAGTAAGTTATGTGCATGTAGTTATGTTAAGGGTAAAGTGCAATGTCGTAGGCCAACATTTGCTTATCTTGTGGAGCTAAACATAACCTAATGTGTTATGTGGGATTAGTGTTAAGCTTCATCAAAGTGCTTTCTCTTTTGAATATTGTATAGATAGTTAATGCGAAGTAGTACTTTCTTTATTTCACAATTAATAATTTGAACTTTGTTACTTTTAACATAAAATGTATATAGTAATATAGGTGAAAATATTGTAATGTATTGTGTAAAGAACTCAATATAAAGCTGCAGACAGGCATATATGTACAGTCCCTGAATAGAGCAATGCTCTCTGGGACATCCTATTAAAAAAAAAAAGTTGTCACTGTATACTAAGGCCGAGTTCGATCTGATAATTTTGCCATTAAGTAATTTAGGATTTCTTTGGTTTCACCTCACATGCTATCAGCTTGTTAAACATTCATAACAACACATTGTATGTAAAATTCTGATAATTTATTAATGTGGCATTAATTACATTCCTGTTATGTAACTAAACAACCGGCATAGCAACTGCCTCTTTATGTAGGCGTATCAGTCTGTCGTATGCGGCGACACACACACTGCCACCTTGCAAGTTTGTCGGCAGGTGGCCGCACGTAACAAGAGCTGTCACCCCCCTTTTTTCATAAACAAACTCCCGCACAGTCACGCTGCTGTTTTTTTTTTACCCGACATTTAGGAGACATGAAAGAATGAGATGTACAGAAGTTCTTGTCATAATGTCCAGGACATGGGTTTAAAGAATAATCTTTGCACTAAATATTTTGACATGGAAGACACTTTGTTTGAGTGGTTTTGTGTTCAATAACATAACTTGGTAATGTCTGGACAGGTATCTAACACTTGAAACTGCATCAGAGAAAGGGTACAACTACCACTGCCCATAGAGATACTGTGTGTAGTAGTTCCACGCAGGTAGTTGCCAAGCTGCCTTTTTTTTTGTGCATGCTTGGAATGTACTCCCACAGTCAGCTGACAAACAATAGCTTGGAGAAAGAAGAGAAATGCCGAAATGGGGGAAGAGGAAAAGGTTTTGACAGCTGCCAAACATAGGAAAAAAAATCATGGGGGGGGGGGGGGGGGCCCTTGCGTGGGGATTATTTTCAGTATCTGCAGGACAGGGAAAACTCGTGGCGGAAACTTGTTTTACCACCAAATCTTTAGTTTGCATCATATAATTTTTTCCCCTGTAGCACTATTTTGTGCCAAGTTTCCATGAAGTAAATTTTATTTTAAAATTGCTCAATTTCTTTTTGTAATATATATTTAGATTGGCATTTATGAAACTTTTCATGTCCGGAGATTTAAGATAGGCTATTTCAATATCAGGTTTTCGAAACTGGAAATGGTGAAAACTGGTGTTTTTAAAGTCGTAGAGGCTGTGTGTGTTTATTATTACGCCATAAAATTACAGTCTCTGCTGGAAGCCACAGAGGCAAGTTACAGATGGAAAGACTGCACACCAGTATTAGTGGCTTGTGCATAGAGCACCTTTTTGGAGGCATTACTTTTGAGAAAAAAATTGCAAGAGGCACGTGGGTAAATAAATTTCGGCTCTGGGCATTTCGAATTATAGAGGTTTTACTTAAATGTTTGTAAGAATTTATACTTTAGAATGAATACAATGTAGTGCAAGCCCTGTTACATAAATATTAACATGTTTACCATGCGTTAACAGATTACGAATGTAGCTACCAGATGGACGCACTTTAATAGTCACTGTATTGTACGTTACGAAACACCATTGCAAGCGGCCACAGCAGAGATTGGACGAGTCCATTTGTCCGACTGACACGCACATATTTTGCTTTGCGTTATCAGTAGCGAGCGACAAGCACAGTCAATGTCAGCAGTAAAACATCAGTTGATGAACTAATTACAAGATTCACGAGCAAGGCTGCTTCGCAACCAAGCATTTTGGCTTCCATTACCACATTACAACATTATAGACTTTCGGAAGGGAGGAAGGGAAATTAATTCCCGGACATCTGAATAAAATCCCGTGCAATTCCCGCAATTTTCCCGGGCAGTGGAATTCCTGTACAATTCCAGTTTTTCCTGGTCAGTAGACACCCTGATTTCCCTTCCCCTCAAAAATTTCCAAAAATATGTGAAAAAATGCTTGCTCCTCAATTTGACTATGTGGCTCCACACTGTGGCCGAAGATGCTCAGAACTTGTTAAAATGTTAGCCATACTGACAAACCAAAAAAATATAACTAAACACTAAAATTATTTAAGTATTTTTAAAAACGTATACACTTTATAATTTAAAACTTTAAATGTTTAAGTATACCGTGTTACATATCACCAGACTCCTCTTTTCAAGGTAAATATGATTGTGATGTCATAACCATTATGTAAACCAACCACTGGACCACCATAATGGATTTAATAGGTATGCCCCCTTCCCCTCACCATAGACACACACTCCAACCAACATCCAATCCTCTCATCCCCTCCATCACCACCATTCAATTTTTTTGTTATTTACTGTGATTAAATTATTTAAAGGAAAACCTAATGATTTTAAATGTCACATCATGCATGGTCCCGAGCATTGGAAAGGTACTGAAGGGCTCAATATACCACTACATATACAGCAACCCCCATCCTTCGAAGTCCTATACCTTCCCCCCCCCCCCCCCCATAAAACCACAGCCTTAAAACCCTTCCCCCTTGCCAAACCAAATTTAGTAGACCATCCCCAGCTCCCCTTGACCACCCTCTTCTTCACACTCCGCTTGAAGGACAGTCAAGCTTGCATAGACAGACCCATGAGACAGGTGGCTAGCTTTGACAAAGTGTGGAATTATGGAGAAATCAGACATTCAGAAATCAGTTCCACAAAAATAATTAAATTTATTTTAATTAATTTTGTTTTACTTGTAGTTAAAATATCTGCAAATCTTTAATATATACAGGATAATATAGTGAACATGTATTTTTAAGCTTAATTTAAAATAGAAAAAAAATTATGCTTTCCTATAATAGCTGGTAACACCAACAAAAAAATAAAATTTACATGGAGGCAGATGGAATCAAACATGCAACCCATTGGTCCCAAGGCACACACCCTATCCATTATGCCACATGAACTAATGACAAGGGGTGATGCCTAAATTACATATTAACCACCTTAACAGTCTTGTTGCATTCCTATATATCAATACTTAAATGTTCAAAGTAGTAAAAATATTGTGTTATATATTTATTTGTAAATTCTTTTACAATTCTTTGTTTATCAATGAATTGCATTTACGGTTCAGGCAATGTCCACAAGCACGTTTATTCCAAATATGATGCTGTTAATAAAAATGGCATAGAAAATTTAATATTTTGTTTAAATGTACTATATTTATTATTTTTTAAATGTTTTAGAGGCAAGTGATGTATTACAGAACTCCTATTTCTCAGTCAGATCGGAATCTTAAATCAGATTATGCCCACAGACACACAGAATTTTTTTAAATTTTTTTAAAAATAATAATGCCATAGTTTTTGCAGCCAACCAAGCTAGTTTGCAGTGTGCAGTGAAGCAACCACATTTTCACACATTGAGCTGTAAGCACGGTAACAAAGACACCTCAGCTTCTACAAATATTTGTAGGTATAGCTGTATACTATAATTTGTAAACTTATAGGACCAGACTCGTGAAATTCAGTTTGCAAGCATAATTTCTTACTCCAAGAATGTACATATGCATGGATAAACCCTATGGTAGTTCATAGTCATAATTGTTAAATAATTAAAAAAATTTTCCTCATAATGTTTATTATTTTAAAGAAATTAAGTTTTGATATAAAGTAGAAAGGTCAAAATATATAATTAAAATAAAAAATAAAAGATTAAAAATTTGTTTTTTAAATTTTTATTAAAATATTTTACTACACAAACACACACAAATTATTCATATTCGTTTGTGTACAGCGCATGTCCTTACAACACACACACTACCTAACAGCCCGTTAACACTAAACCAGATTCTTCCATACTCATAAACTTTGTGTCGACATGCTTTAAGCTTGTAGTCAAAGTCTTTGCAGTAAAAACGACACCAATATTCTTTCATCAGTGCTGGAATTGAAGCATTAATGGATCAAGATGATTCATATTTCATCACGTCGGAAGAAACAGGAATCGGAGATTGCAGTGCCTTCATAGAAGATACAGACACAGGGGATGTTGCACACGGTGTCGGGTAACCAAACTGAATCCACACATGTGCACACAGAAGACTCCACCCAAGACTGAATCCACACAAGGTTTACTCTACCCACGACTGAGTCCACTCAAGATCGACTACATATGGGGATGACTCCACACAGTACTGACCCCACACTACACCAATAAAAAAGTAAAGACAAAAATTTAATTAAAAAAATTATTAAAAATAACCTTAAATAATGCATATACACACACATAAATATATAATTCACAATCTTCAGCTTTCATCACTCAATGTCCATGCAGAAGCCACCATGGACGGGTACATTGTTCAGATCTTCGAGATAGTAGGTCCTTGGAGTGTAGTCTTGTATGTGTCGTACATAAAATAGTTTTGGGTGTCAATTAGTTTACAAAACCCTTTCTTGAAATTGCCTTTCTGTTTGGAGATGTGCACCAGGTTGTCCACCTTGTCTTTTGGCTTACAAGAATTCCTGCCTTTCTGTTTGGAGATGTGCACCAGGTTGTCCACCTTGTCTTTTGGCTTACAAGAATTCCTCCTCATCGGAATAGCATACACGGTTCTAAGCAGGGATTCGTTATTGATGTCGTTGGGCCTTATGCGAGTGGTAGAGTGAATGGTAGAATAATAAATGTGAACAGGTTTTGGCAGTGCCTCGCTAGGTGGTACAAACATCATCATTCGTGCTGTAAAAAAAAATATTTTATGCCATCTACAGCCTGCAGTACACACACCAATGCTAGTATGTTGGTTGCTGGAACAATTTTGAATACAGGTACATGTTCTTGAACCAATGAAACCTTTACCCACCACTGACAGGAAAAAAGCAATTCCAATACAATTTAAAACAGAGAGCATAAGAAAATACACCCACAAACACTTGGAATGGCTTAACTCCAGACATAGCCCTACTCCAAGATATGTATAGTTACCACCACATGTACAAAAGCATAATACATTTGCCTTCGGCAAAATAAAATATATTTAAGGACAACACAATTTTCAAACATGTGCTTCGAGCTGTGGCATCTGTACTCTCTCCCTCCTAGCTCCATGGCATCTGTTATATGTGTAAGCTTATCGTGCGCACACACATACATGTGAAAGGGCAGATGTCACATCACCTTCACTCCTTAAGACCCACATAAAAAAAAAGTGATTTCCTGAGATGCAAGTTTCTAGAGTTATTTACAGACATTCTATATTTTTAATCCCAGTACAGAAAGCTCTCAAACAGGCACACAGTAATAATAATTTTCAGAGGAATGCTAATCTACACACATCCATGAAAGTAAATGTATCAAAACTGCAAACCCCCCTCCACCCCACACACACAGACACAGAGAGCACAATTAAAATGAGAAAGAGGGAAAGAGGGGGGGGAAAGAGATTGGTAAAAAAATTTTTGTTCAATTATTTGTGACGTTTCCCAGTAGCCCACACGGAATGAAGGCATCCATAGTGATTGTTAATTTTTTCCTTGATCATAAAAGTTATTGTCTGTAGCCAGCACAGCGATTACAAAAAAATTTATTACAATTTTGCTTCAGGAAACCAGCGGAACGTGAACTAAACACACTTATGTCCAAGTCTAGTAAAATAGGATAGGGGGATAACCAAAAGAAATGGTATTAGTCATGTTTTCTCACACCATTTCAAAGTTGGAACTTCAAACTTCATGCAATCGCAAACCTGATCTATCCTCTAATCTAGAAGAAAATGCATAAAAATTTTTTTACAGGAAATTTGGAAAAAAAAAAATACCTGCACTAGTAAATACAGAGAAAAATTGTTACATCTATTACAATTCACATCAAGAGTTACATGGATTTTTTTTGACATACCGAGCAATGATTTTGCATTTGACTTGTTTACAGACCAGCCCAGTAAACTTCAAAAATATTATTGAATGCCTCCATTAATTATTCACTTCATTCTTAAACTGTATCAAGTGCTATCATTTTTGTATTCCAATGCTATTGTTATTTTATTATTTTGCACCTACAATTCACACAGTACCTTAATAAATGCAACTAATAGATCATTGCTAAATTATATTTTAAAAAATGGTGGAAGATATATACCACACCATTTCCATAAAGCAGGTATAACCCTCCTTTTGGAAAAAGACAGTGCATGCCTGAAAGTAATATACTACCATTAAAATTAAGGCAATGGCATGGATAAGAGTCCCCTCCCCCTTAAAAATGAATGCTTACTAGTAAGTCGTTGAGACTGATGTATCTTGCATATTTTGTTTCTGAATGCCAGTGATATTTTGAGGTGAAAAGTTTCAGACCCATAATATTTTGTTCCTACCGCTGTACATTCAACTTATCTGAAACATTATTTTTTCCTCCAGATATCCGTTGGACCATGGACATACATTTGTATCAGTAAAAAAAATATTGCCTATGCAGGTATCCAAATTGAGCTTGCATATTACTTCCTTATCATTACATGCACAAGTGAAAAAATAATAACTGTATTACCCAATCATGTTGTTTCTCCCTCAAGATAGAAATCACATTATCTACAACACTGGTAGGGGTACAAGTTCAGAAATGTGAACCCCAGTTCCTGGTGTGTACACATCTCATGCAACATGGATTGTGAAACACATTGTAATGGCTAAAAGACACCATCCTGCTGAAATGTGTAATGCTTATTGAGAAAAAAATTCATAGCACCAGAAACTGCAAGTGAATATACCTAGCTCACCATGGGTTGCATAATGATTATATCAAAATTGTATTCACCTTGAAAAGACAAGTTTGGTGATATGTATAACAATATACTTATACATTTAAAATTTGATATTACAAAATAAATTTAAATTGTTTAAATTATTTAATTTATTATTTATAATTATATCCTATAGGCTCTTCTTTTTAACAACTTTTGAGGAACTTCAACCACAATGTGGAGCCACACAGCCACATTGAGCAGGAATTTTTTTTGAAAATTCTAGAAAATTAAGAAAAAAAAAAGGGAGGGGGAGAGTTTTGGGGATGCAACAGGCTTTTCAAAAGCCAAACTAGTTATTTTGAGGGAAAAACCGGTAATTTTCAAGACTAAGGTAGCCATCTTGTAACAAAATCCATGGCGGGCACCACTACAGCTCCCAGCCCTTGGGGTTGGACCTACCAAAGCACACTACTTTTTTTCAAATTTTGTTACTATTACTATTTACATCTGTTATGTAAGGGGTAATATTAAGTAAGCCCTTCTAGCATGCTTTTGTGTAGTGTCTACTGTATGGCCATGTTGTTTATGAAATTATGACTTCAAGAAGCTGTTTCTATATGCAATGCAGCTCTTTAAATTCCATTCATTTATTCACATGACCTTCTGTGGTGTACATAAAAATGAAAGCAATTGTCCCCTCCATGTTGCATGGACTTTTGGAAGTAATTAACCCATGAATATATTATAAACCAACAAGATGTCTCTACAGCTGGATATACTGACCACTGACGTAAGTATTCTACCATTCTTCACTATCATGAGATTAGGTCAGAGGTTTTTACATAATTCCTTGTTAAGTGGCTCACCATTCTAAATGTAAATTCCCCCTTCACTGTAAAACTCATAATGGTTAATATTTATGTACATCTGTACCTGTATTATAAATTACAGTGAAACACTTTTCTGAAGTAACTGTTTTTATTTAATAAACTCTCAAGTAAACACCATTGAGAACAATATTAGACATAGCCTAAACATACGAATTGGAAATAATAGTGACGCGACATGTATGCTAAGCTGTATGTAGGTGACAGAGCATGGAACTATGACTCTAAATTCAAATTGCAGACATTTGAATTGCGTAATTACTTAAATAACTAAGTTCCAATCATTCCCTGATTGAATTATACATTACTCAAAATATTAATAGTGATAATCTTCTTACAATCTTGCTAAGCAATATTTTAATGTGGAATTGTCTTCCATTATGTACATGTAATAACTACAAAGTTCATAACCACACCAAACCAAAAAACATAGTTTTATCATTTTACATTTTTTCATTGAGAATACTTAGTATTAAGCTATATTACTACAACATGAATACTAAATAAAAGTATTTATAAAATTTTTGCATTTTAAGGTATAATTTACTGTTTTAGTTTTTTGTTAATCAAATTTATGGATGCACATTGAATTGAGCAAATCAACGAACTGTGTTTAATATATTTATAACATCTATTTGCATTTTTAATTCTAGAGAACTAAATACTTCATAAAATAATATTAATTGGTATTTAGTCATAAAATTTAACCTAAGAATTTGAGCTCAATAAATGTATGTGGAAATAATAAATGTTAGTAATTCATATTAAATTTGTTAGTATCGCAATTTTATTTCTTTTATTCACATATTATAGCATTGATGCTGAAATTGGCATAACTCTTTGATTAATGCGAGCTTAAAACCACCCTGATATTAGGTAAACTTGAAAACAAGTCCTCTTGATAAGAAAACCTCCAATGAATAGTTTGCGAGAAAACATACCTCCAAGATATTAAATACCACGTAATGCTTGTGAGCAGTGACAAAGAAAATGTTTCGCCTAAAATGTCAAATAAGGGCAATAATGAGAGAAGGGTAATAAGATCAAATTGTGTGATAATAGCTCCCAATAAGATAAATATGTAAAGCAAAATATATGTAGAGTTTTGTATAATGCAAAATATAGTATAGTTGATAAGGGCATGTGTGTAGGCTTAATGTAAAAATTAGAAAAGGGTACATGTTGTATGCAATGCGTAAGTTGGCAATGGGTAGTCTATATTTGGAATATTGAATGGACATGGCATAACATTGTGATAAGGATATAACAAATGTTACTTTGGATATTGTCAGTATGTTTATAGTGTACTTTAATTGTGTAACAAATGCACCAAAAGAACCACAATGTTGAAAAGAAACCTATAAAATGGATATACTGTGTCCACAAAACATTTTTGAAAAATATGCATTTTTCAAACTTAAAGAATATAAAATTTAAAAACTTCCACATATGTAGGGTTAAAACTAAACACTTACCCTGTCACATAACTCCTCAAATGTTGTATCCATCACTTGACCACAAGTTTTGTTAAAATGCACATCACGGCATTTAATCCTTAGAACACGGGGTCTAACAATGTCATTTTCTTGAGAACATAAGTATTTGAAAATTGTATTAATTTCTTCATCCGCATTACATTGATTTTTTCTGGAAAGAAAAAAAAAACTCTTGTAAATTATGACTTAAAACATTCATAAACAATATCACACAAAGTAAAAATCAATACCCACACAAAGTACCAGCGGCCTCGTCCCTTGATAGATTTCACTCTGTAATCAACCCCAGAGTCCAAGGATACAACTTCACAGTGGTCTTTCAAAATTTTAATAAATGGAACAAAATTTGATCTCTGAAGACCATTCTTATAAAGATCATCTGGAGGCCTGTTGCTAGTTGCTACCACAACACCTCCACGGCAAAACAGTTCGGTAAATAAACGTTTCAGGATCATAGCATCAGCCACATCAGTAACCTTGTGAACAGAAGGACAATGTAGAATTAAATCTATTGGAAAAAAACCGTAAACAATACTGTATTCTGACCACAAACTACACAGCCATTCTGATGTCACTTTTTATAAAAATAACATCTGAAACATCTATCAGGTTAGCATGATTACTTTTAGCTTCAAAATGTTTACTTACAATTAATTTTATAAACTCTTAAAGTATTAGCATAATCTGTTCAACAAACTGTGCACCTTAAAGGGAACTAAGTCCACGATTAATAATTCATCTTAACTTTATATTACTTTAGAAAAATATCACAATCTCTAAAAATACTTTTGATTGACCAGATAAACAGATCAATGCAATGTAGTCTATGCACATATAGAATAACAAAGAATTTTATTTCACCCACCATTAACAAATATTTTTTAAAAATTATACTCATTTAAGTTATATTATGACCACCACCTAATATTTAGAATTACTGCAGCATGGACAGCAGCTAGAGAGCTGGTAATGATTAATGAAGAAGCTGTAAGCCCAAATTGCCTAGGCTGGAGAAGAGTAGTCTAACCATGACATCACTGTGGCCCCTCACAAACTATAATGAATTCAAGAACTATTCAACAGCGTATGATGGAGGATCCATACTGTGAACAGGATGATTGAGGTGGTTCCAAAACTGTGGTTTAGTCTAGAGAACGGAGACCAGGGAAATACTTACAAGTCTCCAACCATTCTCAGACAATTCTGGCCATGTGAAATGTCACATTCCTATTGGAAGATCCCATCCACCCCAGGAAGGACAATCAATATGTACGAGTATAAATAACCTCAAAGGATCAACAGCTAACCAAATCAACAGAGAGTGCCTTCCAGAGGTACGAGTTGATCAAAAAAAAAAAAAAAAAAAACATTCCCAGACCATAAAGTTGTTACCAACAGCTTGCATTATTCCAACAATGACTGAAGGGTGTTTGTTCTCAACAGTATTCCAGCTAACATGCAAACATCCATCCTTTTGATGGAGCAGAACACGACTCATTGGAGAACTCAACCTTTTTATAATAATAAAAAGTACAATTCTGGTATTTTCAAGCAAACTATAGCCATTTCTACTGGTAATTCATTAGCAGCATGGATTTAGGGATAGCTGTTTGTTTCAGAACCCAATACACAACAGGGTTCCCTGTGATGTCATTTTAGACAAACATCTGGTATGTCCATGGTTGGTTTGGATGGTGAGCTGCTCAACTATAGCATGTCAGTGGGCCCTCACACAACTTTAGTGCCAACGTTCACCACTTTTTCACAATGGTGTAATTTATCCAATTATGAAACACTTTAATCATAGCAGCACATTAACAGTTTACAGATTGCACTATTTAAAAAACACTGCCACCTTTGGTTTGACGATCATGCTTTTTATAATATTTAATAAATGTATATTTTATTTATAATAGCAATGGCATATATGTTTGCAAAGCGCTTACATCTGACCTTATATGTCCACTAAGCCTACTTGCAAAACAAGCTTTACTTCATTGGCTATTCATTGCTGACATGAAATGTAGCCAGTGCAATGTGGCTTAACCAAGAAAGATAAGCTATTTTCAGATTTGTAAGATTTAATTTATGAACATTTGAAATTACCATCAATAATGTATCAGCAACGATAGTATATGTATATGTTTAGTGGATTGTGTGAGCTGGTTCTGGAAGGCATTATATGTCTTTCTGTTTAAACGGAAGCCATAGATTAATTCTCCCCTTGCACCTTCCCCTCCCCAGTAACTACCAAAAAGGGTTCCAATGTTACTTGGCCTACTCCTATCCCTGTCCAGTATCCCACAACACCCCACTGTTTTACTTTCTTCACACCAAAAATGAAATGAGAAAAACATTTAAACTATAAGTATAAAATGAAAAACAAATGCAGATCAAATGCCTACTTAACATGAAATTGAAACTAATGTGCAGACCATATTAACTTGAAAATCACAAGTGTTAAAATGTCATATGCTATGAAATACATCTCGCTACAGTTTCCTCATACAAGGCTTCAGACATGCTGAACAGTCACAGTCTCTCTTGCACAATCATGCTCATACACAAAGTGTATATTCTTTAAATCATGATTCCAGCAACAGTTTTTCAGCTTACGCATGCTGCTTCAAAAACTTATTAGCACTATCTACACATTCCCTCAATTTTTAAAGATTTTCAATGTATGAACTGCAGGTGTGAAGTGGCACAACCACACAATGTTAGGTTCTCGAGTGAAAATTTCAGCATTACCATGCTTTATTGAATGTAAATGGCTGATAAACACATCACTAAATTATACTGTTACAAGTTGCCTGGGGTGTATCCAAGTTTATCGGGGATGGAGGTCTCAATAAAAATAAAATAACTGAATTTAATTTCTTACATTTTTATAAAAATACACAGAGATATTATTTACAACATTAAACGTCCTATCTCTACTAATAACGCTTGGAATTCCTATCGATGAGCACAATATTTAACACCAATCCATGCCATTTTAAAACTTGTTCACATGACTTTGCTACTTTGCAGCAAGTGGGAAGTTTTGACATGAAAGAATAATGTATAAAAATAAAGCAAACAACACTTAATAGGTTTCCTGCAAAGAAAATTGGGTTTTGTCGTTCGTTGCAGTTTATAATACAGCCAGTCATGCATTTAAATGAAAATATTGTACATGTTTGTTGTGTGAAATGGCTTCAACCTCAGGAGAAAAACCAGATGCAGGTGTTTCAGTGGCAAGGCTATGCATCACAGCACTCTAAATGCCTTAGTTATTGAACAGAGGCAAAAGATCTTAAAATGAATTTTAAGGAGAGTGATGATACAGACAGAATGAATGTCTGTCTGTTGTGATACGTGATTTTCAGCCACCTAGCAGCTGTGCGTGAAGCATGAGAAGGAAATAGGCGGAAGATTGATAACATGACCGGAAACTCTGTCAACATGTACAGTGAGCCTAGTGAGCTTGGTGAAGTGTGGTATGGCTGACGGTAACACTATTCACATCACTACATAAAGGGCGATCAGAACATTGCTGGACATTTTCTTCGGCAAAGGAGCAGTAGCTGACATCTTTTCCATTCCCACAACTTGTCTACATAGATGTAAAGAACTTAGTTTTGGGCCCCGCTAGCCACTTTTCACAGGCATGTGGTTAGTTGGCTAACTAGCATAAGCTATTAATTTGAGATACTTTAACTAGTTTACTCTGGTAGAGCATATCGAGTTTGACTAATGTGGCTAAAAAAATGTAAAAGAACTGTTGTTACAATTTCAAAACATGTGGCATGACTGTTACTGGTTTTGACTATGGAATTAGATGCATACAGGGCATGATGTAAGACACACCAAAGATACATAAATGGAAAGTGAGAGTAATGCAGAGTGGTAGAGGTCTGTCAAACTGTAAGATATTTAACACAAAAATTTGTAGCACTTGGATAAAGCTTGTGGTTTAACGAAAACTGAGACAAGGATTTGAACATTGAAAACATTGTGAAAGCAAAGTCACTGTTGAAAGAAGAAATAAATTTACTGGTCCTCGATGGCTCAAAACCAAAGGTTGGTCTCGTAGATTAAAAAGATAAGGTAGACCACTTATTTGTCTACTGCTCATGTACCCATATCGACCTACCCCAAAAGAACACAACTGTCAGTCACATGGTCCATAGTGATGAAAGTGTTTGTACACATCTTAATTTTTAAATGACAAGCACTATTATATTCATAAAATAATACTTTTACCAATTTGAATAAACATTTGTTTAGAAATCAGTTTTCTAACCTAAAATCTAAACCATGCCATTTTCGCTAGACGTGTTGGCAGAAAAGCAGTTCAATATTAGGACACGGAGATTAGTTGTGTGCAGCAGCGAGATCGGTCTACCTCATCTCTCACCTATGGTTGTCCACATGGTTGCAAGTAAGCAGAACAGTCAGTTGACTGATGTAGTGGATAATGAGACAAGAGTGTTCCTAACCACCAGCGGTGCTGCTGACAGCAGCTCACAAGGCAGCATTTGATCATGGCACTGTTTCTGACTAGCTTGTGGTGTCGTGCAAACACCAAAAATGGTTGTGGGGAATGAGCAAGGTGCAGCTTGCATCAGAAAACAGTGTATCAAGAGCTTTCTGTAAACTGAACTTGTTACCTTATGCATGACTGGTTACAGAAAACTGCAAATACTTGCAAACAGTGTGCAGTGTATTAGGAAGCACAAACAATTGAGTCTGCAGAATTTACTACCAATTTTTCAACCTTTAAAATATGTATACAATGATGCTTTGCACACATTTCTCAGTTGATCCTGTACTCAAATTTTGCTTTCTTTAAAATATTTCCCTCGATTGAGTGTAGACAATTTTCAAAACCTTCATTGTACGCTAGTTTCCATAAATCAATTGTCTTATTGTGACGAAGTAAAAAAAAATGTATATAATTTAAAATACCCGGTGCCGAAAACCAAACGTTAAAAAGTTAAATGAATAATAATTTTGTAATACTGCATATCTGTGATGCCAGATCAATAAGTGTAAAATATGAAACACTCCTTAAAATAGTGAAAAAGACTGGTGAAACAACAAATAATAATAATAATAATATAATAATAATAATAATATAATAATAATAATAATATAATAATAATAATAATAATAGGTAGTCATAAGTAATAATAATAATTTAATTACTTATTGGCTTAAAGTGGCACCCAACAGTAATAAAACCAGTTAGAGTGTGACATTACATTAAGGACAATGGACAAAGACAAAACAGACACAAACAATACAAAACACATCACAAGAAAATATAACAAAAGATTAAATAAAAAAACTAGAGATTGTAACAGTTAATAACCTTACACAAGTAAAAACAAAACATTAGAAATATCCCACTATTAAAGGAAAGGACATCAAAATCCATCACCTCATAATATTATAAGAAGATAATGTAATAATAAAATATATTATAAAATACAAATTAATAAGTTTAATTAATAATCTTCACTTCTGACTACTGTAGTGCTTAAATACTTCAGAAAAAGTTATTTTGTTCCCTATAAAAGGATCAAAATAAGGTCCTTTTTTAGAAGATACTTCAAAAATATACACAACTCTTTAAGAGTAAATTGGAATTTTAAGATCTACCAAATTGTTAATAGTTGTGCAAATAATATGAGCCACATAAGTATTAGCCAAATATAAGATATAAATATCACATCGTAATTTAAGTGATTGTGTATTAAATATAATAAGTTCATTAGTGTAATCAAGTTTTGAACCAACTGAAAAACTAGTACGAATTAGTTCAAAAATGTTTACTTGAAGATTTACAATTTTAATAGAATCTGTGTTAGTAATGAAATTCCTAATTGCAGAACAGTAATCTAATCTAGATCTTACTAGAGTATAACATAAGCACAATAAAGAATTGGGTGATTTTGCAGAATATGTAATGTATTTAATTAAACCTACTGTATGACTAGTGTTACATATTAAACTATCTACACGATAGTGCAAATTCAATTTAAAGTCAAGAATTACTCCTAAATAAAGAATAAATTCAACTCTGTTGATTAACATATGGTTAATAGTATATTTAAAAACAAAAGGACTAGTTTTCCTAGAGAAGATAATACACACAGTTTTTTCTAAGCTGAGTGACATAGCATTATTTTTAGACCATTTTTCAATTGCTATTATGTCATTTTGTAAGTGTAGACAATCCTTAATAACATTAATTTTCTTATACAATTTAAGATCAGCAGAAAGCAAGATTTGAGAGTGACTAATAATACTTACAATGTCATTAATAAAAATGTTAAGTAATTATTTATTCATTTATTTATTAACAGGCTTATGTGCCATCCAACAGTACAGAAACAACCTATGACAGGATGGCACCAAAATTACACAATAACAAAGAAGTAGACAAAACCCATAAAACAATGACAGTAATAATAATAATAGTGATAATAATAATTTATTTGTTAGAAGTTTAATGTTTCTCCCAACAGTAATTGCCATTAACTGGGTGACATAGACAATAACACATACATTACAGCAACAAATTATACAAACAACACAAAGGACAAGAACAACACAAAAAAGACGGACAGTACAGATATATAATTAAAGATACATTACACAATTAGCAAAATAACATTAATTAATACAAAAGACAAGAATAAAAAATAAATAATTAATAATATTAATGGTTAAGACTTACAGTATTAATTAAATATTGGAATCAACAGAATTTACTGACTAGTGTGATGTTCATAAATTTCAAGAAAGTTTATTTTTCTACCCTTAAAGGGGTCAAATTTAAAAAATAATTTATTGAAATTCAAAACACATCTATTAACAAGATCTTTTCCAGACAGAATATTTGAGAAATTCTATGACTATAATTTGGAATCTTAAGACCTACTAAATTAGTAATGGTAGAACAATGATAAGATAGAAATGCATTTACTAGATGGTCTCTCAATGTCTGGGTGTTAAATCTGATCAGTTCATTATTATAGTCAAAATATGGAGTTTTTGGAAATCTGTTAAATATAAGTTTAAAAATATTTCTTTGAACACTTTCTAATCTATTTGAATCTGTAGTTATAATATAATTCCATATTACTGAACAATAATGTAATCTACATCTAACAAGAGAATAGTACAGACATAAAAGTGATTCAGGTGATGATGCAGAATATGAAATATATTAAATTAAACCTAGAGAATGACTAATATTACTAACAAGGCTATCAACATGATAATGAAAATACAATTTAGCAAGATTTTTAACAGAATAATTATATAAAACAGGATTTGTTTTTCCAGTAAAGGAAATACATAGGGTTTTATTCAAAATTAATAACATTGAATTTTCAGTAAACCAATTTGTAATAGCAAAAATGTCATCTTGTAATTGTACACAATCATTTGTATCTTTAATGTTTTTGTATATCTTCAAATCATCTGCATATAGAAAGGCTTGATAATTCACTATTACACTTACAATATCATTAATAAAAATATTTAAGAGTAATGGTGATAATGTATCACCTTGTGGGACACCAATAGAGACATTATAAGGAGAAGAAAGAGAAGTTTCAATTTTGACTACAAAATCTCTGTCAGAAAAGTAACTGAAAAACCATTTAACATATGAGTTATCTAATCCTAAAGCTTGTAATTTTTTCAATATAACCGAATGTTGACAGGTATCAAAAGCTTTTCGTAAGTCAAAATAAATAGCATCAATCTGGTTTCTGGTAGTTACATCTCCATATAAATCATTAACAAAATTAAAAAGATTTCTTGTTGTAGTTTTACCTGTTTGAAAACCATGTTGGCTAACTGTTATTAAGTTTTTGTATAAAAATGTAAATGTCTGTGAATTACTTTCTCAAATATGTTTGAAAAACTATATAAAAGAGATATGCCTATAATTATTTATTTCAAATTTGTTCCCTTTCTTAAAAATGGGAACTACAATTGCCTGTTTCCAAATGTTAGGATACACACCACAGAATAGACTATAATTAAAAATATGGGTTAATATTGGAGTAAACACTTTAGCAAATCCTTTTATTATACAATTAGAAATGTCATCAATTCCAGTAGCTTTACTGCCTTTGAGCCTTTTTATTGTTCAGAGAACCATGCAAGTAATTACAGGTGGTAACAGATGCAAGTTATTTCTATAAAAATTACATTGCCAACTGTTGTTTTTCATTGACTGTACATATACTTCAGCAAAATGTTTAGCAAACATGTTGGCTATGACTCCAGAATCTTGAATAATGTTACTATTAGATGATAAAGTAATTTTTTTTAAATAACCTTTTATCATAATTTTAACATAATTCCAGAATTTAGTAGGATTCATTTTCAAATTATCATTGATAATAGCTTGCCACATTTTCTTTTCTTTTTTTTTTCTTTTTTCTTTCACTCGGAGAAGTAAGAATAATTATACTCAGTCCTCTATTTTTTGCATAATCTGAATAACTGTTCTTTCATTTTTAATAATCTTATAAGATCTTTAGAAAACCAAACAGGATACTTACTTAGAAAACTTTTTACCTTGGGAATAATCTGATTAATTAATATCTGGGAATTACATGTAAGATAATACATCATTTGATCAACAACTTCCATTCATAAATGGGACTTTAATCAAAATTATTAAAGGCTAAATACAAGGACAAATAGTCTCCTTTTTTATTAGTCCTATAGTCAGAATAAGTATTACTTCCTTTAAAATTTGCAAAATCAACTTGACAGTGGCAAAGTAAAGCGGGATGATAAACATCTTCCTCTACAATAGTGTCTACAGATTTTTCAACATTAATATGATAATTAGAAAATACCGAGTCTAGTAATTCCGAATTAGGTTTAGTGAAATTAAACTGTTTGAGATTGAGCGAACTCGTTAATTGTAAAAGAAAATTACCTTTTGTTTATTATAGTAGTGAACAATATTCTGTGTGTGATAGGCATTCCAGTCTATTCCAGGTATATTGACATCACCTACAAGTATTATTTATTGGGATAATAAACCAATTTTGTTTCTAAAAAATAAAAATAATCATTAACTTCATTCACAGACACTTGTGGAGGAAGATATATTACCAATTAAGATTTTTTTTTGCATGGCCTCTGTTAATTTCTACCCACACAGACTCAATATTTTCTTTAAGAAACTCAAATTTTTGTACAGAATGAGAACATCTAGAGGAATTGACAGCTATTAAAACTCCACCACCTCTTGTGAGGTTGGTAAGTTTTGTATCACAATCTTTACAGAATATAAAGTAATTATCAGAGAAATAATGAGAGTCATGACTATTACTATTGAACCAAGTTTCAGTTAAGCAAATGACTGGGTAATCAACCCTCTTAATATTTTGTGAAAATAATAGAGATTTAGTTTGGAGGTCCCTATCATTTTGGTAATAAATACTGAATTCATTTTTCCTTGGAATCATTCATTATTAAATAATAGCACCTCTGTTTGCCTCATCATAACCTACGTGGATTTTATTTCTACTCCTCCAGCCGACTGATAATAATAATAATAAATAATAATAATATTTTAAATTTATTGCAAAGCTTAACATGCCACCCAACAGTACAAGACCAATGACAGGGAGGCATGTGAACATACAGCACATGACACATAACATAAATAAAAATAATATACATACACGGAAATGATTAAAAGAAAAAAAAAAGACACACCGGGCACACAACGTGAAAATTACTTACTACTACAAAAACAAAATTGAATTTACTGAGTTTGAAATTAAAATTTTTTTAAACAATTGCAAAGATATATTTAATATTATAAACTACTGTAATGTTTCAAAAAGTCACTAAATAAAATCTTTTTCCTCAGAAAAGGTTCAAAGTTAGAAAAATATTTATTGTAATTATTAACACATCGAATTACTCAATTTTTCTGACATTTTAATACTGAAAGAGTATGAAGTGTTCTATGCATGTAAGAAGGTACTTTTAAACCTACTTTTTTTTTATTAACTATAATACAAGATGTATAGCTTAGAAATGAATTAATTAAAAATAAAGCATCTAGAATTTCACGTCTAGTTTTTAAGGACAAAGTTTTGACTCTAACTAGTTCTATATTATAATCAAAATCGACACCTAATGAGAATCTATTAAATATTAATTAAAATACATTCCTTTGTATGTTTTCTAATCTAATCGAATCCGTTTTTGTTACATAATTCCAGATCATAGTACAATATTCTAATCTAGATCTAATTAAAGCATTATAAAGACATAATAGAGAATCAGGAGAGGTGGCTGAAAATGTGATGAATTTTATAAGGCCTAGAGTAAGACTAATTTTACTTATTAAGTTATTATATATATATATATATATATATATATATATATATATATATATATATATATGAAAATAAAGTTTTCAATCTAATAATATCTCTAGGTCTCTTACATAGTCAGTTCTTTTGATTAACTCTTTATCCATGTGGTATTTGTAGCATATGGAATTAGTTTTCCTTGAAAACGAAATACAAATAGTCTTATTGATATTAAGATGAATAGCATTTTATTTACACCACATATGTATAGCTAAGACATATTTTTGTAGCATTACGCAGTCATTGCTATCCTTAATACATTTATAAATGTTTAGATCGTCAGCGTAAAGAAGTGCACTAAAGTACCTTATTACACGACCATATAATTTATAAATATATTAAGAAGTAGTGGTGCCAGCGTACTTCCTTGTGGAATGTCAGAGGATACTGCATGAAAACTTGAGATTTTTCAATTTTTACTACAAAGGACTGACCAAAAAAATAATTTGTAAACCAATTAGTATAGGAGTTATCTAAACAAAACTGTTGTAATTTCTGAATAATAATTTGATGTTGACAGGTGTCAAAAGCTTTTTTAAGATCGAAATATACTACATCCATTTGTTTTCTTGTTGTGATTTTAGTATAAAGTTTGTATACAAAATTAAACAAATTAGTAGCAGTCATTTTGCACATCAGAAAACCATGTTGAAAATCCGAAAATGAGTTTTTTTTTTACAGGCATTGGGATACTCGCCACTTATTAGACTATAGTTAAAAATATGAGAAAGTATTGGAGTAAGGGTGTTTGCACAGTCTTTAATTCTTAATTATAAAATTGTGGATATCATATAAATCAGTTGCCTTGCTACTTTTTAGACATTTGATAGCCCAGAGAACTAGTCCTTGAGAGATTGTAGATGTGTCAATATTTAGATGGTTTATAAATTTATTATATATCGAGGAATTAATAGTTGTTTGTTCATAACTTTTAGCAAAATGTTTAGCGAAGACGTTAGCTAGTAGAGAAGGATCTTCAATCATATTATCATCAACGGTAATAGTAAGGGGTTCTTTAAGCCATTTTACATCATTTTAACATAGTTTCAGAATCTATTTGGGTTGGCTTTTAAATTATTATTTATTTTTGTTTGCCAGGTTATTTTGGATAGTTTAATTTGCTCTTTAACAATTTTTTTTAACTCAGAGAAATGTTCATGATTTCAGATTTAGTTTTTTGCTAAGTCTGTGACAATGTTCTTTGTTTTTTATTAAATTAATTAAGTCTCTTGCAAACAAAACTGGGTAATTTAGGTTTTCTGGCTTTGGCTATAGGTATAAAAGTATTAATTATTGACTGAAGATTGGTAGTTAAAAATTCCACCATAGAATTAACATCTTGCATCTGGTAAATCAGAGCCGAGTCAAAACTATTAATAGCAACATACAAAGATATGTAATCGCCTTTCTGATAGTTTCTATAGTGTTCTTGATTCTTAAATTTACATTTTTCAGAAGTAAACAAAATCTGACAGCATAAGGCCGGGTGATATTTATCTTCCTCCACAAGTGGATCAGTAGATTTCTCAACTTTAGTATAAAAATTTGCAAACGTTAAATCTAATAATTCAGCAGATGGTTTGGTTTTATTAAATTGCTCAAGATTAAGAGCGTTAATAGATTGTAATAATGACTGTCCTTGAAGTTTGATATAACAATTCATAATATTTTGGGTGTGCAAAGTATTTGAATTGATCCCGGAAGTAATACAATCTCCTACAATTATTATTTGATGTGGATAGTTTGATAAGTTGATTCTAAAAACAAAAAAATATTTTTGAAAATCCTCCACTGATATCTGAGGAAGATACATATTTCCAATTAGTAATTTATTGATATTATTACAGGTGATTTCGACCCAAATAGATTCAATATTTTTATAAACAAGATCTAATTTTCGTTCAAAATATGAAAAACATGTTTGGTTAATAGCAGTCAATACACCACCTCCTCTATTCAGGTTCATTAAAATAGCATCCCTATCACGACGAAAAATGGTATATTGTTAGGGAAAATAATGAGAATTTATGCTTTGATCATTAAACAATGTTTCTGTTAGGCATATTATAGAGTAATTAATGCTGATCCCGTTTTCCAAAAACGTAATGGATTTCGTCCTAAGCCCTCTTACATTTTGATAATATAATTCAAGTTCCCTAGTTAACATCTACATTGTGTCTGTTGATCAACATATGGTTAATAGTATATTCAAAAACAAAAGGATTAGATTTCCTAGAGAAGGTAATACATACAGTTTTTTCTAAGTTGAGTGACAGCATTATTTTTACACAATTTTTAAATTGCTATTATGTCATTTTGTAAGTGTAGACAATCCTTAATAATATTAATTTTCTTATATAATTTAAGATCATCAGCAAAAAGCAATGTTTGAGAGTGACCAATAACACCTACAATATCATTAATAAAAATGTTAAGTAAAGGTGGAGATAGGGTTCCATCTTGTGGAACCCCTGAAGAAACAAGATATGAAGAAGAGAAAAATGATTCTATTTTGACTACAAAATTTCTATCACTTAAGTAATTTGAAAACCATGATACAAATACATTATCTAATCCTATTTCTTGTAATTATAACAAAATCACAGAATGTTGACACGTATCAAAGGCTTTTGCATATCAAAATAAATGATATAAATTTGGTGTCTAGTAGTAACATTGTCGTAGAGATTGTCGACAAATTTGAACAGGGTTGTGGATGTGGTTTTACCAGATTGAAAACCATGTTGATTTAATGTAATTAAATTTTTAGTATGAAAATCAAGATAACTACGAATAACTTTTTCTGAAACCTTTGTAAAACTGCATGATAATGAAATAGGTCTATAATTTTCAAGAAATGTTTATTATCTTTTTTTGAAGATAAGTACTACCATAGCTTTTTTCCATAGACTAGGAAAAACACCTCTGGTCAGACTAAAATTAAAAATATGTGTTAAAACGGGGATGAAAACATTTGCACAGCCTTTAATGATGAAATTTGGAATGTTGTCTATGCCAGAGGCCTTACTACTCTTCAGCTTTTTGATAGTCCATAGAACCAGGCATTGAGTAATTGTGGGAGGAGATAAATTAAAATTGTTTAAACTACAGTTTATCTAAGGATTCATGTTTAAAGATTTTTGGACAAAGACCTGTGCAAAATGCTTGGCAAATATTGGATATTTAACCTGGATCATCAACCATTTTGCCATTAGAAAAAATTGTTATTTTTTTCCTTATAATTTTTCTTCATGATTTTAACAAAATTCCAAAATTCACAAGGGTATTTCTTAAGATCATCATTGATATTCTTTTGCCACTAACTTATCAGCTTAAATCATTACTTTTACAGCTTTACTATAGTCAGAAAATTGCTGGTAATTATAATCAGATTTGGTTTTTTTATACAATTTAAAACAATGTTCTTTCATTTTTAGTAATTTAATAAGGTCAGAAGAAAACCATAGTGGATATTTACATTTTATATTTTTGGCCTGAGGTATAAACTGATTTATACATTTTTGAGAATGCCTTGTAAGATAATCAACCATTTGATCTATATCCTCCATTTGATAAATAGGACTCCAATCAATAGCATCAATCGCTAAATACAGCAAGTAATAGGCACTTTTTTTTTTTATAATTTCTAATAAAAACCAATTTTTATTCCCTTTATAATATTCAAAATCAACATTGCAATAACAAATTAAGGCAGGGTGATAGTTGTATTCTTCAACAAGATTTTTCTACGTTAATACGAATATTTGAAAAAATTAGATCTAGTAATTCACAAGAAAGTTTTGTAAAATTAAATTGGTCAAGATTAAGTTAATTCATAAGTTGAAGAAGTAATTGACCTTTTTGTTTGATGTAATAATGAAGTATATTATGAGTATGCATTGAATACCAGTCAATACCCGGAGTATTAAAGTCATCAACAATTATAATTTGATCAGGATAACTAGCTAATTTTAGCTCTAAAAAATTGTAGTAATCAATAAGTTCATTAACATACAAATTTGGTGAGCAATAAATATTTCCCAATATAATTTTTTTGTTATTGCCACTGGCTATTTCAACCCATACAAACTCAACATGCTCTTTAGTAAAATCATTTTTTTTTCAAACGGTATGAGGAAATTTAGATGAGTTTACCGCTGTTAAAACACCACCACCTCTATCGAGGTGAGTAAGTAAAGGATCATGGTCTTTACGAAAATCTAAATAATTATCAGGAAAATAATGAGTATCTAAACAATTACTACTTAACCAAGTTTCAGTTAGACAAATTACTGGATAATCTATACTAATTACATCAGAGAAAATATTAAGGATTTTTTTCTTAAACCTCTAACATTCTGATAATAAACACTGAAGTTAGCCAACGAACAGTCTTAGCCTAGGCACCTCCGATTGCCTTGTCATTAACTAGGAACATAAAACCGCTCCCCTAGCCATCAGTACATTATCATTCATCGTAGCCGAGGGGATGACGTCATTAATAGGTTCAGAAGCATTTTCTGAGCCATACAGTTGTTCATTATAATGTCTACCGTAGAAAGGGCTGAATAAGACAGCCCCTGGCCAGACGACTGTATTGATGTATTCAACTTCATCCACGGAAACATAGAAGGAAGAAGATGAATTATGTCTTGTCTTAAGTTTAGCTACTTTCAGGTTCGACACTTTTAATTCCTGATTTATGTACGACACTGTCGTTTTCTTGTACTTCAGGTCCAAAACGGGATACAAATATTGCTTTCATTTTACGTCTCACTACTTTAAGAACGGTTCCAATTGTATTTGCTTTCGTCCCGCTGCTGGCTTGGAACACGCTGACTCAGGTGCCGTCTTTGTGCCGCGTCGATTCACAGTGATAGAGCCATCAGCATCAGCTACCAGATGTTTTGCCGCTTCTTGCTGGCTCGGGGATTTGTTCGTGCACAGTAGTGACATATTTCTAGGAAGTGACTTGTTTTTCCCTTCGTCTGTGCCACTGGAACTAGATTCCAGACCCATATTTGCCACTTAAATATAAGATATTTTAGACATTGAATTAGATTTACTAGCAGCACACGAGGCACAAACATTTGTTTTTTTAATTTTTATTTGAGGACTGTACACTTTCAAACAAAGCCCTTAAAAGAGAGTTATCTTCCTTTAAATCATGTACTTCTTTTGATAAGTCATCAATTTTTTTACACAAAACCTCAAATAAAGATTTAACACTTTCTTCCATAATGCCTAATATTTTTTCAGCAACTTCTTGACTGTCCTGATTAGCTTGGTTTTCTGTCTCACTATCAACAAGAGTAACTTTTAACTGATAGTTTTTTTTACTTGCATTGGAAAATAGTTTTTTCTGCTACACTGTTCTTGCTATTACGTTTAGGCGAGTGGCCGAATATACTTGTCTCATCACTGCAGTGTTCACACTCAAAGTCTTCCGGTTCACTTGTTAAAGACACGCACTGAAGGTGGGAACGAGTCCCACAAGTTCCAGAGCACTTAAATTTTTGTTTGCCATAAAATGGCTTACCACAAACTTTACAAACATCCATGCTAGGGGCATACAAAAACCCTTAAAGTCAAAAGACTCAGTAAACTCAAGACACTTTTTACTATTAAAAAACTAAGATCACGCAGGAGGAGGCAAGGAGCACATCTTACTCTTGAGAGAGCTGATCACTAAATGATGATAATGATGATGAAATAATTTTTATTTATTTTATTTACAAAATGCTTATTGTGCCATCCAACAGTAGAGACCAATTACTGGGTCGCACACACGTAAAAGACACGGACAATATGTTCACATGGACAATACATTAAATAGACAGGAAACAAAAAAACAGAGGAAATAAAAAAATAACAAAACGCAGGAAAATATAACTATGTATCAAGGAAAAAATACGCTAATGTATATATGAGTACAAAATATACCTCCCTAGAGGGGTGAAGAAACAAAATGAAAGATGTTTAAAGTAGATTTGCACTACAGTAATGTTTATACAAATCCTTAAAGGTTATATCTTTCTGCCACAGAATGGGTCAAAATTGGTGAAATTCTTGTTAAAATTGGTTACACATCCATTTGCAAGATCATGGTCATGACTAAGCCCAACAAAAGTGTGAGATGTTCTGTGGATATATTGAGGTGCTTTTAAACCTACTTTGTTATTAATTGCTAAACAAACAGTATAATTAAAAAAAAAGCAGTCACTAAAAAATTAGCATCTAAAATTGAACGTCTCTCTTTAAGTGTACAGGTTTTTAATTTTACTAGTTCATTATTATAGTTAAAATCTACTTACGTTGAAAATCCATTAAATAATAATTTAAACACATTCTTTTGGACATTTTCTTTTCTATTTACATCAGTTGCCGTAAAATAATTCCAAATAACTGAGCAATACTCTAGACCTAATTAAAGCATTGTACAAACATAACGAAGAATCACAGGAGGTTGCAAAAAAAGTAATGAATTTAATAAGACCTAATATACCATTGATGTTACTTAATAGGCTATCTACATAAAAAATTCCTTAGTGTCTAATATTACACCTAAATCTCTAACATGTTCAACTCTCTGAATCAGTGTGTTATTAACATAGTACTTGTGAAAAACAAAATTAGTTTTTCGTGAAAAAGAAATACACAAGGTTTTATTAATGTTTAGACAAATTTTATCTTCATTGTGAATTACTGTGATGTCATCTTGTAACTTTAAGCAATCTCCGCTGCTCCTAATACATTAAAAAATTTTTAAATTGTCAGCATAAAGAAGGGCATTTGAGTGACCTATTACACCAACAATATAATTTATAAATATATTAAAGAGCAGCAGTGCAAGAGTGCTATCTTGCCGCACCCCGGACGAGACTTTGTAAGACATAGAGAAACAGTTGTTTAATTTAACTACAAAACATCTATTCGCTAAATAGTCAGAAAACCAATTAATATAGACATGTATCAGAGGCTTTCTGGAGGTCGAAATAAATGGTAACTACTTGTTGCCTTTTGGAAATTTTAGAATAAAGATTACCTACAAAATTAAAAAGATTGGAGTCTGTTGTTTTGCCTATTTGAAAGCAGTGCTGATATTAGGAAACTAAATTTTTGGTCGTGAAGGAAAGGTGTTTATAGATGACTTTCTCAAAGACTTTTGATAACCCACACAGTAAAGATATTGGCCTATAGTTGTTTACTTCCCTTTTATTACTTTTTTTAATTTAGGCACAACAGCAGGCTTCCAAGTATTTGGATACAGACCACTAAGCAGACTATGATTAAAAATATATGTTAATACTGGGGTGAGAGTATTGGAGCAACCTTTAATAATAAAATTAGGGATATTGTTCCAGCCTGTAGATTTACTACGTTTGAGTCGTTTTATAGCCCAAAGGACAAGTCCCTGACTAATGATTGGAATATCAATAGTGGGATAGCTTGTATGGGTATTGACATGTTCTTGAGGTTTGGACAAAGTGGGAGCATGTTCCTTGGCAAAATTCTTTGCAAAAATATTTACTAACAGCACGGTATTTTGCTCTGTATTGCCATTTACATTTAGTACAAGGGGTTCTTTATATGAGCGTAACATAATTCCACAATCTACTTGGTTAGTTTTTTATTTTGTTATTGATGCTGGTTTGTCATGTTTGTTTAGCAATTTTAATTTTTTTCTTTTATAAGTTTTCTTAACTCTGAAAAAAGATAATAATGAACATCAAATTTAGATTTCTTAAAGAGTCTATGCCAATGCTCTTTCTTTTTTATAAAACTTATAAGATCTTTGGTAAATCAGACTGGGTATTTATTTTTGATGATTTTTGAATTAGGTACGAACATGTTTATTAAATTTTGGAGATTGTTGGTTAAAAATTCCACCATTTACTTGGCGTTCTACATTTTAAAGATGGGGCCCAATCAAAGTTCTAAACCGCTAAATATAGGGATACAGAATCACCCTTCTGATAATTTCTACAATACGTTTGATTACTTATTTTATTTTTATCAAAGTCAAAAGCTACCGGACAACATATGGCAGGATGATATGTATCTTCTGCAACCAACGGATCAATGGATTTTTCAACTTAAATATAAAAGTTAGATAAAGTTAAATATAATAATTCTGAGAAAGGTTTAATAGTACTATAGTGTTCTAGATTAAGTAAACTTACTGATTGCAGTAATGTCAGTGCTTTTAATTTATTGTAGTAGTATGATAGGATAATAATAGTTTATTTATTTATTAACTTGATGTGCCACCAAACAGTCAAAACCAATAACTGGGTGACACTACATACAAATCACATGACAGGCACATTACAAAGACAAGCTACATTAACAAACAGTTAACAGAAAGACAGAAAACCAAAAAAGACAAAAGTACCATCACCAAACACACTCAAAAAACATTAAAATAAAGAGACTACTCGAATAACGTATGATATTTAAAATTTACTCATGATTACTTATTATTAAAGTGTTTGGAAAACTTAACAAATTATATCTTTTTATTAATAAAGGGATCATAGTTATAGAAATTTTTATTATAATGGTCAACACATCTATTAAAACTATCTTTTTTTAATGTTTCAGCTACAAAGATATTTATATGCCTATAACTTGGTATCCTATGACCTACAGAATTAATAATAGTTGAACAATTTATATATGATAAAAAACCATTGACTAAAAATAAGGCATTTAAGATTTCTTGCCGTAACTTAAGTGATTGCGAGTTACGTATTGATAGTTCAATTTCATAGTTGAAATTTTGTTTATTTAAAGAATATCTGATATACATTATTTTAAACAACCTTTTCTGAACATTTTCAATCCTAATGGAGTATGTAGCTGTAATAGAATTCCAGATAACAGAACACTATTCAAGTTTTGATCTAACTAATGCATGGTACAAACATAAAGAACAAGAGTAAGAAGCTGAATAAGTTATAAATTTAATTAAACCTAATGTCCTATTAGTATTACTTATTATACATCATGGTGATGAAAATACAACTTAGAATCTTGAATTACACATAAATCACGTATAAACTCAACTTTTTTAATCACTAAATCATTACCATAATATTAAAATTTAATTGGGTTTGTTTTTCTAGTGAATGAAATTTGTACAATTTTGTTTAAGTTTAAAGACATGGCATTATCCTTACACCAAGACAAAATTGCAGTGATATCATTTTGTAGTTTTTTTTTTTTTTATCATTTACATCTTTAATAATTTTGAATATCTTGAGATCAGCAGCAAACAATAGTGCTTTTGAATGCCTTAAAACAGTTATAATGTCATTAATAAATATGTTAAATAGTAAAGGAGAGAGAGTTCCTCCTTGAGGTACTCCTGAAGAAACATGATAAAAGGATGGCAAAACATTTTCTACCTTTACTACGAACGTTCTTTGATCAAGATAGTTAATAAACCAATTTACAAAGAGTTTATCTAACCCAAATGGTAATAATTTATCCACTATACTTGAATGCTGACAGAATCAAAGGCTTTTTGCAGATCAAAATACACAACATCAATTTGATTTCTATTTGTAATGTTCATTAACAAAAATAAAGAGAGTCATCGTCGTTTAGCTACCTGAAAGCCATGTTGGAAATTTGTAATTAAGTTTTTTGTATAAAAATTAAGGTACCTATATATAATTTTATCAAAAATCTTCAAAAAACCACATAGTAATGATATTGATCTATAATTATTCATGTCTTGTTTGTTTCCCTTTTTAAAAATAGGCACAACAATAGCTTGTTTCCAAAGACTTGGATAAATGTTACTATACAAACTAGAATTACAGATGTGTGTTAACACAGGAGTAAGAATTAAAGAGCAACCTTTAATTATAAAATTGGGAATACAATCAATTCAATTTGCTTTACTGCTTTGGACACTTTTGATAGCCCACAAGGCCATAGTTTGCATAATAGTAAGAGTCGAAAGATGTAAATAAATATCTGGAGTATTCCTTTGTGGAATTTTGATCTGGGTTTTGTATACATATACTTCAGAAAAATGATTGGCAAACATATTTGTAAGGATTTCAGGTTCATATACTATGCCAGAATTCGACGACAAATTAATTTTTTCACTATATCCTTTCTTCATTGCTTTGACATAGTTCCAAAATTTGGACAAATTTTTTTTTTCTCATTATTAATACTAGCTTGCCACTTAAAGTTATCAATTTTAATTTTTTCTTTAACTGATCTTCTGTACTATGAAAAAATACAATAATTTTCCTCTGCTTTGTTTTTCTTATAGAGCCTAAATAATATTCCTTCTTTTATATTAATCTGGTAAGCACCACTGTAAACTAATTTGGATATTTATTTTTAACAATTTCATTTTAGTGTCTCTATATGACTGCGTTCATGCCGGAATATTAATCTTCCTATGGTACTTCACATAAACTGCTAAACAGATCATCAATGAAAATAAAATAGTGAGGAAATCAGAGATACTTATCTATAAAACATTTGGGGGGGGGGGGGGGGAGGGTACTACTACTTGGTTAAATGTGAGAGCACTAGGAAGTTACTATGCAGTTTAGATAATTTTGAGGGATAACACTCCCCAAAAAAAAAAACCTAAACACAACTTAATATTAATCATGTTGAAAAAAAAAACAATGATTATTTATTAGTTGACTAATAAAAGAAATAAATAAATAAATTTAGCAGCACAAAAATGTTTACAGAACATACATGTACTTTAAATAAAATTTTAAATAGACTC